>CM039483.1:31278143-31334385 GCA_022433065.1 Begonia loranthoides
TATATATATATATATATATATATATATATATATATATATATATATATATATAACAATTAATTTTTCAATTAATATTTATTTTATTTTTGTTTACGTTAACTTCCATAATATATGATTTAACGAATACGTTGTTGGTAATACCCCGATAGTCAACCCACTTAAAAAGTCGGGGTATTACAGGATGCATGCCTAAAAAATGCAAGGTGAAATGACGTTTCAAATAAAGTTTTACAATGACGTTCACACTTGCTCCAGAAAAGATGGAAAGCCGCCATGCCTCTGCAAAATGGGTGGCAACGCATTACTTAGATAGATTTAAAAGTCAAGCCGACTAGGACATATCTTCCATAATTGAGACACTCATGAAGGATTTCAACGTCAACATCACACCCAGCCTTACTAGAAGGGCAAGAAATGCGGCCAAGAAAATTAACGAATGAGATGACAATGAGCAATACAAGCTCATATGGTCCTATGCTGAGGAGATTCGGAGGTCGAATCCTGGAAGTTCAGTGCGTGTTGACCTTGACATGAGTGTATTTAAAAGGATGTACATGTGCTTGGATGCATGCAAGAGGGCAGTGTTGAACTGTGGTAGACTTGTTATTTGTTTAGATGGTTGCCACTTGAAGGGAGCGACTCTAGACCAACTGCTCACTGCTGTTACCATCGACGGGAACAATGGTATGTATCCGATTGCTGTAGCAGTCATTGAAGCAGAAAATAGGGCTTCATGGAGGTGGTTTCTAGAATTGTTGCTCGATGATCTAAACACCCCATCTAGTAATGGATGGACAATCATTTCTGATTGACAAAAGGTGCGGTTGATTGCTTTTGTTTTATGTGTTTATGTTATGCATTTTGTACCCATGTATGACTCATACTATGAATTTTTGCAGGGACTAGTGCCAGCTGTCAGAGATGTGGCATGGCAAGCAAACCATCGGTTTTTCATCCGACACCTGTATGCCAAATTTCAAAAACAATTTAAAGGCAGGTTGTTAAATGATGCAATGTGGGCTGCATCTAGAGCCACAATAGTGAGGCAATTTGAGAGAGAGATGACCAAGTTATTTTTGCTTGACTCGACAGCCCACGACTATCTACGAGGCATAGATGTGACATGCTGGGCCAAACATGCCTTCTGCTCTATCCCAAAGTGTGATATAAGCCTCAAAAACCTGAGCGAGTCATTCAATGCTTGCATCCTACCAGCCCGGGACAAACTAATTCTAAGTATGTTCGAGATCTTTCGAAAGGGCATCATGGGTAGGATCGTGAAAAAAATGAAAAGATGGCTCCCTCCACTGAACTGTTATGTCCAAAGATCAGATGCCAGCTCGCTAAAGTTCAACTTGCCAGTCGAAATTGGAGCCCCCAGTTTGCAGGAGCTGGCCAGTTCGAGGTCAGCAACAGTAATGAACAGTACTCTGTCGATTTGGACAGGCATATTTGTACCTGTTGCCAGTGGGAGTTGACCGGCATCCTATGTGTCCATGCAATCCCGTGCATTCACTTCATGAGGAGATCTCTTGAGGAATTTGTGCATGTGTGCTATCACTGGGAAACATACATGGCAATGTACTCCCACTTTCTCGGCCCCGTCAATGGACCAATCGAGTGGCCTCCTGTGACGAATCTTGATCCAATTAGCCCACCGCCATTTAAACAGCTTCCAAGAAGGTTGCGTGTACGTAGAGTATAGGATGTGGAAGAGGCCCCAACCCGTACAGTTCTAACCAGAAGATCTGAATGTCACTTGTGGCCAGTGTGGGCATGAGGGGCATAATTCTTGCACTTGCGGTGGGGGAGGCGAGTCAAGTTAATGTGCCCCGAGGACCCATCACTTGAGCCCAAGCCAAGGGCTCCTTTATTTCTAACTTTTTTATTTGTTTTGTAGGTGTTTAATTTTCTATCTAATTTGGAGGAAAGCTTTATTCAATGTCACAGAGAGGATTTGGTGTATTTGGACTAGTGGATATCATGCAATCATAGAAGAAAATTAGGAGCTGTCCAAATCCGCCTAGAATCTGAGCAGCAGATGATCAAGGGCTATTTTGACAACCGAGACGGCATTGTTTCAACTTTAGTCCTCCATATCAAATGCAGCCAACATACAGAGCTTTCCAAGGACATATTGGCCGTTTTATTTNCATATCAAATGCAGCCAACATACAGAGCTTTCCAAGGACATATTGGCCGTTTTATTTGGGTTTGGTTTACTATATCTAATATCCCTTTTTCAGAGACTGATTTTCAAAATCGGATTTATTGTTTTGTTATTGTTAAAGGGCTGTTTAGGTCATTTTCTAATTAGGGTTATTTTAGTCTTTTTTTTCCTTTTAGTGTACGAACTCTTAGGGTTTTAAAAAGCCCTCTTTGCTGCAAATGAAATCAGTTTTGAATTGAAGTCAATTTTAGTGTTTTGGAAAACACCTAGCCGCGGCCTCCCCCCTTCCCCTTAGCGCCGATTTCATCCATCACCCAAGCAAGGCCTCTCTTGAAGCTTTTCAACCTTGCAAGCATTGAGATATTGTTTCTTCCAATCCTTAACTTCGAGGTAAGATTGTGGTGTGGAGAGAAGAGAGGCTTCCAACCTTGGAGAGTGTTGGTTTTCGGCCAACCCCAAAGTCGCCCCTCTCACTAGGAGGTCCGCGGACTCCATTGTATTTTCCTCTTAATTCTTGAAGTTATTTTATGTTCTTTTCTTGCTGTTTGGACAACCTATGTTTGGGTGATTGAATGCTGGTTATGTGCTGAAGAAGCCTTTTGGAGATTATTGATTGTAGAAGGTTATTTTCGGATTAGTGTTGAGGTGTTGAATCTGTAATTTTTGCTGGATTGTTGTTATTGCTGATTATAGTATCTGTTTGAGGCCCTTATAACATTCATCTCTATTTGAGGTCTTCTAGTGATTTGTTCAAGATTAAGTCAGTGAGCTACCCTCCAAAAATGAGCTTGATTCGGTATATGTAACTCAAGTTATTCCGTTTTGAATTTGTATTGGTAAATCTGTTCTACTTGAAACAGATTTCGTGTTGATATATCTCCTAATCCAGAGTGCTTTTTGGGTTGGATTTTTGATACGACTTTCTTGAGTATATTAAGTTTATGTCCTCCAAAGTACAGCTCTAGTTCATATGTATGTTTGGAGCTTGATTCATCTCATTGCTGCTGGTTCGAGTATTGTTAATTTTTCCGGAACAGATTTCTCTTAGGCTCTCCATTGTTTCTTGGAGCCTATCACAAGTGCAGTGGCCTGAAGAGGGAGTGGCAGAGCCAGAGGCAGAGGCGGTAGAGGAAGGTCGGAGGGCACATTCATGGGGTTCAGAGTTCCCGAGACAATTCCTGCCCTAGTCCCTAAGACAGTTCTCGACAGAGTTCCTGGGACACATGTGAGCCCATTATCACGTTTATGTTTTCAATTGTTATTTGAACAATGCTAATTTCAGTTGCAATGTGTTTTGCAGGAGTCGGATGAGCAAGGTCCAGAAACACAAACGTACACGAGTGTGGACCTTAACCTTCTGTGATACATTCATTGGACCTTAACCTTCTGTTTATGTACAATTAGTTTTCATTTGTTTACAGTTACGTTGTTGTAATTTATTTTTACTTTAATTTGTTTATATTTGCGTTGTAATTTATGCGTAGTTTACATTTAATTTGCAAATGGTATGTTTAGATTGGATGGTATGTTTGCAAATGGTATATTTAGATTAGATGTTGAGATGATACTGGAACTGTTTGGGATCTTCTGTAGGATGTATGATAATAGCATTGGGGGAGCAAAGAAACAAGGGAGACTCTCGCAAAATTTTTATAAATTGGGGTGAGGAGGAGCGAAAAGCAAATGTTGTATGCGTTCAATTGAGTACATAAGCAAGCAAATAATGAAGCAAATGTTGTATGAGTTCAATTGAGTTGCACAAGTCGTGGCGTCTTGCTTACAGGCCGCAAAATTGCGGCGTCTTGCTAAAAACGCTGAGGCGGTGTCCTAGGACGCCGCCGCGGCTTCCTGGGACACCACTAAGGTGTCGTTGGACACCGTCGCGGCATTGTTACCAAGAAGCCGCGATTTTGTGACCTGTAAGCAAGATGCCGCGACTTGTGCAACTCAATTGAACTCATACAACATTTGCTTCATTATTTGCTTGCTTATGTACTCAATTGAACTCATACAACATTTGCTTTTCGCTCATCCTCACCCCAATTTATAAAAATTTTGCGAGAGTCTCCCTTGTTTCTTTGCTCCCCAATGCTATTATCATACATCCTGCAGAAGATCCCAAGCAGTTCCAGTATCATCTCAACATCTAATCTAAACATACCACTTGCAAACATACCATCCAATCCAAACATACAATTTGCAAATTAAATGTAAACTACGCATAAATTACAACGTAAATGTAAACAAATTAAAGTAAACATAAATTACAACAACGTAACTGTAAACATATGAAAACTAATTCTACATAAGCAGAACGCCCTACACCCCCTTATTCTTTCTTGTCGTTTTAGGCCGCAAATCAGTGACCTCAAAACCTAATTGCGGGTCAAGATATACTCTTTCTGCTTTCTCGAACAACAGACCCTCATAGTAAAAAATTGCAGGGTCGTGCTCGTGAAATTGCTCTGAAATTTTACACTGTCGCATCACCCTCATCCCCTCACTCATACACCGCAAGATGCCGTTCGGGCTGTAATGCAAAGGGAACAATTAAGAATTACGCGAAAAACAATATTAAGAATTTAGACAAGGGAAAAAACATACCTCTGTTTGTCAGTGGGTGCTACGATTATGGAGATTGCTTCCGACAGCAATTGTTGGTAAGCATATTGAGTGTTCAGGTCGACGGAGGACATAACACAATTATGCTTCGGGTGTGTCTGCAAGGTAAACAACGAACACGCTATATCAGTAAACATGAACGACAACTCAAAGAAGCGATATGGTTACTTACGTGAATCCACCCTAATGATAGTAGACTCTTTTCTTGATGGAACGCGAGTACGGGTGCGTTGTCCACCGAATAGCACTGCATATAAGGTCGAATGAGTACGAACATAAAATGTTATTACGTAACATACAAACAAGGCTTCTCACTGTATCTGGCGTCCTAACTTGTTCCAGGAATATGAGATGAGTGACGATGTAATCATCGCCTATCAGCTTTCCCCCCAGAACTGCGAACGTCTTTTTGTTCTTCCGAGTATTTCCGTTGACATAACCCTTGAACGTTTCCATCAAATTCGCCTGCAAAAAAAATGTCAAAGCGCCGTCAAACTAACAATGCATGCACGTGAACATGAATGAACACACATATATAACCAAATGAAAGACGTACCACGCGCAAAGTTCTAAGCGGCCGAGCATCTAAGTCATCTTGGACCTCGGCAGGCACGACTGGAGGAGCAGGTTGGCGGCAGATGGCACCAGTGCTGCAAATGAACAACGCGTCATTAAGTCAAACACAAACAAAGTAAATACTGGACTTTGCGTACAAAGTAAATCACTTATGAGCGGTATGTGGCAGCTGTTGCGTCAGAGGATGATGACGCGGATGCCATACGGGCTGCTCGCCTCTCACGTCGCTGAAGTGCTGCCACCACCTCACGGTGCCTCTCTTCTGCTCGCGCTTGCCAATCTACAGCTTGCATACGCCACTCTTGGTATATGCGATGCCGCTCTTCTACGAGTGCTGTTGCTTGCATATGCCACTCTTAGGCCATGCGATGCCTCTCTTCGGCCAACTCCTCCCCTCTTTGTATTTGGATTTTTTGCATTTGGAGGTGCTCTTCGATCATTTCAATTCTGCTCATCCAGGCGGACGTCTCCTTAGGCATCGGAGTAAAGTGAGATGATTGAGAAGGAGGCGACTATTCATATGAGGGGGCAGCATGCTGAGGCTCTGAGGGGGGTGGAGGTGCTGCCTGCTTCTTGGACCGGCGGACCCATTCCCCTCCAACGTGGGTGAACCCCATTCAGTCAACTTTTGCTTTATTGTAAATGTTTATGGCCAACTCTACAAATCTTGGCTCGTTCTCGGAGATGGGCACCCCATAGTGCTCAACAATGGTCTGTATGAGCCAGTTGTAGGGGAGGTTCTTCGTTGGGTTGTTGAACACCTCATTCATGTGGTTGAGGATAATAAATCTAATGTTCATCTTTTTCCCGGTGAACACCTTCTCTAGCATATAAAGATCCATGCAACTTACATAGTCTCGATGCCCATCCCGAGGCAAAATTGTGTACGTCATTATGAGGTGGATCAATTGGGCTATGACATTCAGCTCCTTGCCCTTTGACTTATGGTACTCTGCAACCTCGGGATCTCGATGCAACAATTTAAGCACCGTTAACCCTTCTCCTCGGTTGACAAATGGTGGATCCCGAGACACGTGATAATACTCATCGCTTGGCCCGTCTTGTACACATCGAAGCATTATATTTACGTCTTCGGGAGTCAATCTCAACACCTGTCCCAAAACGTACGTCCTCAGCTCTAATGGTTCAGTTGACATTCTCAAATTTGCATAGAACAATCTTATCACTCTCTTGCAATAACTGCCCCTCACCTGGCACAACTCGGCTAATCCAGCATCTTCCAGCAGTTGTTTAATTCCCATTCCAGCCAATGAGTCCAAATCTATTATTTTTGAAACAATAATTGCACGGTGTTGAATATCATCTTTATACCGTGATTTGCAATTGGATGACTTGAATAATTTGGACCTAACCCCCGCTGTCGCAGGTTCAAACCGGACAATTGAGCCTCCAGCTTCTCCGTCTTGGTGTTCAAGCTCGGGTTCAGCTTGACATTGCGATTGTGCCACAGTTTCTCGATCGTTGGCGGTGTCTTCGTGTTGCACCGCCGTGGGTTGCTCTGCGTAGGGCGCCGCGGGTTGCTCGTCCACTGTCGCGGGTTGCACATATTCCACTGTTGCCTTCCCACCACGCTTTGACGCCAATTTCCTTGATCGGGAATACATTCTGATCGAAAATGGGTGAGAGTTTTCGGTGGTTTTTCAGTGTTTGATCGCGGTGAAAATTGTTCGCTGAGAGGTTTCGATGTTCGTTCGCGTTGAAAATGGGTGCAAATGGCGAACCCTAGCGTTCGCAATTATGTATACCGCTGATTAAAAATTGGGACGCCGCGTCGGTGTCCTGGGACGCTGCGGCGGTGTTCCAAGGACGCCGCCTCGTCCAGGCCAAAATTTGCAAACTTTTCTTCGCAAACCAAGACACTGCGGCGGCGCCCCGTCAGCTTATTAACGGCGAATGTGATTGCGATATTAGATTTGTAATTTACCCATACGTCAGTGGTTAACTTGTTAGAAAATATAACACAATGGTTGACTTGTCATTAATTACAAACCACAATGGTTGATTTGTAATTTTTCCTAAAATTAATTTTATTTTTACAATCCATACGGAACGAAGTTCGTTTCCGTTTGATTCTTCCTAGTTCCTACCATCCAAATTAAAACCATAGATGGCTAGTACCGTTTGGTTCGGACGAACCGAGCCCACCTTTAAATCAATATATTTGCCACCATTTCTCAATCATAACGACGAGAAATAGTTTCAGAGTAAACAATGGAAGCCAAAACATAGACGAGAAGCTATGTTGCAGGCTTCAACACATTGCGCGCACCCGCCCCTTCCCTACTCACGTACCCGCTCGACGTTTCCTCATCGTCGCTGCATAGTGCTTCCGCTCCCTGCAATTCGGCACTCAGTCCCTCCGGCGCTGACCAGATGCAACGCGTTTTCTTTTGATTTCAATGCAGGCAAAGGGTACTGAAAAATTAATTCTGGGAAAATCGGTGATTTCTCTAAAATCTGAAAGAATTGATTGAACTTATCTATTTGAGTTGCATTCGACTCCATTTTTGGACGACGATATGATTTATGTGGGTTTGTCTATAGTTTATTTTGGGAAAGTTTGTGTTAGCCTTATCCTTGAGGAAAGTTTACTTGCAGAATGGCTGGGTTTCTCGATCTTGAACTCAAAGTTCGAGATTATGAGCTAGATCAGTATGGTGTTGTGAATAATGCCGTTTACGCAAGTTATTGTCAACATGGTAAGAATATTCCTTTAGAAATAAAATTCAACATTTATAAAGGAAATTTCATCAGCATTCATGTGGTTCCTTTCAAATTATTGCTACATTTTTGTGGATTTTGTAATTTACTGCATTGTCAATTGTGATAAGCTTTTGATTTTGTTAGCATATTTTCTAGCTAATAAATGGTTTATAGAGATGATTGTCCTATGAATGGGAAGCTTTATACCTTGAACTTCGATTTCTTTTGGTACTGAGAGTCCAATAATGACTTTAAGTTTGTGCTTACATTTTCATTGACCTGAATACTGCATTTATCTAAAGACAAAAATGGATTCCTTTAGAATTTGACTGAATGAAATAATTTGGAATGGGAATCCATTGATTGCCTATTATGGATTGTGCCATGGGCCCGTGTCATGGGCTGCAGACTGGGAATGAACATTAGTGAAGAAGGATGAATGAGGAAACGAGGCTTGGTCGTGAAACAATAGTTGGTTTCTTCCGCTTAGTTTTAGTTTCTTTATTCTCTCTCTCTCTTATGCCTTCTTCCTCCCCTATATTTTCCTCCTCCCTTTCCATCTATCTTTTGCAGTTTTATCCGTATACTTGCCCCGTATCTTGTTAGATTAAGAATGGTAATATTTTTCTTTGCTTGTTGATTGGGAATTTGGAGTCACTATCATGGTTTTGCCGAGCAAAACCATAACAAATGGTATCAAAGCTAACCGATCTATGTGGCATGGCTAAAATTTATGCAAATCTCTGGATAAACACCTCCATCGGATGAATGGAGGGCTATACCAGCTAGACCTTAGATATGATCGCATGGAGGAACAACTATGAGGTATGACATGGATGCTGTAGAAATTGGATGATAGGAACCATTCACATGTGGATGTGTTAACTCCATTGGCTGATAACACGGCCGATCAAAGCCCAATTGCTTATAAAGTTCATTTTTCTGTCGGTGGAATCACGACAGATAGGGCAGAAGCCTTTGATCGTGTTCTTCAAATAAATGTACAACTGGATAGTGGTATGGTTCTATTATCTTAGATGCCTCCAAAGTAGTCTGATTAGTTTACTCAACAATACCAACATCACCAGCAGTGGATGATGGACCAGCCGCAACGCTAGCTTTCACCCAGCCAATTCTACCTCCATTTTGACGAACCCCGCAGGGGTTGCCTTTGCCTATGCAGGCGCAGGGCCATTAGTACCCCGACGATGCTAATGCTGGATCTAATGAGGTTCTATCTCTCTTGATTAGAGACTTGCAACAGTAGATGGATGAAAATTATATTATTAAGTGCTTCTCTCAGACTTGCTTCTCTCAGATTGAAGAGTTTGTTTCTGCCCAAGGTGATCTGTGATAAGATAATCGCCATGCTGAAGGATATGGCTTTGTTGAGTTTGTTAGTAATGTCGCTGTTGAGGAAATTTTACAGAATTATTGTAACACCCAATAATTTTGTAGTTTGTAGCAGGAATTGTAATGACATCTGTGTGTTTAAGTTTGTCGATTTTTATTAGTATTGATTATTGTGTTGATTGGATAATTGATAATATGTGATTGTGGAAATGCAGAATATTGAGAGTTTAGTAATATTAAGAGAGGATGTGAAATAAGAATTTATTTTCACTTTTGATTTGTTGAGCAGTTGACCGGAGAAATAGTGTGGTCAACTTGCATTTGTAACTTCTTTGTAGAATGCTTTCACAGGCGTTCGAGCGGTTGTCTGGCTTTTTACACCACCTCTATAATATTGCTAGCGGTCAACTAGAGTTAAGTAGCGATCTACTGGTTCAAAGCAAAAAATGAAATTTAAATGCCCTTAGGTTATCGTGCGGTCATCCGGAGTTTAAGTAGCAGTCAATCGGCCAAGGGAAAATTGGGACTCAGTAGCTTTAGGGTTATTTTGCAGACATCCAGAAGTTAAGTAGTGGTCGTCTGACAATCAATGGGTCATCGAATATGTTGTAGATTAGGTGTCACAAAACAATGATTAATGCTAATGATCTATTAATAGATCGGATGTGGTGTTTAGCAGAGAAGTAAATACGAATTTAGGGTTGATGATTCATGGGGTTGGGTTAAAGACACCTCTCCACTCTCTCTCTCTCTCTCTCTCTCTTCATTTTGTGCTTAGTTGGAGGGTTGCTGGGAGCTCTCTCATTGTTGGCGGCTGAGAGTTCGTTAGGACAGCTTCCTCCCTATTTCCTGATGTTGAAGTAAGGTTTTGTCTTTGAAATTAAGTGTTCTGTGATGGATTTATTGGTGAAAGTAAGAAGTATGTGAGATGGAGTATATGTTATGAAACATGTGCATGAAGATTCGAAATTGGTTGTAAGTCTGGATTTGATGTTTCAGGAAAGGGTGTAAGAATGTATTGTTAGTGATGCATGAGAATTAGTCTATTCTCTAGATGTTATTTTCAAACTGATTTAATGGAAATTAGTGGACATGTTAACGAGTATTTGGACACTGGAATGATGGAAATTGGTTTAATATATTAAAAGTTATGAATTTTGAAACTTAGGACTTCGTAATGAAGAAAAACATGGAAATTTGGTATTCGATTAGTTCAATTTGATCTGGTTGAGCTAAATTACATGAAGAGATGTGCTTAAATGAGTATGATTTATTATTATAGTCTCTTAAAGAATGTTAAGCTTTGGTATCAAAGGATTTGAATGAGTGCATTGAGAATTATCTATATTTTTTAGAAAAGGGTGCATTTGTTGATACTAGGAAAATTAACAAAACAAACTTTGAACTATTGGGTCATCGACAAACTAAATCTTAAAGTAATTTTGCGAATAACTAAAATCTTAAACTATGGAAAAGGAAGAAGGCAAACCTCGATGCCACGTTTTTCGTTAAAAAATTAAAAGTTTTAAAATAATCTACCAAGTATCTTCTGTCGAAATGGTATTTTCCACAACGGATACTTGTCTTTCCGTTGCAAATTTTTAGTTTTCTTAGCACAACCCAAGGATGAAGCACGATTTTAAGTAACAGACTTAGATATCAATAAAAAAAAGAAAATTACACGATAGCATAGACGTTCGAGAGCAATAAAAAAAAGAAAATTACACGATAGCGCAGACGTTCGAGAGCAATAAAAAAAAGAAAATTACACGATAGCGCAGACGTTCGAGAGGTCTGTTAACTCTCCCACAAGTGAATTCCTAAATTTTCCGATCCCCAATTCCTTACAACTACTTCTTTAAATAAAGACCCCCAATGGAAAACCAAAAGGCTTAGTATAAATACCTAGAAATAGTAAGAGACATTTCTAGGAATACTAACAAATAGTTTAGAAACCCTAAAAGACATTATAATTTAATTTGCCCTCTTTGTCTTCCTTGCTGGGAGACATTGATGGTATATCGGTTATTATTTTAATTGACAATTGTTCTATTATTTTTGTATCTAGAAGTATATATTTCGATACATTGACTGATATTGGATAGTAAACACGTTTCTGTTAAGGAAAATAAGTTTCTGCAGTGGAAGGTAAGTATCCGTTGCGGAAAATACCTTTTTTGCAGCGGATACTTGCCTTTCGTTGAGAAAAACAAGCTTTTAAAATAAAACTTACTTTATTGCAGCGAAAAACACGTTTCCGCTGCGAAAAATATTCTCTCTACTTCTGATACTTTTCTTTCGCTGTAGAAAGTAAGTTCTTGACTACAACTACTTATGTAGGGGTTTGCTGCGGAAAAATGACCTATCTGCTGCAGAAAAAAAATTTAAAATTATAATGGAAAACACGATAGTGAAGTTTGCCTTTTTTATTTTTCATATTTTGAGGTTTTAGTCATTCACGAATTTAATTTTTATTTTTCATATTTTGAGGTTTTAGTCATTCACGAATTTAATTTAAGGTTTAGCTTGTCGTTGATCAAATAGTTTATGGTTTGTTTTATTAATTACCTTTGATACTAATATGATGGATGTGTGTTTTAAGTTGATTCCAAGGCACAAATTAGTTGGTTTAATTGTTGACAATTGGTTAAAACTTCAAGGTAAGAGATGTTTACACGTGTCTGGCCTTTCGACTTACATTACAAGATGCTAGGTTAACTTTGTTGTTTTATATATTGTCTTGTCGTGTTGACGTTGATCGAAGATGTGCTATTACTTTCTATTCTTATATGCTAATGGTTATTCTGATAGAATATTGTGATGCCTTATGGCTATGGATCCAAGGATATGCTATTGATTGTTGTCTTGATGTGATAGTAGATATAATGATGATTAAATGATGTGATGTTATAGGGCAACAAATTCGCTGATGTGTTATTGATTTAATTTTATTTAATAGCCAGATTGATAATAAAATGAAGTGATGTTTATGGTGATGTATTGTTGCTATAATTTGCATATGAAAGTATACTGGACTAATATTAGGTTACCATGTTTTGCAGAGCATAATCATGTGCATTTTTTATGCATTATGAAAATGTTTCCTAGGAAGAACAAAAAAGAATTTCTAAGCATACATTTTGATTAAAAAAGATTGAATACTGAATAAATGTGCGTAATGGGTCGTTGTGTGGTTGGGATTTGAATTTGGTTGTCTTGCATGAGGTGGATCAAATGTTGTTTATTCTCCTCTAAATTGTGCTCCAACAATCAGACTGTTTAGTGAAAAGAAAAGAAAAGAAAGACTGAAAAAAATGCATGTTATACAAAATTGCATATCATGTTTATGACATTTATGCATTTCTTACAGATGTTTAGGCTCATAGATGAACTTTGTGATGAAAGTGAAAATAATTGTTGATAACACTCACAATGATGGAAACGATTAAATAATGTAGTTGAAGAGGTGCTCCCATGAGCGAGATTGTAGCGTAGTTAGAGTGATATTGAAAGATAATATGATATAAAAGACTTTTATTTGAATTGTGTGTTTGAATGTCTGATTTTAAGTTAACAATGATATTTCTACAATGTACTGTGAACATTTGAATAAACTGTGAAAGACTCATGCGTAATTTATGATGGATTACAAATACGCGTGAATTTTAACTAAATTTTAAATATAGTCTTTGGTGTTTCGTTTTCAACGGCATGTTTTGTTTTTCATAGAAAATAAAAGAGAAAAAATATGGCATGAACAAATATTTACGCTACAGGGAATGGTACATTCATGCCAAAGAGTGAAAAGAATTTTCGATTATACTGGGCAACCCTTGGTGCTGGTCTTGGTGCTGGTGAGTGGCGTCAAGATGATGGTCCTGATTTTATAGTTTTTGTGGGGGATTTGGCTGGTGATATAAATGACTACGCACTGCAAGAAACGTTTAGATCAGTATACCATTCTATGAATAGTGCAAAAGTTGTCACTGATTGAACCTCGGGAGAATGTAATGGTTATGGGTTTGTCAGGATTGGTGATGAAATAATTAATGATAGGGAAAATGTTAGCACAAAAAGCTTGCCTTGATCGAAGATGGTGCTTATCTTTGATCTTGGCAGAAGAGACACGCATTGGGAAGTTGACGACTTTGTCGTCACTCTGCTTCATTCTGAAGTTCAAAATGTTCGTCAAGTGAATTAGAATCACTTTCCCATCTGCAACATCGAAGGCATGCAGCCTCCTGGAAATTTGTTTAGTACAAACCATATGAAATTCTTGTAGAGTTGAAGCAATTCTTTAGCCACAGAGGTTCTCAACAGAAAGGAATGACTGATAATGAACCTTGAGGACAAGGTTCATTTGGAGGGGTAGGATGTAATGGGCTGCAATCCTTTGACAAGGGCTGTGTGGTACAAGTGGGGAGGCTGGGAGTGACTATTTAGTTGAGAAGACTGAATGAGGAAACGAGATTTGGGGGTGAACACTAGTTAGTGTCTTCCTCTCAGTTTTAGTTTCTTTATTCTCTCTCTTATACCTTCTTTTTTATTTTCTTCCTCTCTTTCCATCTATCTTCTGCAGTTTTATCTCTATACTTGCTTTGTATCTCGTGAGATTAAGAATGGTAATATTGTTCTCTGCTTGTTGATTGGGAATTGGGAGTCACTTAGATTTTGCTGGGCAAAACCATAACATGGCGCCCTGAAAGTGAAACCTGCAACCGGTAAAAATACATGAGTAATAAGATCTCTGGAAATCATGGCTTTGATGGTTTATATTTACAGAATTTACTTCGATCTCAAATTCAAGCACTATGATTTGGAGTACATACCAAAAATTTGTAATACTGAGGAGGGATGAGTGTAGATTGGTTGATGTTCATTTGACGGGGTTAAACTTGGATGGAAATCAAATTAGAATTTATCTTGTTACCAATGATCATTTTTTTTGTCACAGCACATTTGTCGTACATGCAACTACTCCTAGGCATGCTTTTCTCTTATTTATTTTTTGCGTTTTTTTGCCTCATCAGGCCGTCATGAACTTTTGGACAGTATTGGCATCAATGCAGATGCAATTGCTCGGACTGGAAATGCACTTGCCCTCTCAGAGCTGAATCTGAAGTTCATTGCACCTCTTAGAGTATATCTTTTCTGAATTCTAGATTAGATCCAATGTTTTAACTATTGATTTCCATGGTTAGATATGATCTTTAGGATGAATACTTTGTTTTATGGTGTATGGATATAGAGTGGGGACAAATTTGTTGTTAGAGTGTGGATCTCTGGCTCCTCTGCTGCTCGTATATACATTGATCATTCCATCTTCAAGCATCCGAACCAAGAGGTTGGTTTCGTCATTTTAGGAACCTTTTTGGATTTTCTTGGATGGTTTCATATGTGTAGTATTTTCTGCAGCCTATTTTGGAAGCAAAGGCCATTGCAGTTTGGCTTGATAAAAACTATCGTCCAGTGCGTATTCCAGCAGAGTTCAGATCTAAATTTGTTCAGTTCCTTCGCCATGAAAAGGCAAACTAGCTTTACTTCTCCATCAATTTGGAGTTATATCTTCTGGGTAGCTGCTTGTTATAACATTAGACTTCTCCTTGTATTGATAAACGCAAGATGAATGGATTAAATTTGACCTTTTTTTAACTCCCATGTCTGTCTCGCAGTCTCTCTTTGCAGGATTCAATATGATTATAGAGTTTATGAGTTTGATTACGAAACTCTACTTGAATCATTAGTGCAAGGTTTCTTAGCTGAGAAGAAAAGGATTGTAGGTTGGAGAAGAAATCTGACCCAACAGGAGTCTCACACGCCAATGGGGGAAAACTAGGTGATAGGAATGAAGCTGAATACCTATGGACAACAACCCCACAGGTATGTTTTCTTGAAAATAAAAAATCAGAATTACAAGTTTGCACCACAATTTTGAGAGTCTGGGCAACACTCCTTACAACACACTTTCCACTCCACACTTTTCCTGCCCCATGTTTTTACTTCGGATAGCCTAAACTTCCCTGGCTAAACTCTAAAAGGCGCTATTTTTATTTATAGATTTTTCACATAAAGAATTCTTTGCGATAGGTGAGGTCATTTTTGGTCAATTAATCAAATTGATAAATTTAAATGTTGTCGGATAGTTTAAAATTTAAATAATTGATATTCGGTAAATTTGAGCTACCACAAGTTATGGATAATGTTTGCATTTTTGACCTTACAATTGAAAGGGTTTTATTTAATGAATATCATATTATATATAAAATAAAATAAAATATTATTGTTTTTAACTAGAAGGAAGGGTTTTCCTCTTCTTCCTTCCATGTAGAGAGAGAGAAACAGAGGTTTCGTCTTATCTGTGCAATAGAGGCGTCATTCTATGGGTGTCGTGAAGGAATTTCGAAGGTAAGTTTGAATTTAAATTCATTTTTTAGTTTAAAAGTTAAAATATTTTTGGATTTGGATTTTAGGCTTGGAAACTCTAAATTTTTTGTTTTTTTTTTGTGTCATTTGAGTCGATTTGTAGTTTAGAAGTAACGCTTAACCAATTGGTGGAGAAAAATGGTTGATTGGGACGAGTTTCCTCATGGATCTTCATCGAAAACGTATCCTCGATCGACCTCTGTCATGGTTGGTCGATCGTGGGGAGCTCTCGACCATGAAGGCCTCGAGGCTATGCGTCTGCAATCTGAGTTGGACGGTCGTGCTGATTGTCTATGGAAGGAACCCAAGCGACTTTGTTGGAAAAGCACCTAGGGTCTGGTTGTCGACATTCGATCCTAGGTGTTTGCGTCAATCGTCCGCAGTAGGACTCAACTGTTAGCACCAATCGTCCACGATAGGATCTGAGTGTTTGCGTTTAGAATTCGTTTATGGATTGGACGTCTATGGTGGAATCCAGACGTATGCTTTGGGCACCTGTAGTAGAATCCAGATGTTCGTTGTTGAGTTTTAGACGATCTCATGAGTGTATTTTAAGGTAAAAATTTGTCACATTGACAAAGTTCGTGATTGTATATTTGTCTTTCGGTTTAGTTTTCTAGTCTCAGTATAGCAGCCAACCCTTATTTTTCTTGAGTTTGGATAGACATTTCTAATATAGGTTTCATTATAGGTTCATAGAAGTTTATAGGCATTGAACCTGTCATTGACGTAGGGATTTTATACGATACGTACGCACGTTTTTCAAGTTTACTTTATGCGTGCAAGATATTTTAATATTCTTGTTGTATCTGGTCACTGGTGGATAAATCTTTTTGTTTTGGACGGTCTCAGTATCAAAACAACATGAGGGTATTTCAGTACACCTTCTACTGCATAAAAGATATTTTGCTTGTATGATGCGAAATGGGTAATAGGGCGGTGATGGCGCGCTCCTTGGGTTTCTTATCCCTAAACTTGGCCAAGGTGTATTTGTTATTGGATTTTACCTGTTGTGTCGTCGTTGAGCCTTGCTCACGGGCAACCCATTTTTCTTCCTTTTAACTCACGAAGTACTGCTTGATTTTCGGATCGCTTCCTTTCTATGATAGTGTGCCGAAGGATTCTTTGTATAACTCTCTTTTTTCGCTATGGTTGTTTTTGAATGAAAGACGATGTAAACTTATTTTGCTATAGTTGTCTATGTATTAAACAAAGTTTTGAAAATTATTTTATTGATGATTTGTGGAGCCTGGTTGTTAAAATTATAAAAGAGTTTTGAAAGGATTTAAAGCTCATGTATGATTTATTAAAATCATGGTTTTGGAAATAAAATAATAAAATCAGTTTTCTCATGTCTTGCATATAGTATAGATTTTCTTATTGAGTTAGTTACTTATCTCAAATAGCTCACCCATTTCCAGGTAAAAGCAATAGTGGTTAGGAGTAGTGATAACTCTTGAAAAAGAGTTATTACATGATTTCATTTTATATAAATATTGTTGGAAATTAGTGATTAAATAAAGAAAAAAAATGATGTTTTCTGCAAAATATTACAACTTTATATTTTTATACTAAAAATCAATTTTAGTGACTTTTAAATAAAATTTCATATGAAATATGTATATTTATTATATTGGGAAAATGACAAATTAACCATCGTGATTTGCGATCAATGACAAGTCAACCACTATATTTTATTTTCTAACAAATTAACCACTGACATATGGGAAAATGACAAAGCAAACATTGTTGTCATGTTTGCCATTAACAAGCTAATCTGGAGCCACAGCGGTCTGTGGAAAGAAGGCCAAATTTGACCTGGACGCCGCGGCGTCTAAGACGTCACTGAGACGCTGCGATTTCCCTAGATGCCGCCACGCTGCGGCTTCTGGTCCCGCAGTTTGTTACTGGAAAAATTTTTAATCACAAAATTGAGGGCTTAAATGCGTGATTTTGGGGCCGAGAAAGGGGGGTCATGGGGTAAACCCAATAATAAGGGATAGATTTCTGAGAGCTTAGATTTGATACCTTCTGCAGCCGATTCTGACACCGTAGCCAAAGTTATGGTCTTTTGAAGTTGAAGAGCTAAAAAATCTAATAAAAACATTGGATTCGTAAAACATATACATAGAAACTTTGAAGTAGTTATGAAACACTAAAAACCGAGAACCGCTGTGGATTGTGAAGTAGCCATGCATGAAAAACAGAGAGTTTCATGGCTACTTTAAAGTCCTTATGTATATGTTTTACGAATCCAATGTTTTTATTAGATTTTTGAGCTCTTCAGCTTCAAAAGACCATAACTTTGGCTACAAATGTCAGAATCGGCTGCAGAAGGTATCAAATCGAAACTCTCTCAGAGATCTATCACTTGTCATTGGCTTTACCCTATGACCCCTCTTTCTCGGCCCCAAAATCACGTGTTTAAGCCCTCAATTTTGCGATTAAAAATTTTTCCAGTAACAAACAGCGGGACCAGACGCCGCGGCGTGGCAGCGTCTAGGGAAATCGCAGCGTCTTAGCGAAGTCTGAGACGCCGTGGCGTCCAGGTCAAATTTGGCCTTCTTTCCATAGACCGCTGTGGCTCCAGATCAGCTTGTTAATGGCAAACATGACAGCAATGTTTGCTTTGTCATTTTTCCATATGTCAGTGGTTAATTTGTTAGAAAATAAAGGATAGTGGTTGACTTGTCATTGATCGCAAACCATGATGGTTAATTTGTCATTTTCCCTATTATATTTTATCTTATAGAAATTATACATATACATATTTAAAGTTGATTCATCATGTTTAAATGGAGAAACCATGACAAGAGAAGATTTTAAGAAAGAAATAGAAACTAGTCAAGACTTTGATGAAAGACATTTATCACATAAACAAATAAGGGATAATGTTATTTTTCTTATTTTTGGAAAAGACTAATTAAAAATGAGCTGAAAATAAGAGATAAAATCATAGTAACAAATAGAAAATAAAATCACTCTCTTATTTTTGGAAAGAGAAATTAAAGAGTGAGAGAAATTGTCAAAACTAAAGGAGAATATTTGATTTTCGAAAATAGAAAAAAAGGGAAATGGTTGCTGAAATGGAGAAGTAGCTAGATATAAGAGATTAATACTTCAGCACGAAAACTTGATGAGAAATAATCCAAATTCGAGGTGATTTTCAAAAACGAAAGAGAGAAAATAAACCTTAAGAGACGAGGATTCAACATAGAATGGAGAAAGTTTTCTGGCGACTACAGTTAGAGAAAACTATTGAAGGGATAACAGAATTCTCCTGACACCATTTTCTATTCTTGCGGCAATCATTATGGGCGCAGATTTTACTACAACAGAGAAGAACCTTTATATTTTCTTCTTTTTTATTATGATCAATTTTAGAATTATTATGATAATTTTTGCTACTGTTATGGACTAACTTTCTATTGGTCCGGAAGAGAAAGTACTTAATTATGTGAACCTTATTATTTTGTCAAAGTTTGATGCACGAATCAAGTTGGACAATTCATTATATTTTAATGATTATTTTATTTATTGTCAATTGACATGAATAAATATTCGTATTTCTATTATACTTATCGGTAGTTAGGGATTTAAGATTAGTATTGAATTGTGTAAGGATAATATTTATTCATCATTTTGTTTTGAATCACATGATATGTTAGAATAGTATTTAATAAAAATTTCTTGAAATATTTATGTTTCATAAATTTGTAAGAATTTATTAAAGGGAATTATCAAGCAACTCAGACGAATTCTTGAATTAAAAAAGTAAATTATAAGTCATTCCATTGTTTACTGCATCATTCTACAATAATTGTAGTTAATTTCACATAAAAGGAGAAATCAAATTTGAGCCATACTCTTATAATCTAAACGTTGCATTTGCTTGTTAGCATTTTATTTTAATTACTTAACATCAACTTCACTATTTCAATTGATTTTTATTTTCTTTGTTGTTTTACTTAGACATAAATTGTTTCAAACTTATCATCATGTGATTAATACTTTAATTGCTCTTTATTATTTAATTTGCGACACTTGCACTTGTGTAAAGTGTATTTAGTTTTGCACAACCAAGTAGCGATTAGTTATGTGAGTCCCCTTATTTGTTTATGTTTTCTTGAGTATTATTGTCATGACCCGGAGGTGGATCTAACAGAATCACGGGGTCAGGTGATCTGATCTTTTGAGAGAAATTGATTGCCCAGCCCAAAGCTATAATGAAGCAGAAGTTTTAACATGAAATTAAGATAAAAAGCCAAAACACATGAGTTAGGGTCCCCAGAGTAATCAACAAGAGTCAAAGATAGCATAGAATAAACAAAAGAATGTACTGTGCAGGAATATAACCAAACCAAAGAACACCAAACAACAAATCCCAAATGTACCAGAGACAAAATGATCGCTGACAGACCTTCACCCATCCAAGGGGAAGTCGAAGTGCACAAATGGGACACACGAGCAAACATCTCGTAAAGACTCCGTATAGATACCTATACTTCAGACCTGGGAAAGATATAAGTCTAAAGGGTGAGTGATAAACTCAGTAGGGGAATTGATACTAATGCAATGCATGCAAAAAAAAGTCTTTCTCATCCTTTAGAAAACCAATGTCATAGTTCTCATTTACTGTACATGAATTTTAAATCATAAAACTTTATTATTTTATTAAACATGCCCAAGACCGTCGATGAAACTTTTATCAAAATATATTGTATATGTAGACTATACCTCAAAAATATGTCAACATCGTTTTCCATCTGAAAACGTCATCAGTGAAAGAGGATGGTCACACAAGGACCCATCTGACACTCATCAAAGAATAAGTAGTAATTAGTTGATAGCAACACCTCATGACGTAGAAAAAGAAGGTACCCACGTCTGTAGACTAGGCGACGTACCCATATGTGATATCAATAACAGATAAGGTTGTCGGCATTGGGTTGCTCCTCGACGAGCTACCGACTATATCCAAATTGACGTGGGTTACCGGTGAGCAGAACTACGAGCTGTCACGCCACTCGTCAACTGGAACAATACTAGGAGAGCAAATTCAGCTACCAAAAATCTCCAATTTGTGAGACTAAACCCTTGCTAGGTTCTGGAGCTCGAAACCCAAGGAGCACATCATTACCGCCCTATCACCCTTTTGACTTCCAGGGCTCGAAACCCGATGACATGTCACCTGTGCCCTATCACCCTTTATGTGCGTACAAAGCAACCAATCTTCATGCAACAGAAGATTGCATAGCATAGACTCGTGATGCTTTAGTGCCAAGACTGCCTAAAGCATCATGAGGAATCATCCTCCTAACATATCCACAGAATATCAAAACAGAATACCATGTACGATAAAAGTAAACATGAGAAAACATACATAGGTATACGTAAAAATAGACGTGTTGTCAAAACTGTTCCTGGCGAGTTTTCTTGTGTGGTATTCCACAAAATATCAATTAGAAAACTATGATGCAATGTAGTGCATAAAGTATAAGAATCCTTTGTAATACCCCAAATTCTCATCATATTAAGCATAAGGTTAAGTGATGATGATATTGAATGATTGTTGAGAATAAATATTGTAGGAATTGGGTTAGAAGAAGTTGTATATGGAGTTATGGTTTGTGGTCTTTGGAGATTAAGAATTTTCATGTTTTAGTGAAGTGTGCAGAGGACTGGTCTAACAGCCCTGAAAAGTGGTTGACTACAAATATGACAGATTGTAGATTTTAGTGAAATATGCAGAGGAGTCGTCGACCACTATAGCAGTGGTCGACTAGTTTGAAGGCAGATTGAAAAATGGGAGCTCTCAGGTCGAAAAGGGGTAAACCAGTGAAGGAATGGTTGACCACAAATCTTGCAGAAGTGTGCAGAGGAATGGCCATCAATGCTTTGTTGTAGGGCTGCCACTTCCTGCTTTGGATGACTAAAGAAGGATTTAACTTAATATAAAGAGGACACTTGATGGCACAAAGAAGGGGATAATCGTGAGAAAAGAGAGAGAAGCCTGAGAGAAAGAGAGGGAAGATATGAGATTGAGAAGAAGAAGAGGAATAAGAGGAAGAAAAGGAAAGCTTGAAGAAGAAGCAATTTGGAAAATGAAAATAACCCTAGGAAGCTTTTTTTCTTCTCAATTTCTTCAAGGAATTCAAGGTAAGAAGTGATTGTTTGTGTTTTCCCTTTTGGGCTACATCACAAGAGGTAGATTATTATTTGATGTTTGTTGATTATATTTGATAGATGTTAAGTCTTGATCATAGGGTTGCTTGAGGATTTGATGTGTTGTTTGATGTTTGTGTTTAATATATTTTAAGGTAAATGATCATATTAATGTTTGAGGATGTGTTGATGATATGCTAGAACGTGTTAAGTTGTACATAATCATATTCATGCATCATGATTACAGGGCCAAGCGACTCGATTCTAGGAGAAAACTCGATCACGCCGACCCAAGGCTAGGATGAAGCAGAAGTTTTAACGTACAATTAAGCCCAAAACACAAATCATATGGGTTGAAATCCACAGAGTGATCAACAAGTGTCAAGATAAAATTAAAAAAAAAAAGAACGTATTGTACAGGAATCAAACTAATTAACACCAAACAAAAAATCCCAAATGTACCAGATACGAAAGGATTTGGATCGACAGACCTCCACCTACCCAAATGGAAGCCAAAATGCCAAAGCGGAAAACACATGCAAACATTGTAAAGCTCGTGAATTTTATAATAATAAATTTCATGTCTTAAATTTTTTTGTGATTTTTAGTCAAGCGTTGAAAAATTGACCCGTTTTGTCACGTAACAGCCACATGTAAGTTTTCGGTCAAATAATCAAAATTGGTAAAATCTGGTTATTTTTGAGTAGTAGATTAATTGAGAAAATAATTTCAGTAAATTATTTTGACTAAAAATTGTTATCAGTTAGTGTTGTCAACAAGTTGGGATTTGAATAGGATATTGAATCGAATTGAATTAATATATAAAATATATTTTAATAAAATTAATTTAATAAATTAAAAAGGAAAAAATAAGAATAAGAAGAAGATTCTTCTTCTTCCTTTTCACGCGGAAGAGGAGAGGCGCGAGAGAGTGGAGGGGAGCCCGATTGAGGGGTTTTCGATTTTTGACGACTGATTTGGGTTCGTCAATACCAACAACTTTTGTAAAGGGCGTTGGTGAGTATTTCTATTTTCCCCTCCATTTTTAAAGTTAAAGTTTGGTGTTTTGTTGGCTTGATATTCGAGGTTGAAAAACTCAAATCCGAGAGAAATTTCTAGTTTATATTGGTAGAATATGAGTCTATGCTGGTTTATTTGTTGTTGGAAGTCAAAAATCAGGCAAAAAGGTGGGTTTTTTGTTGGAAAATCATGCCTTAGTGTCGACTTGGTCGACCACTGGATGGTGCCAGTCGACTGGTTGAGCTCGGATTGCACGAGTTTATTTTTGGTCGACCAGAACGTGTCTGAACAACTAGAGCGGTCGACCTTGGACGTCGGTCTGGTCAACAGCACACGGTGGGTCGACAGCAGACGCACGTCCAGTCGACCACTGCCATTTTGTTAGGCCACCGTTCTGCTTCTGGTCGACCGCGAACTGGGCAGATTGCCTAGAGATGGTCCTCGATCAACCGCAGGAGGTCCCTAATCGACCACACAGTGTATTTTGTCATGTTTTTGGGTAGTTTATGAGTCGATTGAGTTCCTAAACATAGTATAAGACCCTTCCACTTGTTCCCTTGTGACTCATTAATGGAAATTCTTGTCTTTTAACAACGTTTTAGACTCGGTTCGGCTTATGGGTTTCAAGTCAAATTCCTATAAAGTCATACACGATTGACTTTAGATGAGTCTCCTTGATTGTTGAGTCTTGGATGGTTGCAAGAGTGTCTTATCAACTGCTGTGAAGTTTTGGTTGACTGCCGACGTGTCTCGTCAACACTAAATGGTCCCGATTGACCGTCGTTGAGTCTGGTCGACACTGTAAGGTCCCGGTTAATCTTCGCTTGCCTCATCGAGTGTGGCATGGTCTCCGTTGACCACTATTGTGCCTAGTCGACCGTGGTTGGGTTAGAATGGCTTTAGCTATGTCTTCTCGATTGTTGAGTTGACCAGGTCAAGCATATTGTTTTATGTCGATTGTCATTGTGTCTTATCGACTAGTGGGTTTTTCTGGTTGTCTACTGAAGTGTCTAGTCGATCGTGGTTATGTTTTGGTCAACCACACTGTTTGTTTCTCGGAGTTGGGCTTGGTGAACTCCATTTGGCTTCACCAGGCATACCTAGTTTTTGGTCTGGTTTCATGTTTCGGTCTATGACTCTTGGGGTATTATATTTTCTTACTTTTAAAAACATGAAAATTTTGAAAATTTTCTTCTATAAAAACAACGGAAGACTTTTTTTTCATAAAACTCTTTTTACAACTTGCAGCGAAAGTAAATAAAATCTTTTTCTTAAAAGCATTTACAAAGAATATACATAAAGTCCTTTACAAACCATTTTCCTTTTTAAATCCTTTTAGCCTAGCTAGCCATAAGATCCATGTGCGCAAACCCTTCATCAATTATTCCTTAACTTGTTCTCCTGTGTACCTACATCACAAGACATAAACTAATGAACCTAACGCTCAATAAGTGATATAAAATGAATATTTGAATGCACATGCTATGCCATTTTAAAATCCGTAACAGTTTTTCGTTTTCGTTTTCCTTTATGTTTTACGTTTTAGTCTCTTTTGTTTTCTGTGCCCCCAACCCCGATGCCCCCGACATAGCAGCAATGGCATAGTCTAAAAGCTCGCTAGCCGTTGACTGGTTCGTCCAAAGCATCCAATCCGACACCTCCAGTATAGCGGCAATGACGTAGTCCGAAAGCCTGCTAACCATTGGTCGGTCCATCCTGGCATCATCTAGGGACACCACAATCGGTATGAACAGCAATGACATAATCTAAAAGCTCTGCTAGAGGTAATGGCATAGTGCGAAAGCCCAACTAGCAGCCGTGCCCACCAAGGGCTTAAACGACCACACATCATACTGTTTCCTTTACTTTACCTTTTATCATTTAACATTTGTTTATTATCTGTTTCACTTTCCATAGTATAATGGATATTCCTACATCCCAAATGATGGTAGTCTGCTTCGGGTGATCAATCATTGGGAACACCGTACACTTAGTATGTATGAGCATCCATTAAACCATTCTTTAAAACCATGCATGAAAACTCATTTTTCGTATCGTTTTGAAAACCATGATGCATGATGCTCGTGAATGCATACAGTATCTATATCATCAGTAGACTCTTGAAACATGATCATTAAAAGATATCCTATAATTCTCAAAAGCATGATCATTATCAATATCATTTAAAATCTGTTAAACATGTCATTAAAAGAATTTTTTTTTTAATAAATACAGCATCATGTATCAATATATCCTCAATCAATAGTAATATCCTCGAACGACAGCATAATCAATATATAATCTTATAATCCTCAAAGCATAAACCTAAATCTAATAAACACAGTCGGCAAACAATCCTAACTCTTGCGATATAGACCTTTCGGCAAAACACATATATATCACTTACCTGGGGTCCGTACCGCGTTTAAGCACTTTATCCTTCTTTTTAAATACCTTCACAAATCCATAACAATTAATCAACTAAACACTATTCTCACACCTATGACAATATGCATACACATTGTAATTCCCAATTATCCGACACTGTCCAAATATACCACAAATGCTTTCATTCAACATATATCTTAACCTAAACAGAATATTAACATCCTCCAATTTCTATTTAAATCTTCAGCCAAAAATCCATAAATCACATCAAGCATTCAAGCACAAACCAACGGTAGATTATCAACCCATTAACAAACCAAACCCTCAGCAATGGTTACCAATACTAATATCCAAACATATAGAGTTAAAGTAAAACAACCGTGCACTGCATTTCTCATGGTTTTATCTCATAATAAATATCCTTCTATTTATCAAAGCTGTAACAAAACTGAAAACAAAATCTCAAACCAGCAATAGAGCACAAACTACAGCATTGACCTATATCCATCGGAGCAAGCAGTAAACACAGAGCGCATTATCCAACAAAAGAACAGACCTCACATTAACGTAGCAATATTTACTCCGCATTTCCTATCAAGAAGTAACGAACAAAAGAATGAAACTTAATCGACAGAGCACTATCTTCAGCAATATATGTATTCAAGCAGTGAATGAAACAGAGGAAAATCCCATAAAATCCATAATAGCAGCAAATGAATTCTCCTTACCTTGAAGAACACCAGAGAAGAAAGCAGCCCCCTCTCTTTTCTTTCTCTTTTCTTCTCTGTCTCTCCTTTCTCGCTATTTCATCCCCGCATTCACAGCTTCCCATCCACAGAGAGCTCTCAGTTTTCTAGAGAGCTCTCAGTTTTCCATAGAGCCTCAAACAAAACACATCACCGAAATTAAAATAGAACCGGGAGTTCAGCATTACTCATTGAAATCGAAGAAGTGGAGGAAGGGCGTATCTCACTCAGCTCACCTCGGAATCTTCTCGACTGGAGCTGTTACTGTCGTTCGTGATTGACTGTCGTTTGTTCGCAGCTGCCGTCGGCCAAGGGAGTCGTTCCTCGTTCGCTCGTCTCTTGCCGGCTTCCGCTCGAAATGCATGGACATAGTCGCCCGTCGCTCAGAGTTGATGGTTCAGCTCGGAATGCCGAGCCTCGCTTGTCCCGTCTCGCAAAGCTTTCGACCATAGGAAGCGAGAAGGAGTTTGCCCTTCGCTCCCTTCGATTTTCAGCCGCTGCTTTTCCCCCCCTCTTTCTTCATTTTCTTCTTTGTATTTCTTTTTCCTTGTTTTAAATTTTTCTTTTTCTTCCTTTTTAATTCTTTCATTCCTTAATTCCCTTTTATTTCCTTTATCCTATTATACTTCACTTAATCTTTTATCCAACATATTACTATATATTTATATCAAATATACATATCTTATGTCATATAACTTATTTCCAATTTCGACTTATTTCGAGTATCGTTTGACAACGATTACCGATTCAATTTAAATTCTTCAATTCTGTTTCCTAAATTAATTATCCATAATCATAAAATAATATACCTTTAATTCTAAACTTATCGCGACCTAGAAATTCTGGATATTACAGGTATTCCTAGATTTGATTTCAGATTAGTGGCTCTCCATAGAGGTCATATTGGATTCTTAATCTTATATGGGACTTGTTGTATCCCTTGCATGATTATTGAGATGTTGACATTGACATTGTCATAGGTTCCGAAGATGTCACTAGTTTCGACCCTCACTTCCGATTACGCATGGAGCCAACTAGTCTATAAGTAGGTTGTGATCGTCATTTAGGTAGGGATTTTTATACTTTCTGCATTACATTGCATCATGTTTTTAAAACAGATATTTTGTTAGATACCACACTTGAAAACCTGATCCAGGTGTTTTATGTTACGTGTATGTCGACAACGAGCCTAGCTCGTTAGCAAACCCGAGGTGCTGAGCCAAGTCTTAAGGCTGGTTGTTTTATGTTCCGGCTATGTCGGCGCCGAGCCTAGCTTTTTCGGTAAACCTGAGGTGATGAGCTAGGTCTTCGGACCAGGTGTTTTATGTTCTAGGTATTTCGACGGGAGCCTAACTCGTTGGCAAACTTGAGGTGCTAAGCCGAGTCCTCAGACTAGGTGTTTTATGTTCCATTTGCGCCGAGCTTATCTTATCGTCAAACTCGAGGTGATGAGCTGGGTGTTCGGACAAGGTGTTTTATGTTTCGGTTATGTCAGCACCGAGCCTAGCTTGTCGGAAAACCCGATGTGATGAGCTAGGTCTTCGAACTAGGTGTTTTATGTTCAGGGTATGTCAGCATCGAGCCTAGCTAATTGGCAAAATCGATGTGATGAGCTGGGTCTTTGGACTGGGTGTATTATGTTCTGGGTATGTCGGTGCTGAGCGTAGCTTGTCGGCAAACCCTAGGTGCTGAGTTGGGTCCTCGGACTGGGTGTTTTGTGTTCCGAGTATGTCGACACGGAGCCTAGTTTGTCAACAAACCCGAGGTGATGTGCAGGGTCTTTGGACCAGGTGTTTTTTGTTCCTGGTATGTTTGTGCCGAGCCTAGCTCGTCGGTAAACTTGAGGTGATGAGTTGGGTCTTTGGATTAGGTGTTTTATGTTTTGGATATGTCAGTGCCGAGCTTAGCTCGTTGGTAAACCTGAGGTGATGAGCTGAGTCTCCGAACTGGTTGTTTTATATTTTAGGTATGTCGGCGCATAGCCTAGCTCGTCGGCTAAACTGAGACGATGACGTGGTCTTTGGACCACCTTTGCTTCCCTCCCTTCAGGCTCATGAGGTGTTGCTTTCTGTGATTTTGGTTTGATCGATCCTTATGTGCCCATGCCTTTTCATTGATGACATTTTTTGATGGAAAACAGTGTTGGCATATTTTGTGGTATAGCTGTCTATGAATACACCAAGTTTTGATGAAGCCATATCAAAGGCCTTGGGCCTTTTTAAATAAAATGATAAAGAGATTTATGATATAAAATTCATGCCTGGTGAAAGGGAAGCATGACCTTGGTTTTTCGCATGCATTGCATTTAGTATAGATTCTCCTACTCAATTTGTCAATCACACCTTAGACTTTATTTTTCGAGGTTGATGTATAGGTTTGGTGCATGGTTACTGCTCTGGGTATTCGTGGGGCGTTGCCGGTGTTCCCTTTAGTGGTTGTTTCGACCTTCCCTTGGTGATGTGCCCCAAGTTCCTATCGCCTGAGCCGTGCCCGGGGCACCTTTATTTCTAACTTTTTTATTTGTTTTGTAGGTGTTTAATTTTCTATCTAATTTGGAGGAAAACTTTATTCAATGTCACAGAGAGGATTTGATGTATTTGGACTAGTGCATATCATGCAATTATAGAAGAAAATTAGGAGCTGTCCAAACCCGCCTAGAATCTGAGCAGTAGATGATCAAGGGCTATTTTGACAACCGAGACGGCGTCGTTTCAACTTTAGTCCTTCATATCAAATGCAGCCAACATACAGAGCTTTCCAAGGACATATTTGGCATTTTATTTGGGTTTGGTTTACTATATCTAATATCCCTTTTTTAGAGACTGATTTTCAAAATCGGATTTATTGTTTTGTTATTGTTAAAGGGCTGTTTAGGTCATTTTCTAATTAGGGTTATTTTAGTCTTTTTTTCCCTTTAGTGTACGAACTCTTAGGGTTTTAAAAAGCCCTCCATTGCTGAATGAAAATCAATTTTGAATTGAAGAAATTTGGAGTGCTCCTTGAAGCCTAGCCGCGGCCACCCTCCCATTTGCGCCAATTCATCCACCACCCAAGCAAGGTGCCTCTTGAAGCTTCTCAACCTTGCATCATTGGGATATTGCCTCTTCCAATCTTCATCTTCAAGGTAGGATTGTGGTGTGGAGGCAAGAGAACTATCCAACCTTGGAGAGTGTTGGTTTTTGGCCAACCCTAAAAATCGCCCTCTCACTTAGGAGGTCCGCGAAACTCCATTGTCTCTTTCTTATTTTTTGTGAGGCTATTAAGAACTATTCTTCTGATTGATTAACTTATGTTATGGAGGTCTGATATATGTTGGTTGCTGGAGAAACTCTTGTGGGAATTATTGAGTTAAAGGTGATAATTTTCGGTTTAATGTTGAGCTGCTGAATCTGTGATTTTTATTGAATGTTACTGTCGCTGATTAGAGCATCTGTTTGAGGCTCTTATGACGACCGTCTCTATTTGAGGTCTTCTAATGATTTGTTCAGGGTTAAGTCAGGAAGTTAATCTCCAAATTTGGGCGTCATTCGGTATTTGTAGCTCAAGTTATTGCGTTTTTGATCTGCACTGCTAAATCTGTTCTGTTGGAAACAGTTTTCAAGTGGTTATTGAAATTGATAGATCTCCTATTCTAGAACGTCCTTTTTGAGTTGAATTTTTTATACAATCTTCTTGATTATATTGAGTTTAAGTCCTCCAAGGTTCCGTTTTAGCTCATATACAGATTTGGAGTTTTATTCTAGTTATTACTGCTGGGTCGATTATTGTTATTTCTCGGGACAGATTTCACTAAGGCTTCTAAGTGTTTCTTGGAAACTATCACTTGGGTTAGTGGAGGTTCATCAGTCGAATCCCTTCGTCTTTGGTACGTTTTGGGGTTTGTTGTTTGGTTTCATTCTTGCACAGTATGTTTGTTTGTTTATCTTTATACTGTCTTGTCTCTAGTTGATCACTCTGTGGATCTCAACCCATGTGATTTGTGGGTTATGGGCTTAATTTTCATGTTAAAACTTCTACCTTTTCCTACCCTTGGGCTGAGCGATCGGGTTCTCTATGAGGATCGGGTTGCCTGATTCGACGATTCTGTTAGCCCCACCTTCGGTTCATAACTGAATTTTATGATATCAGAGCACAATATTCCACCATTCTTAGGAGTGATCACTTGAGAAATCGATAGTATAATGTTTTGGTCATGTGTCTAATGTGCATGGAATTGTTCCAACACCTAGTCAAGTATTAAAATGAGTCAAGATGTTGCTAGGAAGGCATCTTGGGGTCGTCTAGTGGATGATGACCCTGTCTTTTCCAATCCACGTGAGTATTGGGTATACTTCGTGGATTGTTAGGAGAAACTCTTTTGGCGAGTTGTGGACTCATCTGGGTTCTTTCTCGTGTGTGGGCCTGTGTGGTTCGGAATTCAGATCATACATCTGGGTTTGCGTTTCTTTATTTTTGTCTCTCTTGAGTGGGCCTGTGTGGGTTGAAGCTCAAGGCTTTTATCTTGTAATGTAGTTCAAGTCCTTGTTCTATTTGGAAGACCTGGACTTGTCTTGTCTTGCCTTGTCATGTTTGAAACTCGTTAGTTTAGGTTGGGACTTCTGTTCGTAGACTTTGGATTAGTTACATGTAGTATTCGTTCTCTTGGCTCAGAGGCTGTTTGTTAAAGCCTCTGAACGAGCCTTATTCCTATGCGTTCCAACATTAGTGTGGACCTCTACGTAGGTTGTTAGAAATACTTGGTCTAAGAACTAGAGTCATTCGATGGGGACTTTTCTAGAGGACGATTGCAATAGAGGCTTCCTTGATTGAGGCTAGTCTTGTATTTGCTCGGGAGTGGGGTGTGTTGTCGTGATGATCACGCGTTGGTCTTCTGTGATGTCACATCTATTTTGTAAGCTGTAGTTTGACTAATAGGACAACAATGCTTCTAGTTAGTTATAATCCGAATGCCCGTTTTGGAATCATTTTCCTAGTTTTCGATGATTGCCTTCTTTTATCTCCTTTTTTCTTTCCTTGTGTTAGGTGCATTAGTTGGCGGTGGAAACCTGTTGATACTCGGCACCGTTGTTTTTGTGTTGAGATCCTTCTGGCATTTGTAGGTCTCAAGTCATTCCAGTCAATGTTAGTTTTCTGTACCCTAGACCGTTCCTTTGATAGGACAGTGTGTTTTGAATCCTTCCAAAATCTCTCTTGGGATGAGAGCTGTTGTTGGGAAGGCCTGAAAGTAGAGATATACCAAGAAGTGAAGATTGCTGGTATTCAAGACGAGTCGTACTCCAAAATTGTAGCGAGGGCGTTAGAAGTAGAAGAGGCTGAGCTACAGGTCGCTAAACACTCATAGACAAGGAGGAGATATTTTAAAGATGTTATTATCCAACAAGGAAAGAATTGGCAACAAGGTATTAGTGGGGTAAAAGGAGTTGTGCCTAGTGAGAATCAACATGGAGATAGAACGTGGCCTCAAGGAGAGACGTAAGCTGCAAGGACGAATGTCGAAATGCCGCAATTTACTCTGTGCAAGATTTTTAGGAGGAATAATCCTAAAGAGTGCAGAGCGTTTTTGACATTGCTATCATTATAATGGGTATGGATGTTATGCCAAAAATTATCCAACAACAAAAGAACAGAAGAAGGTCGTTCCTAGGGTATTTTCCCTTATTGAAGTTAAGGATGAAAAGCAGCCAGCCGCACTGTTAGAAACACTTAATGTTAATAGTACTATTGATTATGTTTTGACAGATATAGGAGTTGTACATCCCTTTATGTTGTCTAAATTTTGTGCTATGTCAGGGACACTTTATATTGATGGTACTGCCACTTACGCTTTAGTAGATTCAGGGGCTACGCATTCCTTTATGTCATCTAAATTTTGTACTAAGTTAAATTGAATGTCTAAGTCGTCGGAGCTTGCATTTGAAGTGATGCTACTATCTAGTGAATGGTTATGTTCAATAGGTGTTGTAAGAGGAGGCAGAGTAGGTATTAATGATAGACAACTACTTGTAGATCTTATAGTGATTTACGTGAAGGGGTATGATATTATATTTGAAATGGATTGAATCTATCAACATTTCAAAATTATCAATTGTAGGAAAATGATAGTCAATTATTGACCACATAGAGAAGCGGAATACATTTTTTAAGGAACGAAAAATAAAAATAGAATACCTATTATTTATGCAACCAAGGCAGAAAGATTATTGAACCATGGAGCTAGGGGTATCTTAGCTAGAGTGAGAGATATGTGCATCAAGCCTGCGGTTAAGTTTGAAGAGATTCCAATTGTTTAGGAATTTACTGAAATTTTTCTCGTCAAATTGCTAGGATTACCGTCCGACTAGGAAATAGAGTTTGGGATTCATGTCTACCCTGGTACCTTGCCCATATCAAAGAATCTATACTATATGGCTCCGGTGGAATTAAAAGAGTTGAAAGCACAAATTGAAGAGTTACTTGAAAGAGGTTTTATCCATTTGAGTTATTTGTCGTGGGGTGTTCCTATCCTCTTCATCAAAAAGAAAGATGGGTCCTTAAGGAAGTGTATCGACTATAGGGAACTGAACATGGTGACTATTGAAAACAAGTACCCCTTACCATGGATTGATGATTTATTTGATCAATTACAAGGCTAAACGATATTTTCAAAAATTGATTTACTGCCAAGATATTACCAATTAAAAGTAAGAGCTTAGGATATTCCAAAAACTGTTTTTCAGACAAGGTATGGGCACTATGAAGGTCATGTCTTTTGCCATGAGATATTAGCATAACTATATTCCTCTACCATTTTTATACACCCTAGTACTATAAAGATGTATCAAGATTTGAAGTAGCATTATTGGTGGCCGAATCTTAAGGAAGATGTTGCTAAGCATGTTGAGATATGTCTGACCTGTCAACTGGTCAAGTTAGAATACCAAAGGCTAGCAGGAACTCTACAATCTTTGCCTATACCAGAATGGAAGTGGGAACAAATTGCAATAAATTTCGTGGTGGGATTGCCAAGGACTACGATAGGGCATGATGTCATTTGGGTAATTGTGAACAGACTAACAAAGTCAGTGCACTTCTCACCAGTGAGGATGACTTATATCATAAGTCAATACGTAGAATTGTATATCCAAGAGATAGTTCAATTGCATGGTGTACCAATATCAATTGTACCAGACCGTATTCAGAGATTCACTTAAACTTTTTGGAAAAGTTTGCACAAAGCACTGGTACAAAATTGACTTTCAACATAGCTTTTCATCTCCAAACTGATGGATAGTCAGAAAGAACACTAATAATATTGGAAGATGCGTTGTGTAAAACTCGTAAATTTTTGGATTTTACATTTTTTTGGGTAAATTTTTCGTTTTAACCGAATCAAATTTACTGGTGTTAACCAAGTTCTTGCCACATGCAACGGGTCTTCGACCACGTATGAAGAGAGGTCCAATCAATGGTTAACTGTACGTTTTGTGTTTCCCTATGGCCCAAAGCTGCAGATTTTGCTCGGTAAGTTCTCGTTGCCTTAGATCGATTTTTGTGTTTTGTTTGGTTTTTTCGGTTTAGAATTTAAGAATTTTATTTAATATCTATAATACATTAACTTATTTTATAATCTTTAAATAAATGAGTATCATTTATTTTATTTGTGTTTTATTCTCAAAAGAAGAAAAACATCTCCTAGAAAAGGAGATGTCATTCTCGCGAAGAGGGAAACGAAGGAGAGGGGTGGAGAACCGAAGAGCAAACCTCATCGTTTCTCTACTCGATTCGTGTTGTTGTGGTCTCGGTCTACAACTCTTGTTAAGGGATTTTGCTAGCAAATCCATTTTTAAGGTACATATTTAGGTTGTTTCGGATTGTGAGTTGTGTTGGTTGATTGAATTCGAATTTGAGCTTGTGAGCTCAAAATATGAAGTGTTTGGTTCAGGGTTAAAGCCGTGGAGGCCAGAGCTCCGTTCAGGAAGGATTTCCTTCTTGCTCGCAGTGTAGTGTGGTTGTTTAGTTAAGAAACTGCAAAGGATGTTTAAGGGAGTGCCCGCTAGGGGAAGGTATCGCGCTAGGGTTCAGACCATGTTGGGATGAACGTTTTTCCACAAAGCAGAATGAACATTGGTCCCACGAATGGAATGAACCCGTGGTTCGTACTAGAACATGTCTCATTCTGCAATGGGATTTAATACCCTAATTTTTCGTATTATAATTTAATATGGATAATGAGAAAGTAATTAAGGATATTTGAATTAATTGGATAATTATCGAGATATTACCAAAGATGTGTTCGTAAGATTATAATTTAATGGAATAATTAGTGAAGAATTAAGATAGAATTAGAATTAAGAAAGTGATTAAGGAGAGATTAAAATGGATTAGAATTAAAAGGGGAATTAAAATAAGAGAGAATTATGAGATGGGGGAGGAGTGAACGGTTCACTCTATGAACCGATTTGTGTGGAGCAAAACCAATGAATGGCCTGTGGCCATTCGTGAAGAGAGGGATCAGAGAGAAGAAGTGGGAGAATGATAGAAAAGGCGAAAGGGAGATGGAGACCATGAGTGTGGGAGTCGACAATGGAGCTCGGGGCGACGTTGTCCAGCGACGTGCGTGACGTCCAGGCGAACGGCTAGGTGGCATTCGGGTTGCGGCTAGGGCTCGAAATCGGAGCTCCTGCGAGAATGTGATTTTCAGACCAAGGTATGTTATTAGTTTCTGTCTTGCATTATTCTCCTCCATGGTGTTGCTACTGGCAATTCAGAGTTATTGGGGGAAGATACTTGCAACGACGAGTGGGCAGGATTGAGTTGGCGATGAAGGTCAGGGGGGCACTGGTGGTTCGTCCTGGACCGGCTGAAGGCCTGTGGTCCAGTTGCTGTTTGGTTTGAACCGGTCCACCCTTGGCTGGTTCTTGCCCTGAAGAATTAGACAATGGAGCGTGGATGAGGAATGGTAGGGCAGAGGCAGGGCATGGCTGGGAGGACACCCACGAGTGTCCATGGCAGAGGCAAGGAGAGGAGCGATTCTTTAGTGACTTTGAAATGCTGAGGACGAAAGCATTGAGGTAGAAGAAAAGTGAAGGCTGTGAGAGAAATACTCTCTGGGAGCTGCATGCTGCTGGAGAAAAATGGAGAAGTGGCCGTTGGATGACAAAGCAAACAGATGAAAGAAAAGGAGCTCCCTGGTCTCGTGTTCTCCTGGTGAGTGACTTCTACAAATTTCTTTATGGATAATATTGGGATATTCTGTTGTTCAGTTGGCTTCTGGTTGGATTTTACGAGTCTGTTTTCATATACTGCTCGAATACATAGTTCTGGAAATGTATTATGTTGTGACTTGATTATATGTCTTGTGATTGTCTGAATGTTAATGAGTGGAATTAATTTAGGATGCTAAGGGATGGGTAAGTTGGATTTATTTCTCTGCTGATCGATAAGTGTATGTTGGATTGTGCATGATTGTTCAGCTCTGTTATTGTCAACATTAATGTATTGGATTGTGTTCTGAGATTTGGTTACTGGAGTCAATTGTTGGATATAAGTTATTAACCTGTTTGGTACTGATTTTGTGTAGTCGGACTAATAGTCTGAAATGTTTAATTGAGAAATATATGCTTATGTTGGATGATTGTGTTGGATGTGATAATATGTTGATTATTGTTTGGATGAGATATAAAGCATATACTCTGTACGTTTGGATGTACTGTGATAACCTGTCATTGTCCTGTGAGATAAGCTGTTGTTTGGTTATAGCTTGATTGACAGTGTTGAATGATATCATTCTATTAATCATATCTAGCTATTCATGTCAGTCACTAATTGGATAAACATATTCTGCTTTGGGGGAGTAAAAAGGAGTTCCTAGAATTTGTATATAAATTAGAATACGAAAAAGACAATGAAATTGATAAGTTGTAAATGTTTTTAATTATGAAGGTATTGAAAAGGAAAAGAAGGATAAAGATTAAGTACGAATATGCGATAACACCTCGAGGTAAGAAATTGAGTAGAGTCGTTGGCCAGTGGAGGCTCTACACCATTAGCAGTGTTTTTGTTTTAATGGTTTGTTTACGTTTCTAATATGTTGCTTCATTTATCATGCCTATGCTAATCGCATGTTATTAGTTTAATTTCCGAGCATGTTTAGGATGTTAGCACATTGTTATTATTTCATTTAAATTACTAAGCATGTCTGTATCGTTATCGCTTTCTTTAAATTGCCAAGCATGCCTATGATATTATTGTTTCCTCTAAATTGCAAGCATGTCTATATTGTTATCGCTTCCTTTAAATTACCGAGCATGCCTATATAGTATGTTAGTAGACTTCCATATCTTATACTTTTATATTGTTGTGATTACTACTTTATGTTTCATGTTTTTATATCATGGTTAAAATATTCTTAATATCTCTTTGAAAAATAATTCAGTAATGTTGCATGAGTCATCCACTTTAGTGCAAGGGTTAAAATATGTCATCTTTGAAAATCTATCCACCACTACCATGATGGAATCCTTCTTTCTTGTTGTGTGTGGTAACCCCAAAACAAAATCCATGCTTAATTGAACCCATGGATGGTTTAGAACCAGCAAAGGAACGTACAATTCATGTGGGTGTAAGCTACTACTAACTTTCTTGCACACAAAGCATTTTTCCATTACTTTATGCACATCCTTTAACATGTGGGGCCACAAAAATAACTCCTTTAAAGATTCATAATTTTTCTTGTCTCCAAAATGGCGAGAAAGACCACCTCCACAAGGTTCCCTTATTAGAGACTCTCTAAGACTACAATTTGGTATGCATAATTTTTCTCCCTTGAAAAAAAAACCATCTATTGTATGATAACCACCCTCGGACTTCAAACCATAATTTTAATACCAATAACTGAATTCTTTATCCTCCACATAAATCTCCTTTATCTAATCATAACCAAAAATTCAACCTTTAGCTCAAATAGAAGACTATACCTTCATGAAAGTGCATCGGCCACAATATTTAAATCATCTTTTTGGTATTTGATCACGTAAGGGTAACGCTTAAGAAACTCCACCAACTTGACATGCCTTTTATTGAGTTTTCTTTGGCTCTTGATATTCTTGAGGGATTGATGATTGATATGAATAACGAATTCTTAAGGAAGTAAATAATGTTGTCATGCCTTTAATGCTCTTATTAATGCAAAAAAACTCCTTGTCGTATGTTGATTAATTCAAGGTGATGCCCTTGATCTTTTCACCAAAATACATGAGTGGTCTTCCCTCTTGCATAAGAATAGTGATGAAATTATTGATAAATCTCCTATAGAATGATGCTAATCTATGAAAGCTTCTAATTTTTTAAATATTTCTTGGAATTGACTACTCTTTAATGGCTTGAACTTTAGTTTCATCCATCTCAATGCCTTGTCTAGTTAATATAAAGCCAAAAAATGCATTCTCTCTTGCACAAAAGAACATTTCTTTACATTGCCATAATGTCACGACCCGAAGACGGGTCGAACAGAACCGCCAGGTCAAGCAACCCGATTTTCGTAGAGAACCCAATCACTCAACCCAAGGTGTGCATTTTAGCGGAAGACTTATAAATATTTAGTTTGGCCCAAAAGGTATGGGCCTAAGTCCGAGTAGGGATCACGAGAAAATAACGGTGCATAAAATAAATATAAATCCAAGGTACTGTGCAACAAATCCAATCCAACAATATTAAGTTTACAGACCAAATAGAAATGTCAATGTCCTCACCAAATAACGATAAATCACTCGAGTAGAAATAATAAAATATTTCAGCTTCTGATCCTTAACTATTCTTGCCTTTACCTGAAGTTTTGGGGGAGGAATCGTTTGGGGTGAGTGACTAACTCAGTAAAGTATAGTTATACTAGATGCACCTCATGCAAAACTTGTTTTTTCTATATTTTCGAAAACACGGTTATATTTATCATTTTAACGTACATTGATTTTTAACTGAAATCTCTTATCATTTTATAAATCCGGCCCTAGGCCATTGATGAGGCTTTTATCGAAAACTCGCAGTATACATAGACAACTATACCTCATAAAATAGGCTATTATCATTTTCCAAACTGAAAATGTTATCAGTGAAAAAGGATGGTCACTCAAGGACCCACCCGACACTCATCATAGAATAGGTGGTCACTCGTCAATGACAACACCTCATGAGGCAGAAGAAGTATAAATGACAGTGATCCGTAGATCCAACATATCACTCGGGCTGCCGGCGAGAACTCCACGACGGTACAACTAGTAAAGGGGGTTCAAATGATGGCGAGAACTCTGCAGCGACAACTTGTATGATCAAACAGAATAGATACGGTTGCTCGCTATACATATACTTGTTTATCATCTAAGATACATAGAAGCTCCAAATGGACAGGGCTTGCTAACGAGCAAGCTATGTCACCTGTCAAATGAAACGGTAATTAGGATAAACAAGCCTCAACGACTGACAACCGTCTGATCTGTGGGACAAACCCTGGCCAAGTTTAGGGGCTTGCGACTCAAGGAGGCATCATCACCTTCCCATCCAAATTTACAACTTTTAGAGTTTCAACCTGAGGACACATCACCAATGCCCCACCTATATTTTTTGCACGTACAACCAATCAACCTTCACGCAGCAGAAGGTTTCAAAGGGGATAGACTCGTGATGCTTAAGCATTAAAGTGCCTAAGGCATAAAGAGGATTTATCCTCCATTATGTGCACAATACTTTCAAACCATGTACGGAAACTGAAACGTGAGAAAACATACGTATACATAAAAACCAACGTGCTGTCGAACAGTCCCCGTCATTTTTCAAGTGTGGTATCCCACAAAATAATCATTTTGAAAACGGGATGCAATGCAATGCAAGAGGTATAGAAATCCCTACCTCGACGACGATTTTTCTTGCCAACCCGAGCAACTGTTTCCTCAGGAATTATATTACACTCGTTAAAATCGTTCAAGCCTGACAATGGTATAGAACCGGAATTTATAAATTAGTTTTAGAAAATAAGTAGAGGGTCCTATACCAGGAATAGGAGCCCAACCGACGTGTAAGTGGTCTATCTAATAACCCAAACAAAATTCTCAATTTTTATCTAACAATATTCTTTAAACTCAAAATCCAATTATGAATACCTACATAGTTTCAGAAATCCAAAATCTCATTTGTCAGAACATACATCCTCATATCGGCTATCAATTTAAAATCCAAGATCCAAGATAACAACCAACTTGATTTAAAATCATTCAAGTCCACCGATAAACTAAACAACAGCAGTAAAGCTAGAATAAATTTAACTGAACCAAGGTAATTAACAGAGAGCATATTCACGGTGAGTTCACAAAATCACTCTTAGAATCTATCAAACAAAACAACGGCGAACCAAATAATTTCCCAAGTGTAGAATTCCAAAACAGTTCCTTTATCAGCCAATTTCATCCAAAGACAACAACAAAACGGAACTGTGAATGGAATTACGCATCACTGTGCATTGGCAGCAACTACATGTCAAGTTATTTGCATTTTCTTCTCCACTTAGCAGCACTAAAATTGGAATCCAATACCGAAACAGGATTTAAAATCAACAATCTACACTTCTCAGGTCTCAACAACAATCCTGGGGCATTAACCAAAACATCCGACAAATTTCATTTTTTTTTCACGGTTCCATAGTTGTAAATCAACACAGCATCATTCAAATTTTCAGATAACAAAGACAGAACTTAATAGAAAACTTCAGCGACATTGACTTTCAAACAAAGGCATTTCATCGAAATTTCTTCCATCAACAGACCCAAGATCACACGGCATTATTCATCAAGAACAGCTAAGAAAGATAGAAAATCAGAACCCAAAACCAGAACACAATCGGGCGTATCAGTCATACTCACCAGAGTCGGAGAACGGCGAAGCGGAGCTCCTCGGCTCTGTCCCTGCCGTTCAGAAGCGTCGCCGGTCTAGCAAGGTGTCCGTCTGCGGTTCTGTCCTCCTCCGCAATCGATAGCCCCTGTGTCGATTCACTCCCAGCCGCCGACGACCAATCGCCCGCTCGTCGTCTGTTCGAAGTGCTCTCGGACAGAAACCGTCGGAGCTTGCCAGTCGCCGATGTCGCTCGGAGGTGCAGCGTCCTCGTCCCTCTCTCTCTCTCTCTCTCTCTCTCTCGCGACTTCCTCTCGGCAGAACGCAGAATGGAGTGGAAGGCCTAATTGCTTCCCTCTTCTTCGATTTTTTTTTTTTGCAGCAGATTCTCTTCTCCTCTTTTTCAATTTCATTTTTAAATTTGCCCCTAAACTTTCTATCTCCAATGTCCTTGGCGGGATTTTCCCCCCTTTTCCTTAGGGGTGGGCAAGAAACGAACCAAACCGAGAACTAAACCAGAACCGACGATCGGTTCCGGTTCTTGGTTCCTAAAATAATAATTGGTGCGGTTCCGGGTTTTAATTTTATTTTCGGTCTGAATTGCGGTTCTCGGTGTAAAGAACCGACGGAATCGAGCACTACTTCAAACAAGGGCTTCTGCTTCTAATCCTATTAGCTGTGCCTCTCGGTTCTTCCTAGTCACGAAACCCTCTTTTGTTCTCGCCTCGGACGCTAGATGCCTCGCCTCGCGTCGCCAGACGCCAGTCGCCTCGCCTTGCCTCGCCTTGCCTCGCCTCGCTTCTTCTGTTCGTGTTCTTCGTTCGTGTTCCAGTCGCCTCGTGTTCTCACCTCGCTAGACGCCAATCGCCTCGCTAGACGCCAGTCCCTTCTTGGTTCTTGACTTCTTGCTCTTCCCCTTCGTTTGCTTTTGTGGAGTCGAAGATTGTCGTTTATTAAAAATTCATTCTTCGTTTGTCTCAAATTTCTTCTTAAGATGGAGATGACATAAAAAAAGGCAGAAAGGGCAACAAAACCACAACAACACAGGGGAGAGATATGAGCAGTTGTTGGAGAAGTTGAAGGGGAAGAGAGAGCCTGAACTTGACGAAAAAAATGACAATTTTTGGGCTTAGGGATAGGAATCACGAATTGGAACTTTCAAAGAAAAGAGTTGATTCGTCAGGTGTGCAATATCAAGTGCAGGATTTTGATGACTGCTCTAAGCAGTCGGAGTTCGCTGCTATGGCAATCTTACGATTGCTGATTTTTCTAGATTTCTTTTGCACTGGAATTCACATTGCCTCCTTCGTTACAAACAACAACAATGGTAAAATTCCCTTTATTTGATTGTTATTGCTCTAAGAACCGGAACCGAGTGTCGGTTCTGATTCCAATTCCGATTCCAGTTCCTTAATCTTGGAACCGACAACCGAATGGTCGATTCCAAGAGGTCCGGAATCGGAACCGAGAACCGATTTGCCCACCCCTACTTTTCCTCCATCTTCATTTTTATCCTTAATCCTTCAACTTCCTTTTATTTCTTTTAATTCCCACTTATTCATTTCATTTATCTCATACATTCCTTAATTCTTTTCCATAATATATAAATGTATATACACCAAATATACACATCCTATATTGTATAACTTACTCCAATTCCTGACTTATTCTGAACATCACCCGACAACGTTATAACTCCAACTTATTTTGTTTATTAAATTAACTTTCCATTCAAAAATTTCTAATTCCACTAATTTTGACCAATTGACCAAATTTGTGTACATGGCCGCTATGCGACAAATTTGGGTCAACTCTTCAACGTTATGACCGATTTAACGTGAAAAATTTACATGTGGAATTTCTTATTTAAAAATTTCACGGGTTCTACATCTTAACCTCCTTAAAAGAAATTTCGTCCCGAAATTTAAAATAAAATCCACTACTTATCAAAAAGATGACAGTACTTAAGTATCATGTTTGACTTAACTTCCCAAGTTGCTTCTCGTTTCTGTCTCCGTTCCCGTTCCCATTTTCATTCCCGTTTCTGTTTCCGTCCCGTATCCATTCCCAGAAATCACTCTGGAAACTTCGTTTTTGTTTCTATTTCTGTCTCCATTTCCGTTTCCATTTCGGTTTTGGTTTCCGTCTCCGTTTCTATTTCCGTTTCCGTCTCCATTTCTGTTTCTGTTGCTGTTCCAGTTTCTGCTCCTGTCTTTGTTTCTGTACTCGTTCCAGGAGAAGCTCAACCGATTGAATCCGCTCTTGCCATACAATTGTGAAGTCACGTCCTTGGTCACCTTGATTGAGTTCGATTTGAGATGGAGAACGTAATCCAAGTCTGACATAAGTCTTACCACCCACCAACTACCAATCCAACATTGTTCCACTTACATCAGAAGCCACCATTGAATCCAAATTTGTCGTAGTACTCGACTAGACCTTTTTATCCCTCATCCTTGTAGAAAATTTAACCTACCGCATTCTTAGTCAACTACCCTTCAACACCCTCCTCGTCCTTGTAGAAATTCTAACCTATGTAGGAATCAGCTTATCCTATCCAACAAGTTACTCATCGTGTATCGACAGTGCATCACTAAGGTCCAACTAAATTCTTCTTCTAAGGTCAACACTAAGTGGGCAGTCACTTGGGCTAATGGGATCTTATTCTTCTACTTCGGTTTGGTCTTTAGTGTTTTTCTATTTCTGTTGATACCTAGGCGACCTCACTCACCTATCTGGATGATCTATTCTCGTTTGGGACTCTCTTTTGACTTATTTCCAAAAATTTGGGCAGAGTCCCCCCTGTTTTTACACTCTCCCAAAACTAAAATCCTGCATAAAAATCCCAAACAGTTCCAGAATATTCACTTATATCATCCAAAATCCAAAACATAACATCCAACGACATCGAGAACCTTCGCGAATCTACAACCCCAAATACAAAACATAATACTCGTCGCGTCTACCTAGTCCGCTAATCCATTAGTCCTTACATATTATTTCCTAACAATTTATCTATCAATTAGAATAAGGAATCATATATTAGTAAAGCATTAGGAAGTATACTTACAGTGATGAAGGATTTCCCATGTTGAGGCTCGTGCTGGCAGGCAGGCTACTTTACTTAGTTTGACTTTTTCTCAAAAGCGTTTTACTCAGTAAAATGTATCAAAGCTCGTTTAAAATGCAATGAAACAAAATAAGCAAGTTACGAACTTAGTTTTAAAAACGATCAGAGCAGTCCACAGAATCGTTTTTAAAACTCCTGCTTTGAAACAATCTGTAATGACCCGGTTTCTTCGTAAATCCTTGAAAATGCATGAAATTTTGAAATTTCTTTTTGAAACCAGTCAGAGCGCGCCTAAACCGGACAGCTACCAACCGTTCCTTACACTCAATATAAAAATCCCGTTAATAAAACTATGCGGACGCGTTATGAAATCATTTATTTAAAACATTGCGGAAGCGTAAATAATTTAAGTACAAATTGGCAAACTTAGTTTAATTACAACTTGAGAAACTCAACTTAATTAGCTATTTCCCTTTTTACCCTTTTTATGCCTGGCCAGCCACGAACTCCCTCGCTCGTGCAATTCCATCATCCCTGCTTGTTATTTGTTCATCTTTTTACTACTTCTAAGCCATGCTTTGACTCTACGTACAAGTGCCTACATCTACATCACAAGCAACTATAAGCCTAAAGGCTTAGTAAGGAAAAATGGTTTAATGCAGTTATGAAATGTCTCTCTTTAGTCCTTTTCATTAAGCCATTCATTGATTATCTTTCATTTATTCATTCGTTCGTTGAGTTAGTCTCCTATGTGCATACTTGATGCCAGACCACAACTAGCCTCCTTTGTGCATACTATTTGCCAGGCTAGAAACTAGTCTCTTATGTGCATACTAGCTGCCAGGCTACACTAGCCTCCTGTGTGCATACTAGTTGCTAGACTAGACCCGTCCACCCTATTATTCTATCATTCATTCTTACATTTTCCTCACTAATGCATGCGTCATATTCTTTTCTATTAACATGATGCATGAACGTACATTCTTAACCTATCGTGATGCATGATGACATGACATAACATTCATAAGAATTGAAGTGCGCATATAAAGAAAGTAATTGTAATTGAAAGCACATATAATGAACGTAAAGCATATAATAGAAACAGATAACTGCACACAATAGAAAACAAGTACAATATCGAATTGAAACAACGAATGTATACAAGTACGGTAAACATACAAGTAATTTATTTAAATTAACATGATTAGTAAATAACTACATTTATCATGCTAAAAGGTATCCTAATTAACTATCGTGCACAAGTCGAGTTACAATTATTAATCTAGTTGGTTATCCTAATTAATTTACGTGCTCAAGGATTAATTACGTTTCTTATTCAAGTTAGATATCTTAGTTATTTTCCTAGTCCATTTACATGCTCCCTACATTTATCATTCTAGGCAATTATTCTACTTAGTTATCCTAGGTGATTTACTTGCTCAAGTTTAATTACTTTAGTTAATTGTTCTAGTTAATTACCATGATCAGTCAATTACTTTAGTTAATTACGCTAATTCATTAACATGCTTATTTAGTTAATCAATCTAGTTAGGTACATGTTCATGCTCATACAATTATTGTTACCCTGGTTAATTACATACTTAACTAGTTGGTTAATTAACATGATCAAGGTTTAGTTATTAATTAAACAACTAGTTAATTAACATGCTTTAATTACTTAACACATTGATATTAGCAAAGTTAGTTAATTAAACCTACTTAACTAATTAATTAACATGCTAGGCTAGTTATTAACGTGTTTGATTAGTTATTGAATTAGACAACTAGTTAAACATGCTCGAATTAGTTAATTAACGACTAGTTAATTAATTAAGTTACTTAACATGCTTCAATTTAAGTCTAATTAATTTCTTTAGTTGATTGTTCTAAATAATTAACATGCTCACTACTTTATTTAACATGCTTACTAATTAACATGCTCAGTTAATTTCGTTAGTTAATTAACATGCTCAACTTCTAATTAAGTTAATTACGCTAGTTAATTTTAAAGGATCTAATAGATTAAACATGTGTAACTCATTAGTTAATTATAAACATACTAATGCTTATTAAGTAACAGCAAGTAAGAGAAGCAGGTAATAGACTAAGCATATATGCATAAGAATGACAACAACGGAATTAAACAACAAGTAATTAGATTGCGAGCATTTCTCGTTTCACGCTTTAACCCTTTTATCACTCCTTTTTCATTTATCATTTCATTACTAACAATAAATTTGTATCATTTAACAGACAATTGAACAGAGCACATTAACAAAAGGAAGTATCACAGAGCTTAACCGAAATTTACAGAATGCAATTCACAAGTGATGTGCCCCAAGTTCCGGAAACTTGAGCCGAGCCAGGGGCTCTTTTATTCTCTAACTTTTTATTTATTTTGCAGATTTTTGAATCAAAAAAACATCATTGGAGTTGGCATTTGAGCTTATGGAGAATTTACAATCTTTGGGGAAAAATTGTGAGCTGTTTTTCCGCCTAGATTCTGACCTCCGACAGTTCAAGTGGATTTTTGACAATCGCGATGATGTCTTTTCAACTTTTGTCCTTCACACCAAATGTATCCAACATCCTGAGGTTTTACATAAGCTATTGAGCGTTGTATTTGGGCTCCATTTGGTATGTCAAAGGTCTTTATTTCAAAGAGCAAAACTCAGACTCGGGTTTTATTGTTGTTGTTTTAATTAAGGGTTTGTTTAGTCATTTGCTTCCTAGGGATATTTTAGTCCTTTTTATGTTTTGTTGTAAAACCTTAGGGTTTTATATACCCTATTTTCGAATTGAGGAAGTAGTTTTGAATTGAAGATAATTTTTGTGTTTTGGAAAACACCTAGCCGCGGCCTCCCCCTCCCTTAGCGCCGATTTCATCCATCACCCAAGCAAGGGTTTCTTGAAGCTTCTCAACCTTGCAATCCTTGGGATATTGTTTCTTCCAATCCTTATCTTTGAGGTAAGATTGTGGTGTGGAGACAAAGGAAGTTTCCAACCTTGGAGAGAGTTGGTTTTCGGCCAACCCCAAAGTCGCCCCTCTCACTAGGAGGTCCACGGACTCCATTGTATTTCTCTTGATTCTTGAAGTTCTTTTATGTTCTTTTCTGATGCTTGGATAACCTATGTTCTGGTTATTAAATGCTTGTTATTTGTTGAAGAAGCCTTTTGGAGATTATTGATTGAAGAGGGATATTTTCGGATCATTGTTGAAGTGCAGAATCTGTAATTTTTGCTGGATTGTTGTTACTGCTGATTATAGTATCTTTTTGAGGCCCTTACGACATTCGTCTCTATTTGATGTCTTCTAGTGATTTGTTCAAGATTAAGTCAGGGAGTTACCCTCCAAATTTGGGCGCTGTTTGGTGTTTGTAGCTCAAGTTATTCCATTTTGAATCTGTGTTGGTAAATCTGTCTTGCTGGAAACTAATTTCAGGTTGTTATTGAATTTGATATATCTCCTAATTCAGAGTGTTTTTTGGGTTGGAATTTTGACACAACTTTCCTGAATATATTAAGTTTATTTCCTCCAAAATACAGCTCTAGTTCATGTGTATTTTTGGAGCTTGATTCAATTCCTTGCTGCTGGTTCGAGTATTGTTAGTCTTCCGGGACAGATATCTTAAAGGCTCTCTGTTTGTTTCTTGGAGCCTATCATTTGGTATCAGAGCCGGATTGCACGTTTCTTTTCTGTTATTATTGGAGATATTATTTATCATTATGAGTACTAGAAGTGGTGCTCAATATCATATGCCTCGGGAAATGAGAAATAATTCTAGTGCCCCACCACCCGAGGGAAATCAAGAGCCAACCGAACCTTCCATGAGAGAGATGTTCGAAATGATCCTCAAATTGCAGCAACAAATTGGATCTTTCGATAATGATCGTGTACGGGGTCCTAGAACTCCGAGACCTAGAAGGAGGATGAGCACTTCAAATGATTCAAGAGGTCGAAATAAAAACTTGAATGATTGGGGTGAGAGAGAAAGTGTTATGGAAGGGCTTCCGAATTCGAGAAGAATATCTCATGAAAAAGATGATTTGAAGCTTCTATATTTATCCATCCCTCCATTAGAGGATTCAACAATGATATTACATGTGTGGATTGGTTGGAAGAAGTTGAAAGCATATTTGTTGGTCACGAATTTTCGGATAAAGGTAAAGTGAAACTAGCCTCCTCGTCATTTGTTGGTTATGCTAAATCTTGGTGGAATAACTTAAAAGCTCAGCGTCAAATTGATGGGGAAGATGATCTTATTACTTGGAAGATGATGAAAAGGTTTATGAGAAAAAGATTTGATACATCTCGGCTAAATGCTAAAGACATCCGATGTTCCGAGTGCCTTGAAATTGGGCACAATGCTTCAAAATGCCCAAATTAAAAAGATATTATTATAAAGGAATTTTTGATTGATGAGAGAAGCCAAGTTGACTCCTTAGCAGCCACTAATGAAGAAGATAACTTGGAAGTAGAGATTATTTATGCTCCCGAAGGGCCACTATTCGTGATGGATACTCAAGTGGTTGAAGAAAATTGTTTCCGGGTAGTTGAGAATGAGTGTTTACAAGTTGAAATTCTCAAGGATGAACATATTGAGAATGGAGATGGTTTAATGGTAGCAACTAAGGAGGAAGAAACTCCTCCTCAAAGGGAAAATCTCATGGCCTTAGAGGAAACACTCATGGAAGATGAAAAGTCTTCAATTTTGCATAACTGAAACAATTTTTGTAAAATGGAAGAAACTTGCATAGCGGAGCATGGAGATATATTCTTTGCAGCAACCATTGAAGGAGAAAATGCTTTTAAAGAGTTAGCTCTTATTCAAGACAAATTTTTTTTCTTGACCATAGAAAGACCTCTCATCATTGAATATCGAGAAGAGAAAACTCATGGCGAGTTGACTTGTTATGATGTATGTCACGGCATAGATGAAGTCAATTTTTTATTCACAAATGGAAGGAGACTTGACATGGATTCTTACATGCCTATGGATATAGTTTGGGGTTTTGGTGCATTACCACCTTTGAGTCTTTATTTGCTTGTCTACGATAGTGGAGAATCAAGCATACTATCCGAAACTCGTTGCTCGAGGTATCCCCCACTAAACACTTTGATTACTTGGCTATTTAAAATAGGTTGGTTAAGAAATATTGTTGTTATTGATTCTATTAAGCCATTGCTGGATGTTAATGTTGTGGCCCAAATAGTTGAACACTCTTTCAATACTAGAATCTCAATTGGAGTTGATAACCTCAGCATGCCTAGTTGTGTAATTGAAATTGAGTTGATGGGCCATTTGAATAGCTGGGATGAGAATTATGTTGACTCTATTTTACTATTATCACAGCGTCTTGTTACTGATTGTTGTGGATCCAAACCTATTGAGCATGTACCCCAAGAAAGGCACATTATGTTAAATTCCTTACTCACTTGGTTCTTTAAAGTCGGTTGGACGAGAGATTCCTTTATTGTTAGTGCTGTTTTTGAGTATTGGAAGGAAAGTTTTAATATTGTGGGTGTGGAACTTTCCTATTATTATGATAGTAGTTCACTTGTGGTTAACAACTTCTGGATGCCTAGTTATGCAAATAGAAAAATTTTACCTTGGATGATTCTTAGCGATGACCTTGCGAGCTATTCTTTTGATAAAAGAACAAATTTTAGTTTGGGGTCACCTCTGAGATTTATTATAGTTCATACTGATATGTCTCTCGGACATGAGAATTGGGAGATCATGAGTTCTGAGATTATGAATGAAAAGAGTTATGCACAACTTGATATGAAGGAGTTGACTCTAGACATCAAGCAACTTTTTCTATTTGATCCAGGAGGAAGATTTGTTGAAGATAATCAAGCATACTCCCTGGATTTGAGGGCAAATCCTTTTCAACCCCAGGAGTATGATGTGCCCCAAGTTCCGGAAACTTGAGCCGAGCCAAGGGCTCTTTTATTCTCTAACTTTTTATTTATTTTGCAGATCAACAAGCTAATCAACAAAAGAACATCCAAGGAAATCATTCAGGAAATGCAACAGAAATCATTATCATCTCCCAAACAACTATTCAACAACTAGCAGTAAGCATTTTAAGACAAACAATATACTTAACAACTAGCAGTAAACATTTTAAGAACACTAACACTAACTCACGCACACATACTTGTGGTGCAGGGCCTCCAACTGGCTAAGACAACCCTAATCCCTTACCTATTTGAAGACACTTAATAGGGACAGTAGGACTCCCAGCTCCCTTTTCAGCTCATGGCTCACGGTTCCTCACCCAGCTCTCAGGAGCTCACCTCTTCAGCTCACAACTCTAACTTCCTAACTCACCTCACTTCACTCACGTTCACACACTTAACTGAATGGGTAACTCACAACTCACGCACTCACGTAGGCAGAGCTCTCGCAGGGGAGGAGAGCTCATCGCAAGAAGGAAGAAAATGAATAATGAAAGGAGAGAGGAGGCTATTACCTGGAAGAAGAGGGAGACACAATGATGGCTCTATGCAGACGTAGGGGAAAGGAGGGAGATGGCCTAAGGCAGGGGGAGGCGTCGCCAGTGGGAGGGAGACGACTTCGTCGTCTCCATGTCAGACATTTATTGGCGAAACGACAGAATTCCCTATTTTAAATCCCTAATTTAACGCTGAGCTGGGCTATTTTGGACGAGTGTGGACACATAGGTCTTGTTTGCATTCATCCGCAAGGCTAAAATATCATCGGACCCCGTCCTGTCCGTACCGTCTGCAGGTGACTTGCGGACGCCAAATCGTGTCCGCACGTGTCATCCGCATATCGTCCAAAAGTATCCTAAAATCAGACAGAGGCAAATCAGATGAGACCCTTACTGGTTCGCAGCCATTCGGACACGTCCAAAACTGTCCAGGTTTAGAACAGATTTGATGGGGACGAAGCAACTCGCGTCCGCATCATCCGGGACCTCGTCTGCAACTTCACAGCACAGTGAAGTTAGAACGCAGAAACACATCCCTAGTCGTCCCCAGGCTGAGGGTGACGTGCAATGCTCTTGTGGACGACACTTTCCATCCGCAAGGTCGTCCGCATGCGTCCGGAAGTTGATTTCTAGACACATTAAGACACGAATCCTCGTCCTTGATACATCCCAAGTGTCGGGGATGTTATGCAATGTACTTGTGGATGACATAATGCGTCCGCAGAACGCCCTGGACAACCCTTCCTCACATTTCTCCGACTTAACTCCTATCCCGTAACATTTTCCCCATGAATACCCGTCATAAAATGACACGCATAAATACACGATGTAACGCCCCAACTATCCCATCCTTTAATCACATCGCGTATATGGGGAAAACGTTATCGAAAATTCTCCCACAACTTAATGCTCCGAACACGCCTTGGTAATACCCCGATAGCTGTCCAACTTAAAATTGTGATCCTCCAAAATATAAATGATCCTCCAAAATCAATTTTAACATGCATTGTTTAATAAAATTTTCGGTCATTACACTTGTAGTTCCATAAAATTGCCAATCTCACTATTCAAACCTTTGATGAATTGAGCAATTGTCTGCTCCTTCGGTTCTTCTAGACCACTTTTATCATGAGAGTCTCAAATTCGATTACATACTCTTCAACTTAAAAAGTTCCTTGTTTTAGGCTTTTGATTTACAAAAACAATTCTTACTTATAATGGCTAGTGTTAAACCTACTCCTCATCAAATTCTTCAAGACACTCGTTTGAATGTCATCTTCCTTATCACGTCTTCTTTGAGCCTTAAGATTCTTCCACCACAAATTAGCATATCTCATAAGTTTAAGGTAGCTAATTGAACCTTTGTTCATTCTGAATAATTGTGACAAACAAACACCGTATCAACCTTTTCTTCCCAATTCAAGAAATTGTGACCATTACACGTTCCCTTGAAAGAAGGTATGGAGAGTTTCACATGCTTTAGTTATTCCAAATTATCATGTCTATATCATGGGATTATTGGTTCCTCAAAATTTGACGCATTATTATCATCCTCCACCAAGTTCCCTCACTCTTGCCAACCTCCTCTACCATCTCTGTGCTCCCTTTTTCTAGGGTTTTGTTGTGCTCTAACGTTTTAATTCATCATACCTTGCATTTGTTGAGTTAAATTTAGAATATTACCTCACAGTTCATCTAACTGCTCTTGAAAATTTGGATCAACTTCCTTTGTTGGTGGTTGGACAGGTTGTGCCAATTGTGGTTGTTACCTTCATGGTGTTGAGATGAATTAGCGGCTCTTCTAGTGATAATAATTGAAGGAATTGATAACTATGCTCTAATACCAATTGATGTGCAATGGAATTAGCGACTGGCAAGTTGGTTGGAAAAAGATTGCCTAAAGTTACAAAATTTTAATTTTAACAAGGAGTCCTTTTCAGAAAAGGAATTCACTCGAACAAGAAAAATTGAGATTTTTGTACAATCTTACAAAAGAATTTCACCAATGGAATTAGTGAGAAGATTGTATCGAATTAATGAAGTTAAAGTACTACTCACAAACACTCAAACTTCTAATACTCACAATCGCAAGGATCAAATTAATCCAAGAAAAAGAAAAACAATAGCCTCGGCTAAAAGAAATTTATTTAATAAAAAACTAACTTTCATAAAGGGTCTTAGTGGGGTACAAAAAACCCTCAATTAAAGAAAAAAATAAAATAAAGGTAGATTTCAACTTATGCAAATCCCTAACCGAAAATCTCTAAAATAATTAAAATATCTATTTGAAAGTAAAATTGTCGAATAACTAAAAGATCTAGACAAACTAAAAATAAGATAAGATAACCAAATAACTAAAAGATCTAGCAAAAATCGAGAATCACTCCAATCTATTTAAAGTGACAAATCCGCAATGTCTCAAGCTTCAACATTTGCAGCATCTTCTTCAAACTCCCAATTAATAACATGTTTGGGTACTTCTTTATGCACTTCATTAGACTTGTTTTCTAAGTTATCTTGGATCTTAGTGTTTGAAACATAATAATTAGAAAGCCTTCTTGATTGAGATCTTGTAAAAACTCCTCATGGGACATCTATTTTAGGTGATGATGCAGATAAATAATTTAACAGATGAAGTAAAGATGGAAAATAGTGAATTTTGAAAGCCAAGTCGCAACATAAAAGGATGAAAATTCAATGTTGTACAGTAGCAGTAGCTGAGTCGCAGCTCAGAAGTTTTGAGCTGCGACTCAGCCACAAAAACATAGCCCGAGCTGTGGCTCAAAAGTTTTGAGTCACAACTCAAAACCAAATCTGCTTTCCAAAAATAGGAAATCCTACGCATTTTGAAAGATTTTTTCTAGGATTTAAAAAACCCTAATCAAGACTTTATAAATAGAAAATAACCAGATGAAAGGAGAAACGTTCGACAGCCTTGAGAAGTATTTTGGAGAGTGATCAGAGAGAATTTTCAATACCAAAGAGGAGACCAACACACAATTACACAATTACGGTGACATTCAGAGATAGATATTCTCTTCTACTTATTTTTTTTCTTTGATTTCATTATGTTCAATACTTTTACCATATTTTTTAATTCAACAATGTTCAACTAACTGTCTCCTTTTGAATGAGAGATGAATCGTTTATTTATATTATTATTTTGATTAATTAATCATTATATTGGTTGGATTCATTATTTATTTGTGATATTTTATTCTTCATGCTTTCAATTTGATGACCACTCATTGCATGATTTTATATTTAGGGTTTGATGCTAAAAAAAGGTAATTCTAAATACGATCTGAATATTACAACGTAAAAGTTTAACAACTTGAGGGAGTATTAGGGTTTTGTGAAATCAAATAGGAAACCATGGAACTTTATTGAATGACTAAAAAAATAATTTTTATAGAGATATTAAAATTGTGATTTTAGGAATTAAGGTTAGCTCAATGCTCAAGAGATGAGAGTTTAACAACTTAGGGTTTTCTGTTTATAAATAATTGTTCAACTAAAAAATGTTGGTCTAATAAATTATATGAAAAAATTATTCGTGTAATCAATCCTCTAGTTTTTTTTTCTAAACTAAAGGTTTTCCGTTGGTGATCTGCTTTTGAGTTGTATATTTTATTTGTGAAATGTTGTTTATTTTATTTCAAAACCCTCTAGGAGGTAAAAATTTTACCTTATAATCAAAGTTTTTCTATTTCTCTTACGCTATTTGGTCTTATTCATTTGGATGTGTGGGGACCCTCTCCAATTACCACCAAAGAAGGGGCGATATTATGTTTCATTTATTGATGATTGCACTCATATGATGTGCCACAAGATGTCCTTACTAGAGCACAATCAAAGAAATTTTCAATTTGTTATATGGCGTGTTATTTTTGAGATTCTAAGTTACAAAAATAGTTAGAGAACACGCCAAGTGAGGTAGATCAAGGGATGCTAAAACGTTTGCTTACATGGCAAGATGATGAAAATCCACCAATGAGGATTTTCTATGGGTTTTAGCACAAGATGTCAAAGATTGATTTCATTCAAATATGAGTGATAGTCAATTTAATTTAATTCTTTAGTCGTTAATTTTTAGTTATTTTGAAGTTTTCATAAGTAGTTTAAATTCAAGTCATTTGACCGAAAATCATCTAGAGGCGAGGATTCTCAAAACTGTGAACTTTTTTGGTCGACCACCCTTCAGATTTTGGTCGACCGCCATTCCTCTAGAAGCAACGCTTTTTGAACCTATATACATTTCGTTCAACCTCACTTCAAACTCTGGTCGACCACACAGATTTGAGACTCTTCTATACTTTACCCGTTTTTGTATCATTTGGTATTAGAGTTAAGAATTTGAGTATTTCAACCATGATTATAAGGAGTGCTTCACATTCTTCCTAACAACAAGAGGGTAACAATCCCCAATTCGCACCACCCGTACAACCCCCAATAAGGGAGGTTGGAGTTTCCTTTCAAGAATAACTCGATCGACTCAAAGACGCGATGCAAAATTTAACTAAAAAAATGCAATTTATGACACCTCATGACACCTAAGCACGTCAAAACCTTAGAGTAAGGGGACATGGAGCTGTTAGAGGAGGACAATTAGAGCAAGGAGACTTTGTAGGAGTGTATGATAATCCATCTAATTTTGAGGAACCACAAAGCCCATAAAATCACAATGACAATTTCGAGAAGCTAAAAGATGTGAAGCTTTCCTTCCCACCCTTCAAAGGTACATGCAATGGTGACGATTTCTTAGATTTGGAAGAAAAGGTGGAAAAGGTGTTTGCTTGCCACAACTACTTAGAGAAAGCCAAAGTTTAACTAGCTACCTAAGAGATAACAGGGTATGCTAGCTTATGGTGGGAAAATCTCAAAGCTAAGAAGAGTCGAGTGGGAGAACAAGATATTCAAAAATGGAGTGCCATGAAGAGCTTGATGTGACATTGATTTGTACCCAACCACTATAGGCAAGAGCTCTTTTTACAAATTCAAAACCTAAAGCAACGGACTTTATCGGTTGAAGAATACGTTACCGAATTCAAAACCTTAAAAATAAAGAGTTGCCTCGAAGAACCTGAGGAACAAACAATCTCTTGATTCATTAAGGGTTTGCTTGTTGATATTAGTAATGTGGTGGAGCTACAAGTTTTTCACAACATGGAAGAGGTTATACAACTAGCCCTCAAAGTAGAAAGACAACCAAAAGACAAAAATTTATTCCTTCTCGTCCTTTTATCAAGCAAAATCAAGCAAAAAATCTGCAACCAAAGTCTGATCCTAAGGTTGCCCCTTCCAAAATTTTGGCCAACAAAAGCATGGAAGAAAAAGCCTCAAAAGAGAGTGTTTCTAAAACTAGATCAAGAGACATTAAATGTTTCAAGATATGCTTGATGAATTAAGTGGATCAACTATATTTTCTAAAATCGATCTCAATAGTGGCTATCATCAAATCCGCATAAAAGAAGGAGATGAGCAGAAGATGGCTTCCAAAACCAAATATGGGCTTTATAAGGGAATGGTTATGCCACTCAGATTATCTAATACTCCAAGCACTTTCATAAGGCTTATGCACCATGTCTTGAAGGATTTCTTGGGAAAATTTGTTGTGGTCTATTTCGATGACATATTAGTATATAGTATCATTTTGCAAGCTCGCCTGAATCATCTTCAACAATTATTCGAGAAGTTATGTGAAACAAGGCTTTATGGCAACCTAAAGAAGTATTCTTTTGTGCAAGAGAAAGTATATTTTCTTGGGTTTTTATTGACATAGTAAGGCATAAAAGTAGATGAAACTAAAGTCCAAGCAATAAAAGAGTGGTTGATTCCAAGAAATATTTTCGAAATAAAAAGTTTTCATGGGCTAGCATCATTCTATTAGAGGTTTATCAAATATTTCAGCGCTATAATGACTCCTATTACTGATTGTACAAAGAAAGGTCAATACTTTAATTGGACTGATGCATGCCAAGTAAGTTTTAACACTATTAAAGAAAAGTTATGCAATACGCCTATTCTAGCTCTACCTGATTTTAACAAGACTTTTGAAATTGAATATGATGCTTCTGGATTGGGAATTGAAGCTATCTTCATGCAAGAAGGCAAGCCAATTGTCTATTTTAGTGAAAAAAATAAAAGGGGCTACTTTGAAATATTCAACTTGTGACAAGAAGTGATGCACCACAAGGCCCGGTTTCCAATGCCTGGGCCAAGGAGATCACTAACACCTTTTTCACTCCTTATTTGTAGGTCAAGATGCACTTGAGGGACTTGAAGAGGAGCCTAACCATGATGATAAGGAGAGGCCAAAATATCTTCTTACTTGGAGTGCCCTTCCACACACCCGGTTTATAAGTACACCTGAAGCTAACCATAAAGACCATATTGTCGAGGCCTAAGGAGGATCACAAATTGAAGATATGTTCTTCTAGCACTTTAACATGTTTAGTTACTTTATATTTTATTGGAATATTAGTATTTGGATGTATCTTGGTTGTTATATTGGATGTTTGTATTTTGGATTTGTAGTGTGCTCGGTTAGTGTGTTAGCCGAGCACTCATGCTAAAAATTTCCCTTTCAAGGACATTTTTGTAATTGTGTTTTTAGGGCAACTCTTAAAGAAGTATTTAAACTGCCTTAAGGCTTTCCTAACATGGGAA
>CM039483.1:31334785-31388108 GCA_022433065.1 Begonia loranthoides
AAAAAAAAAAAAAAAAAAAAAAAAAAAAAAAAAAAAAAAAAAAAAACTTCAAACACAAAATGCAACTGTGTTTTGAAATCACAGTTGCATTTTGTGTTTGAAGGTTTTTTCCTCTCAAGCTCTCGGCTTCCTCTTCTAGGGTTCATACCCAAAATTTGGAGCCAAAAAGTGGCTCACTCTTTTCTTTGCTTGGTCTTGGAGTGAGGTTCTTAGATAAGGTCTCCATCAGCTCTTTCAGAGTTGATATCAAGCGTGGGAACTTAGAGGACCATCGTGAAAACAAGGTGGAGTGGTTTCTTGAACAAGAAATCCATTGAAGTCAATATTGCTGGTTAGGGCAATCTTTGACCAGCTTGTAGGTTTGAACGTTTTTTCATAATTTGTGTTGCACTGAAAATTTGGGATATTGTTGGTTAGTGGATAAGAGCAACGTGTACAAATTTTGGGGATTTTTTTATTTCAAATCATAGCTTTGTGCCTTTTTCAATTTGGTGTCCAAAACTGTGTTTTCCTTGGCGCCTTTTCAGACAGAGCATTGCCTTTAGCATAACTTCCATATCTTAATGAATTTAGCTGTTATTTTAGGAGTGTCCTTTTTACTGTATTAATTGTGCCTCCCCTACAAATTTGGTATCAATTGGGACTCTAGAGCGAAAGTTAGAGAATCTTAAATTCGGGTGTTTGAAACTGTGTTTCTTTGCACCCTTTCGTGTAGTGTGGTTTCGTTAGCACAACATCTGTGTCATAATGAGTGTGGATATGATTTTTGGTGGAACATTTCTTCTATGTTAGTTTGACATCCCCTCCAAAATTGGTATCAATTGGGCTTTGGGAGTGAAAGTTACTCAAGAATCATTTCAGGTGTTTAGTTATCGAGTAAACTGCTAACTTCTTTGCCACCATTGTTGGACATTGGCACCCCATGGTGCGTCAAGGAGTTTCTTGAACTCATAAGAGCTTTGGAAGTTTGGCAACATTACTTGCACCCTCGGTAATTTGTTATTCATACGGATCATCAATCTCTCAAACATATCAATGGTCAAAACAAGCTTAACAAAAGTCATGCCAAATGAGTGGAATTTTTTGAACGATGCCCTTATATGATCAAATACAAGAAGGGAGATTCAAATATCGTAACTGATGCATTGTCCCAAAGGTATTCTCTTCTTTCCGAATTAAAAGCTTGAATTTTTTTATTCAATTGGATAAAGCAAGTTTATGGGGAGGACAAAGATTTTAGCTCTTGGTATCAAAAGTGTGATCTAAAGTCTGAGGGTGGATATCAAAAAATTGATGGTTATCTATAACGACTCGTATTTTTCTTACTTCGAAAATTGCGTTAAATTAAATCCTTTAATAAAACAATTGAATCCCTATTAAAACTCTTCAATTGAAATCAAAGTTCTTTTCTTAAAAACGCAATCGTTAAAACATCTTACTTAAAACTCGTTATATAAATCTTTATTACCAGCGGAAGACTTCATTTATGAAATCCATTTTTCTCATTCTACAGTAGAAACATAAATCATTCATTTTAAAAGACAGTAAATAAATGAATATTTTACATTTATAAAACTTTTTTCTCTTTTACTTTCTTTAGTCTCGCTAGCCACAAGCCCGCACGTGCAAATCCTTCATCAATTGCTCATTCATCTTATCTCATGCGTGTACCTACACCATAAGCAAATTGTGAGCCCAAGGCCCAGTAAGAAATGAGATATGCAATATGATATATGCCTCTAACTCATTATGTAAGAATGCGTACCCCAAACCGTTCTTTCCTTTATGTTTCATTCATTCATTCCTCGTACGTCAAGTTGGGAGATTGGAGAATCCATGGCGGAGAGAGTAGTCTCTTGTCGGCTTCTAACCACCTAGGGTAGACAGTCTCTCGCAATTTGACAAGGGAAGGGCATAATTCTTCATGTCTACTTCATTAGATCCAAACTACTTCTCCATCCTCCAACTCCTCTTTTTCATTCATTCATTTTCTTTATCAATTTTCCTCATGTCAATGCATATGAATATCCACCCAAGCGTGACATTCCTACTTGTTTCTATTATCGTGATGCATGTCATTGAGAAACTTTATCGTGATGCATGTCAATGAGAAACAATAATCATAACAATATAAAAGATGAGATATGAAACAATAATCACAATAATATAAAAACATGAGACATCGAAAATCTACTAACATACTATACATGGCGATATACTTTAAAACATGCTTGACAATTTAAAACGAACAATAACAATATAGACATGCTTGGCAATTTAAGAGAAATAATAACAATATAGACATGCTTGGTAGTTTAGAGGAAACAATAACGATATAGGCATGCTTGGTAATTTAAAAAAAGAAATAATAACATAGACATGCTTGGCAGTTTAAAGGAAATAATAACAATATAGACATGCTCGGTAATTTAAAGGAAACAATAACGATATGCTAACATCCTAAACATGCTTAGAGATTAAATTAATAATGTGAGAATAGCATAGACAAAATAAATAAGGTAGCATAGTAGAAATGCTAACAAACAATCAAAGGAAAGACACTGCTTATGGTGTAGGGCCTCCACTGGCCAAGACTCAATCTCAATTCTTACCTCGAAGCGTTAATGCGTATTAGCACTTAATCTTTATCCTTCTTCTCCTTTTTCAATACCTTCACAATTCAATAACATTTACTTATTAATAGTGACAACTTATTAATTTCATTGTCTTTTCCTATCCTTAATTGCATAATAGTTCTAGGAACTCATTGACACCTAAAATGGAACATAATCTATCCCAATAAATTAATCCAAACCGCAACAATACAGCGAAGCAAAGCACAACCCAATTATCTTAACATGGAGAATATGTGTCCAAACCAACGCAATAGCACTTAAAATCATCCAAACATGCATAGAATATATCCAACGTGTAGAACACATAGCTTTAATCTCACAGTGCATGAATTTAATTCAACATACATGCATAATATCTCTATGATTTAATCCAAGGCAAAACCAATCAATAACACATAATATAACCTTTCCAAATAGAATAACACAGAACTCAATTCCAACTTAAACCAACATATTCTTCATTACTATATTTTCCACAACCAACAGAGCAGAGTATAATTACCAATTGCAGCACATAAACAGAGGATGAATTCAAACTCCCAATTAATGTGTATACCACGAAACAATACCTTCAAGCATAATATTTCACAAACCCAAGAGCAGCTCAACAACAGAGGTATTAAACAATTCAATCAGCAGAGTTTAACCACTCACAACCAAACAGCAGACAACAATCCCTCAACGTTCCTCACACAACCAAAAGCAGTAGCAACAGAGAGTAATAGCCACCCGAAGAACATAAATCTTAACACTTAAAACAGAGAACCTTAATCACATCATCCATTTATCTGCATTAAAATCTATAAAAACTCCAGAATAAAAGTGAAGGACTTCACTTACCAGGAACAACCGAGGAGACACACTCAGTCATCACCAGAGAGAGAGCTCCCTTCTGTTTCCTCTCCTCCTCGCAGAAGCTCACCCAAGAGCTTTTCCTCTGCCAGCCTGCCCCCTTTCGTCTGCATTTCAATTCACCAGAGAGGCACTTCTCACCATGCCTCTGTCACAAGCCTTACCACTAATCCATACCCTGCCTTATCTCCATTCCTCCACGCACTTCACGCACATCCACGCTATCGTTTCTCCAAAGCAAGAACCAACAAGGACTGGTTTGGACCGAACCACAAACCAGACCACAAGTCCTTAAGCCATTCCAGCATGAACCGCTAGCTCTTGCCCTTCATCGCCTTGGCCGCCAATACGAAGATAGCGACCCACCAATCAGCAGAACCCAAGAGGAAGAATTACAGAACAAAGTTAACATCTGGACTTACCTTGGCAACGAATTCACAGCACCTGGTTCATCCAACACCTGCGACTCGGGCTCATCACCGACGTCAACCCTGCGGTTTTGTTCGTACCACGCTCGCTAGAGCTTGCACGCCATCCACCCTACGTGAAGCCCAACACTTGCAATCCACCGGCCGAAATGCGATCCCCCTCTCTGTCGCCTCTCTCATTCTCGGTCCCTCTCCTCTCTTTCTCCTCACAAGTTCTCCCTCACAGAATGGCTGTAGGCCATTTTGTTTCTTTTGTCTTCAACCAAACCGGTTCACAGCGTGAACCGGTTCACTTCTCCCCTCCTCTCTTAAATTTTCTTTTCCCCCTTTTAATTCACTCCCTCATTCTACTTTAACTTTATTTAATTTAATTTCATTTACTTCATTTCCTTCATAAACCAATCAACCACAATTTGTTTCCTCTCCTTTATCTTCAAAACGGACCGATTCAAGACAGACCGGTTCAACCCCTTTATTTCTCATTCTTCACTTAATCTCTATTTTTTGATCAAGGAAAGGCGTCTGAGCCTCGATCGCATGTCTACTGAAAACTCAACAAAATTGTACAATTCCAAATCCTCCTAGACTGCATTTGACCTCACTCGACCGCGAGTTGACCAAAAAATCACATTACATACAAGGTAGGATTTTGGATACGAAATGCCGACCCCGCCTCGTCCCAAAATGCAAGGGACAATTCCGCGCGTCGACTGCATGTCGACTGAAAAGTGAATTGCACTCTTTTTCTTTCAAAACTTTAATACTTTAATCACTCCATAATATTTTCCCATAGATATTCGACATTAACCAACAACCTATCACCCTGTAATATAACACAATTATTCCAAAATTCATTATATTATATAGACGAGAAAATATTATCGGGGTATTACATTATCTTTTCAAAGAAGGAAAATTATGTATGCCACAATGTAGCCTTAGAGAGTCTCATGTAAGGGAGGCTCATGAGGAGGTCCCGCTTGCCATTATGGAGAAAAGAAATTTTATGAAGCTTTGAAGGGATTATTTTTCAGGCTTCACATGATAAAGGATGTGCACAAGGTATTAGAAAGATGTATTATATGCAAAAAAGCTAATAGCCGCCTACAACCCCACGATCTATATATGCCATTACTAGTTGCAAATCATCCTTGGGCAGAATTAAGTATGAATTTTGCTTTAGTATTACCTCACACGTCTAGGAAAAAGGATTCCATCATGGTTGAGGTGGATAGATTTTCAAAGATGACACATTTCATTCAATGTACCAAGGTTGATGATGGATACCAAATTACTGAGTTATTTTTTTAAAGTAGTAAGGATGCATGGAATTTCTCAATCAATAGTGTCAGATCGAGATACAAAATTCTTAAGTTCTTTTTGGAATACTTTATGGAGTATTTTGGGAACTAAACTCATGTTTAGCACTTCTTTTCATCCTCAAACGAATGGATAATCTGAGGTTGTCTGTAATGTCCAAATAAATCCTCCATGTAAAGATTTTGTTGAACAAACAAAGATTTTATAAAAGAGAATATGTTTTGTAATCATTAAACTAAAGCTTGATACAATACAAATGATGGAAGAAATATTTGGAAAATTATTAAAGTGTTGAATGGTTCAAATTTTTGTATTTTATACATTCCGCCGAGTTGAGGTTGCGGCTGGGTCACGTATCACGACCGAAATTGCATTTTAGGATGTTCCCTAGTATTTCGGGTCGCTCCTCGCATTTTGGGTCGAGTTGAGGTCTAGTGCGGACTTGAAGGATTTAAATCTGTAGAATTAATTGACCTTTTTGGTCAAATTATGATCGAGTTGTAGACAAGAAGGATTTGAATCTGTTGAATAAATTGGCTTTGCGGTCGTTCTGTGATCGACGGTGGTTGAGTGCGAACAAGGAGCTTTTGAATCTGTTTACATTTTTGGACATTTTGGTCGAAGTGCAGTTAAGGCTTCTGATGCCTTCCTCGACCAAAAAATCAAATTAAAGCAAGAATCTTGGTTCTACCAGACATAATCTCGTCCTTTTTCTTCAAAAATTCTCCCGACAAATCTCCTTTTCTCTCTCTAGAAGGCGGCGAATCTTCCAAGCATTAATGGACGTTGAACTTCTTTCCTTTGAGGGTGGGCAAACGTCCCCTCACCTCGTGGTCCCCCCCCCCTCCCTCTCTCTCTCCCTTATCTATAATTGGTAGCCATGGTGTCGTCTTTGAATTCCTGCCTTGTGAGCTGCAACTGGAGTGTAAGGAGAGTGTTACATTTTGTTCAGTAAGTGAGAGATGTCTTGTGAGTTGTGAAAGAGTTGAAGTGAGCTCTTGCTGCTGGAAACGTTCTGGGTGTGGCTGCTCTGTATGAATTGTCGTGGGTGTGAAGTGGATTACAACGGATCAACATTTTTCTTAAGGTAAGAATTAGGATGTAAGTTGGCCAGTGGATGCCCTACATCGCGAGGTTGCTTGTTGAACATTTATTTGGTGTTAGTTTTCTAGTTTGGCTGCTTGTTGTGAACTGCGAATTGTTGCTTTAGTTTCCTGTTAAATACTGCCATTGTCCTGCTATGAAGTGAAACTAAAATTTGCCTGTGAGAAGAGAATGTTGGTCACTTGGAAAAGTATACCCTGCTCCTTTGGATTACTAATTTAGAATCAGCCATGATTTGTGTTACCTTACTAGTGGTGAAACTTAGTTGATTACAAACTTTCTACTATGTTGGTGTGAAATTATAACTCTGTTTAGTGTCAATATTTGCTCCGAATGTCAATAATTAATTGGGTGTGATTATTGCTTGAATTTTTGGTGTCAAATATTGATGGGTTGCTAAGTTGAGTTTCGCTTAGGTTAATTGTTACCATCGATAACCTGCTACAAATAAAGGAATTGAGAAGTTGTTAATAGCCATTATCATTTTACTGGGAAACTAACTACTGCATTTAGATAGTCAAAGACTCCCATGGATATTATTTAAGGCATTTCCTTTTACTGCCTCCTTGTGAAATATAATACTTCAGTTGGTTTAATTTTGTTAAACATAACTTGGTGGAAATGGAAAGTGAATCTGTAATCAGTTGTTACCCTTGGAAGAAATGGGCAGTGAAAAAGTTGGTTAAAGTAATTTACTGTTGAATGCTTGCGTTAGTACTTCCTTGTTAATTAATATAAATTGTCCCCTGTTCAATCATTTAATCTTGGTTAATAAAGTTAATTTAAATTGATAGTCTCACTTGACTTTTAATTGCTTTCCATAAATTATTGATAAAGGTTGAGTTTCCTTTATATACATATACTTTGTGAATTATACATGACATTTATGCATCATACTTAGGACTTATGAATTTTCCAACATATTGCATGTCATGCATAATTTATGTAAATAGGCGTGTGGCGGTTTGGGAGAAGGGGTGACGGTCCATCAGTGGGGACACCATAGGATGTATCTCCCAATCGGAGTGACGGTTAACCATAAGATGTATCCTCTTCTCTTGTACTGAAATCCCCAATGTCTTCAACAAAAGAGTGCAGTGACGGTCATGGTGGTGATGCCATAGGATTTATCACCTCGCTAAAGTGACGGATAGCCGCATGACCATAGGACGTATCCGACTCTCGATTCAACAGAAAAGATAAGGTTCTTTTCTGTAATGCATCGTATGATCATGCATGAGCATTAGCATTGCATTCCATTTTAATTCTTGCTGGGCATTAGGCTCATTTTTTCCCCGTGATGTAGGTGATCCTTATGATGCTTGTGACGTACCAGTGGTGGAGGAGGCATTTCAGGATGATCCTTGGGGTTATCAGCCAGGTTCGACTTGATGGTTGTAGCTCACAAAATAGTGTTGGTTATTTTGAACAGCAAACCTCCGATTTTGGCATGGTAAAATTTTTGTAAACATGGAATTTTGTTGGAAGGACTAAAACTATGTTTTGGAAAGTTTACTTAATTCCGCTCGATTAACCCTGGTTTATTTTCAAGTCAATCTGTTTACTCTAATTTAAGCATTCGAATAAATTAAGCAAAAAATAAATAAATTTATACCACAAAATTTAAAATAAAGAAAAAATAGTTTTAAATAAAACGGGGCATTACATTGTCAATCAAACCATGAGAGCTTTATTAAGGACCATTGTAAGTAAGAGGTTAATCGATTGAGACTTACAACTCCCCTAAGTGGAATTTACTTATAATCAAAGTGTTCATAGTACTACTCAGCAAATTCATTTTGAGGTGACCTACGGGTTTAATCCCCTCACTCCAATAGATTTCATTGCCTTGCCAAATAATGGATTAATCGATAAGGAAGGACAAGATAAAGCCAAACAAGTTAAAGCAATGCATATATGAAGGTGAAAAAGGTTATAGAGAAAAAGAATGAAATGTACGCCAAACAAGCCAACAAGGGGAGGAAACCTATGGTATTCAAAGAAGGAGACTTAGTATGATTACATTTAAGGAAGGAAAGATCCCCTAAGTAAAGAAAGTCCAAACTAAATGCTAAAGCCGAGGGACCATGTAAAATTTTATAAAAAATCAATGATAATGCACACAAACTCAACCTACCAAAAGAATATGGAATTTCCAACTCATTTAATGTACAAGATCTATTCCCTTATCTTGAGAGTGAAGAAGTGAAAGGCAATGTCAACATACAAGATTGGAGGATAAATTCTTTATCACCTGGAGAGGATGATTGCCACAAGGAGTCCTTTCTAGAGCACAATCAAAGAAACTTTCAACTTATTATATGGCGTGTTATTTTTTAGATTCTAAGCTATAAAAGAGTTAGAGAATACAGCAAGTGAGATGAATCAAGGGATGCCAAAACATTTGCTTACATGGCAAGATGAAGAAGAATCCACCAATGAGGATTTGTCACGAATTTTAGCACAAGATGCCCAAATATGAGTGATAATCAACTTAATTTAATTCTTTAGTAGTTAATCTTTAGTTATTTTAAAGTTTTCCTAGAAAGTTTAAATTCAAGTCTTTTTAAATTTTGAATAAAGTAGATAGAGATTGGTTATAGATAACTATAAGTCAATCCTATTTCTAGTAGAATTGCTTTCATAGTGGATTATTTATACTCCACCAAGACTCAATGAAAGTTTTGTTTTTTTATAAATAAAGCACTTTATTTTTAACTGTGGCTAACCTCTTTCTCTTGAATTATTGATAATCCTTTTGATTGAAACCCTAGAGTTCAAGTGATGTGAGAATTACTTGAGCTTGTTATTTATTGCAATTTTCTAGTCAATTTCGATTTGTGAACGTGATCGAAGATTGTAATCAAACTCTCTTTTCTTGTTGGTGAGAATTTGCTTTTTGATTAATCAAGGAAAAGTTCTTTGGTGGAATATATAAGTTGTAATTTTAGCAACTTTTCCCTAAGCCGACCGGTTGATCAACAACTCTCATCCGGTCGACCGCAAATCATCCAGAGGTGACGATTCTCGAAACTGTGAACTTTTAGGTCGACCATCCTTCAGATTTTGGTCGACCGCCATTCGTCAAAAAGCAATGCTTTTTGCATCTGTATACATTTCTGTCAACCGCACTTCAGACTCTATAGACTGCACAGATTCGAGACTCTCCTATACTTTACCCACTTTCACATCTACTGCTGGTTTTATCTCATGAAACATCACTATGAATTTTTAATATCTTTATTGCAGTCCGAGCTCTTGTTAAAACCCAACATTATATTGTTATCAACTGTTTTCGATGTAATTTTGATGGGAAATATATCTCAAATACCTTCTTTGGTTTACTTACTTTAGATTGCACTATATATCAAACTTCATGTATGATATTCCAAAGTAGAATGGAATAGTTCAACAGAAAGCTTGTTCTCTTTTATTGTTTCCTATGTTCCCAGTGAATTTTGGGAGGAAGAAATTATTGCTGCTACCTATTTGATTAATTGGATTCTAATTAAAAAACATTTAGTCTTATCACCTTTTGAGAAGTTGTATTAATGTTTTTCTAACTATTCTTCTCTAATGTCTTTGGCTCTACTTGTTTCTTCCTTTGTCCTCATGTTTAGCGTAGTAAATTATTATCATAATTTGCTTGTTGTGTCTTTCTTGGCTATGGTGTAGGTCACAGATATTGTTGCTTTGATTCAGTTTGTCAAAAAATATATGTTGCTTGTCATGTTGTATTTCTCGAACAAATTCTTTTGATCTGATTTGTATTGATCCTTTTATTATTGATTGTTATATTGATTCATCTAGTTCTGCTTCATATCATGTTTTGTGTAGAGTTCCAGCTAATAGTAAAATAGACTCTGATACCTTGGCTCCCACATATTACTACTCCCTCTCCTCCTTTTGTTGACCAATCATCATTTGTGACTGTGGCTCCTCCTCCACCGCCAACTCATTAGTCTGCATGTATTTGTAAGTCCACTAAATTTTCTTACTCTTCTTATTCTAGCTCTTTTGTTTCCTTTTTTTTTTCTATTCACTGTCTTGTTGAGCCTGTGTCATATGAAGAGGTTGTTCGTGATTCTCTTGGGCAAACTACTATGGTAAACATATTACTATAAATCAAACTCATACTTGGGACTTAGTACCTCTACTACTAGGCAAATGTGCCATTAGATCTTGTTCTATTTATAAGATCAAAACTAAGTCTAGAGGCTCTATTGAATGATACAAAGCTCGGTTGGTTGCAAAATGATATTCTCAAGAGTATGGTATGGATTATGATGAGTCTTCTACTTCTATAGGAAAAATGAACACAGTTAGCACTCTTATTATTGTAGCCTCCATTTGACGATGGAATATCTCTCGCATAGATGTTAAAAATGCTTTTGTAAATGGAAATATTCAATAAACAGTCTAAATGATACCTCATCTTATGTTTCTCATCAGATTGGAGAAGTTTGCAATATAAGAAAAGCTCTTTATGGTCTCAAACAAGCACCTTGTGCATGGTTTGAAAAAATCTCTACTGTGATTACTTCTGTTGGTTTTATAATAGTCAACATGACTCGACTTTATTTGTTAAGTGTACATCTATTGAACATATTATGATTTCCTTATTTATTGATGATATGATTATTACTGGTGATGATGTTAATGAGATTGTTGTATTGAAGTCTAAGTTGGCTCGTTATTTTGATTTGGGTACTCTACTTTTTTGCCATTGAAGTTGTTTCTTCCCAAATGGTTATCTTCTCTCTCACATTAAATACATAAATGAAATTTTTATCATGTTTGTCTCACAAATAATAAGATTGTTGACATACCTCTTGAGCTCCATGCTCACTATTCCTCCTTTGATGGGATTCCTTTGTTTGATCTTGCTTAAGTTGTACTATTGTCTAGACATTAGTTTGTCTCACCATCTCTTGTTTAGATATTGCACATGTCTTTCATATCATCAATCAGTTGTTACTTCACCTGCTACTATTCGTTGGGATGTCGTTCTTCATATTTTGAGATAACTTTGAGGCATTTAGTTTCAAAGTCTTCTTTTTCCATCTACTTGTTTCTTGGATATAAGTGTGTACTCTGATGCCGATTGGGTTGATGATCTTATGGATCATAAGTCCACCTTAGATTATGTAATTTTTTTTTGGGTGATTCTCTTATTCTTTAGGAAAGAAAGAAGCAAGATAGTATTTCTAGATCTTTCAAAGAAGCAGAGTATCATATTATGGCTTCTAATACTTGTGAGATAGTTTAGTTACATTGATTACTTATTGATATGAGTGCTCTTCATGTCAACCTACTCTCTCAACAAAAGAACCATTTAGATTGCTCGTAATTTAGTTTTTTATGAGTAAACCAAATATATTGAGATTGAATAGTTATGTCGTTCGCAACTACTTTCAGGCTAATACTATCATGCTTCTTTTTGTTTCTTCTTCTACCCAAATTGCCGATTTGTTTACAAAATCACATATAGTTGCATGATTTTGTTTTCTTTTTAGCAAATTCTTGATGGTTCTTACAGTCACATCGTGAGTTTGAAAGGGAATACTAAATTATATATATGTTTATTTATTTAGCCTTTCATCTAAGGGTAGTTTAGTCTTTTACATGTAACTACTTAAACTTCTTTTTCATTTTATTTTATCAGCCATTGAAACATTCTCCTTAACACTAGCTTTTCTTTGTTTCTCTCTTTGTATTTCTCCTTTGTTGTCTTTGGATTTTATCAATCTTATGAGTTGAGAAGGTGTTTCTAATAAATAAACTAAGTGTTTAATTTATATCAATGATGCCCACTTGCCAATATCCTAAGGTGAAAACATGTTAGAGAAGATTGGAGGTTTCAAAATGTTTACGTCAATTTAAGGAACTCAACCATATCATTGTCGTGAAAAGGTCAAAACACGGTATGTACAGATTTCTCTTTCCTTAGATTAGTTCTATAAACTTTGATTTATGAATCTAATTATGACACATTTATTAACACATATACAACAATTATCTATTTGTTTTAGAAACGATTTTACTTTACACGAAAGTGACACATGTCGCCAGCGTTAATTCCACCATGTGTAGGATCCCAAAAAAATAAATATCCATGCAAGATTTGTGGAGAGAGGTTGAGACACGGCTTAAGATCAAGTCAAAAGACGTAGTCGATGCACAGCAGATGCATATTTCTACAATACCATTCGTTAGTCTTGTGCGATGGAGGGCAGGTGAGTTGAAAGATGATTATCGATAAAATGACACGAGGTGTGCTTATAACAACCGCGATATCTTATTTACAAGGTGTTGCAGTAATGGAGTTTACGAAGGAGCTAACATAGAATAGGAGGAAAACACAAGGAGAACTGGATCCAAATGCTACAAAAGATAAGTGATTTTAAACAAAGACTAATGAATTAAAAGAGAAACACTTAAGCTTTGAAAACCTTGGCAATGGAGTAAGCAGCTGCAGAAGCAATAGCGCCAATAAAGGCTGTTTGGAGAGCACTCTTGAAGGGTTGATTTCCAGTGAAGTAGCCTTTGGCAAATCCAAACACAATCAAAGCAAGTAAAGTTAAAACAACAGAAGCAGCTAAAGCTTCTCTTGCAATGGGAAAAACCATGTACGGAAGAAGAGGCACCAATCCTCCCACTATGTAAGACATAGCGATAGTCATTGCACTCTGCAGCGCCCTCATTGGATCTGGCTTTTCCAAACCCAGTTCAAATCTGCAAATTACAAGTTTTTTCCTTTAAAATTATCTATGATTTTCTCAAAAAACGCAAAGGAGAAAAGTGAATTTTATGATCATTACTTCATCATGAAATCAACCCAAGCTTGAGGGTTTCTTCTGAGAGCGTTAACCACTGGGCCATATTCAGTTGGTTCAATACCATACTGTGCTAGTATTTCTGCCACCTCTGCTGCCTCTGCAGTTTCGCCATGGAAAAACAATTGTAAATAATCGAAATACTTGTTTAAACGGTATGGAGATTCACTTAATGCTTGACACGTAATCACTTTTCACTGCAATAGTCTTTATTTTTTTGTTGCATTCTGCAGTGAGAGATACTGAAGTCTCTCTCTCTCTCTCTCTCCCTCCTTCCCTCCCACTTCGTTTCTCTCACATTTGGGAACCACGAACAGTCACTTCAATGACCAAATTAATGCATGATTATGACAGTGCTGTGTTATATAGCATCCCACAGAATAAAAAATACATGTGATACGGATTTTTTTAGTTTCGAAATTATAATAAAATAATAAGTCACTTATAAAAATGATAAAGTGACACACTCACGACATATTATATTATAATATTAAATTAAAATTAGAGAATAAATGAAAGCATATTATGCAAGGCAAACCAGATTTGTTTATGGATGGAAAGCTTGAAAACATGAACAAGAAAGTAACGTAAAATGTGTGTGGAGAGTGTGAGATATAGAGAGAGAAAGAGGGATTGGTAAATACAGACAGAGAAGGAATGATAAATACCAGTCTCGGGAACTGTAACAATCTCTTCTTGTTCTCTCTTCAGTTCTCTTTTATAATGATCTGCCTCGCTCTTGGCTGCTAAATATCTGCAAATTAAATATATTTAGAGGTATGCATTTGTACGTAATCAACAAAAAAAAACATTAGAGGACAGATAACAGAATACCCTCCAAGCCCCATAGAGATGGCTCCGGCAGCGACTTCGGCGATACCAGCAATGAGAATAATACCGGAAGTTACGTCGGCGCCGGACAATCCGGCTGCCAGAGCAAAAGGGACGGTCAGACCGTCCGATACACCGATTATGATATCTCTGACAATTTCACTGGACATGAAGTGCTTCTCTTCATGGTCGTGTAGAAGAAAACTCTGCTTCTCCGGATCTGTATTGCAATTCTCCGCCATTTTTAAGCTCGAGAAAATCGCAGGAGGAAGAGAGGGTTGGAAGAAACTGCAATGCATTTCGTAATCTGGTAGGGTAAAGGACAATTTATAGAAAGAGGTCAACAAAATAAGAAACAATAGTTTTAATAGTATTTTACAGATGTAATATTAAATGATTAAATTAATCCAATTCTAATTTGTTTTTTGTATTATCGTAATGAAAATTATGAGTTCAAAATATTTGTCTCACCATTTTAATTTAATTTAAAATTAAAGAAATTACTAAAGTAAGTTTAAAAGTAGACCAATTCATCTTGCGTTGACTAAATTTGAGTTATGGGGTAAATGTGAATGGGTCAACTTTTGAAAATTAATTAGTTTGTTTCCCGTAATACATTATTATAATTAAATATGAGATTGTAACTTTTAGACTAATATAAGGTTTATATTATAATTTTATTCTTTAAAATTATTATGATTATTTTATTAACAAATAAATAATTCATAGCCGTCACATTTCATAGTTATTATTCCATCGTAACCTTGTAAATTTTCTTATGTTGGTTGGAAAAATGTGGTTTCTATTTGACAGGAAAAGAAAACAATAGAAGGTTTTCCATCGAGATTCTCGAAAAAAGAAAGAAGAAGATGAAAGCGGAAGGAGAGTGGATTCACACACTCGCCTGGGGATTCAAGTATTGCTCATTGATTCAAGGGTAAATGACAATTTAACCATCGTGGTTTGCGATCAATGACAAGTCAACTAGTATGGTATATTTTCTAACAAAATAACAACTGGCGTATGGAAAAATAATAAATCCAACATCACAGTGACAGGGCGCCCGAATTCTGAAAATCAGAACGCCAAAGAACGTCCTGACGTTCTGGAAAATTTTTTTATCACAAAATTAAGGGCATAAACGATTGATTTTGGGACCGAGAAAAAGGGGATGGTGGGGTTTACCCATGGCGTGTCGTAGATCTCTGAGAGAGCTTCGATTTGATATCTTCTACACCCAATTCTAACACCCGTAGCCAAAGTTATGGTCTTTTGAACTTGAAGAGGTAAAAAATCTAATAAAAACATTGAATTCGTAAAACATTGAATTCACAAAACATTGAATCTTTATTTTTCATGGATGGCTACCTTCACAGTTCACAGCGGCGGTCAGACACCGCGAGATTGCGGTCTCTGTGATTCGTTTTCGTAGTGTCTGTGCGCAAGACACCGCAATAGACACCGCGAAAATCGCGGTGTCTTGAGCAAACAGCACGGTGTCTTGCGCATAGACATCGTGATTTTTGTGGTGTCTGCTCTTGTGAGACATCGCGAAAATCGTGGTGTCTTGAGCAAACACCGTGATTTTCGCGGTGTCTGCTCTTGTGAGACACCGCGAAAATCGCGATGTCTTGCGCGGACACCACGAATTGCGGTGTCTTGGAGCTGATTCGCTACGGCTAGCTTTTGCTTCTGTTGTTAATGGCGGATGAAAAATTAATAGATACGAGATGAAACGATGGTCCGAGGAAAGAGGATGAATTTTACTGGATTTAACGTGTTGTATTTTTTGAAACTTTCTGTTACCGCGATGTTAGTTTTGTCATTTTTCCGTACGTTAGTGGTTAAATTGTTAGAAAAAAATTCCATAATAGTTGACTTATCATCACAAACCACGATGGTTGATTTGTCATTTACCCTTAATTTAATATTAGATATTTTATAATTATTTTTCCATGAATCCTGGAGGTAAATTTCCACATATTTGCATTATTTGCTTTTAAATTAGCAGACAATTGTTTAATTTAATTGAAAATTGTGAGGTATTATGTTCCTAAATAATGAAAAAATATAGTGATAAATACAACATATTTTCAAGTAATTAAAATTTTTGCATTTGTAATTACATTAAGGGGAAAGTGCATATTACTCGTTGAACATATGAGTAAAGTTGCAAGTGAACAATTGTACTTTCTTATTTTTTTACCAAACATTCATTGAATTTGGGGTAAAGTGTAAGCAGACACTTGTATTTCTATTTTGGGAAAATGACAAATTAACCATCATAGTTTGCAATCAATGACAAATTAATTACTATCCTTTATTTTCTAACAAATTAACCATTGACGTATGGGAAAATGACAAAGCCAACATCACTGTCACGTTTGCCGTTAACAAGCTGATGTGAAGCCACGGCGGTTCGTAGACAAACCGCCGGGGTGTCGTGGTTTTCCAAGAAAAGTGAGCAAATTTTGCCTGAGCCGCCGCGGTGTCTTGGGACGCTGCAATGGCTTCTTAAGACACCGCTGCAGTGTCCAAAGAAACCTCCGCGGCGTCCCTCTTTTCACTTAGCGTATACATAACCGCGAAATGTTAGGGCTCAAACATTTTCACTTGAACAAAGTAGAAATCCTCTCAGCGAGCCATTTTCACCGCGAACAAACACCGAAACCTCTCGGTGAGCCATTGTCACTGCGAAGAAACAATGAAATACTCTTGGCAATTTTTTATCACAATGTATTCCCAAGCAAATAAATTGGTGTTGAAGCGTGGGAAGGCAACAGTGGAAGATGTCTAAACCGTGGTGGTGGAAGAGGTTCTACCCGCGGCGCTGCAACACGAAGAAACCGACCAGGTTGGAGAAACCGTTGCAGACTCGCAATGGCAACCTGAACCCGATCTTAAGCAAGGAGAAGCAGAAAGCTCATTGGTCTTATTCCAACCCGTTACAGAGGGTTTCAGGTCCAAACTATTCAGGACAACAAATTCCAAAACACGGTATGACGATGATACACAACACTGTGCAATTATTGTTTCAAAAATAGTAGATTTAGACTCCTTTACAAGAATGAGAATTAAACAATTGCTTGAAGATGTTGGATTAGCTGGGTTGTGCCGGATGAGGGGCAGTTACTGCGAGAAAATTATTAGAATATTTTCTGCAAATTTGGAACTGTCCACCGAGTCATTAAAGGTGTGGACGTACATTTTTGGACCGGAGTTGAACCAACAATCTAAATGTAATGCTTGGATGTGTATTGGACGGGCCAAGCGATCAATATTATCACGTGTCTCGGGAGGCACCATTCATCAACCGAGGAGAAGGGCTAGCGGTGCTTAGATTGTTGCACTGGGATCCCGAGGTTGTCCAGTACAATAAGCCAAAGGGCAAGGAGTTGAATGCCATAGCCTGATTGATCCACCTGATCATGACGTACACGATTTTGCCTTGGGATGGGCATCAAGACCATGTTAGTTGCATTGATCTCTATATGCTGGAGAAGGTGTTCACCAGAAAAAAGGTGGACATCGAATTTATCATCCTGAGCCACATGCATGAGGTGCTCAATAACCCAGCCAAGAACCTGCTGTACAACTGGCTCATCAAGAGCATCGTTGAGCACTATGGGATACTCATCTCGGAGAAAGAGCCAAAAATTGAAGAGTCGGCTAATGACGTGCACAACAAAGTTAAAGTGGATCGAATAAGGATCACCCAAGTTGGAGGGGAATGGGTTCGCAGGTCCAAGGAGCACGCAACACCTCCACCCCCCTCAGAGCCTCAGTATTCAGCTCCCTCAGTGGAACATCCCCCTCCTCAGACATCTTATTTTACTTCGATGCTTGAGGAGACGTCCGTCTGGATGAGCAGGATGGAGGAGCTCCATCATATGGCGATGACCAGAATGAAAATGATGGAGGAGCATCTTCAAATGCAACAGGTCCAAATATAAAGAGGGGAGGAGCGAGCAAAAGAGAGGTATCGCATAGTAGAAGAGTGGCATATAGGAGCAGAAGAGAGGCACCGTGAGCTGGTGGCAGCACTTCAGAGACGCGAGAGGCGATCAGCTCGTACAACAACCTCATCATCATTCTCTTAAGCAACAAATGCCACATACCGCTTGTAAGTTATTTACTTTGTACGCAAAGTCCAGTCTTTACTTTATTTGTGTTGGACGTAATGACGTGTTGTTGATTTGCAGCACCGGTGCCATAAGCAGCCAACCTGCTCCTCCAGCCGTGCCTGCCGAGGTGCAGGGGAGGACCAGTCAGTTCAAGCCTCCACCCCTTAGAACTGTGCGCATGGTAAGTCTTTCATTTGGTTATATCTGCGTGTTCGTTCATGTTCATGCTTTGTTAGTCTGACTGTGTTTTGCCATTTTTGTTGCAGTCTCGGGATTTGATGGACACCTTCAAGAAGTATGTCCAGGCAAATACTCGGAAGAACATAGAGACGTGCGCAGTTCTTGGGGGAAAGCTGATCGGCGATGATTACATCGTCATTGATATCATCTTCCCAGAGCAAGTCAGGATACTAGATACGGTGAGAAGCCTTCTTTGTATCTTAGTGTATAAGATTTTATCTTTGTACTCATCCGAACTTATATGTAGTGCTATGCGATCGACGACGCAGTCGTATTCGCGTATCAACAGGAAAACCATCTATTCACATTAGAGTGGATTCACGTAAGTAACCATCTTGCTTGTCTGGGTTGTCGTTCATGTTTACTGATATAGCTTATTCGTTGTTTACATTTCAGACACACCTAAAGCAAGGGTTGTTTATGTTGTCTGTTGACCTCCACACTCAATATGCTTACCAGCAATTTATGCTAGAAGCAATCTCTATCATTGTAGCTCCCACTGCCAAAGAGCGGTATGTATTTTCCCTTGTGTAAATTCTTAATATTGCTTTCTGCGTATTTTACCAGCAATTGTTCCCTTTACATTGCAGCCCGTACAGCGTCTTGTGGTGTATGAGTGAGGGGATGAAGGTCATGCGACAGTGCACTTATCAGCAACAATTCCATGAGCACGACGCTACAACCTATGAGTATGAGGATCCGTTGTTCGGTACAGCAGATAAAGTATTCCTTGATCCACAATTTTCTTTTGCGGTCAAGGATTTGCGGCCGAAACGGACTAGGAAGAAGGCGGCGTAAGAATTTATGTTTATGTACACTTTGTTGTAACTTGTTTACATTTACGTTGTAATTTATGTGTAGTTGAATTTGTTTACATTTACGTTGTAATTTATGTGTAGTTTACATTTACTTTGCAAAAGTAAATGATATACTGGATCAATGATATGTTTGGATGATACTAGAACTGCTTGGGATTTTGTGCAGGATGTGTGAGATGAGCTTTGGGGGAGTAAAGAAACAAGGGAGACTCTAGCAAAAGTTTTATCAATTGGGGTGAGGATAAATGAAAAGTAAATCCTGTATGAACTAAATCAAGTACATAATTAAATATAAGTGTATGGAGAAACTTGGATGAATTCAGTGCAACAATTTCTGAAAGCCGCGGTGGTTTGTGAGGAAGCCGCAGCGGCTTGCATAACAAACCATAGTGGCTTGCATAACAAACCTCTGTAGTTTGTGAGTAAGCCACTGCGGTTTGTGAGCACAATTTCATGCACACTCCACAACCAAATGTATGGAACCAATATATGAATTCAAATTGTTGAAACGAAACAAATTCAAATTTATCATTTCAAATTTATGAAACCAATTCATATTTATCAATTCAAAATTTACAAATATAGCGTATAGTACAATCACATATATATAACCTAATCTATCAAACTGATCTATCACAGAAAGTTAAGGTCCACATTTGTGTACGTTTGTGTTTGTGGACCTTGCACATCAGACTCCTGCAGAACACATTGCAAATGAAATTAGCATAGTTCAAATAACACTTGAAAACATAAACATGATAATGGGCTCACTTGCGTCTCAAGAACTCTATCGGGAACTGTCTCAAATACTCGCTTGGGAACTGTCTCCAGGACTATGGAAGGAATTGTCTCGGGGGCTGTCTCAGGAACTCTGAAACCCATAAAGGTGCCCTTCGACCTTCCTCTACCGGCGTTACCTCTGCCTCTGCCTCTCCCTCTATCGCCTCTGCCGGCCCCTGCACTGGACTCGCCTCGACCTCTACATGTGTGAGAATTGTGCTCCACACCCCCACACCAGCCACAAGTCATGTTCATATGTCTTCTGGGCAGCACTGTTAGACTTGGGGCCTCATCCACATCCCGTATTCTAAATTTTTACGGCCTAGAAGCCTTTTAAATGACGGTGGACTAATTGGATCAAGATTCATCATAGGAGACCACTTGATTTGTCTATTGACGGGGCAGACAAAGTGGGAGCACATCGCCATGTATGTTTCCCGGTGATAGCACGCATGCACAAATTCCTTTGGAGATCTCCTTGTGAAGTGAATGCACGGGACTGCATGGACACATGGAATGCTGGTCAACTCCCATCGGTAACAGGTACAAGTATGCCTGTCCAAATTGATAGAGTACTGTTGGTTACCGTTCCTGACCTCAAACTGGGCAGCTCCTGCAAACTAGGGGCTCCAATTTTGACCGACAAGTTGTACTTTGGCGAGCTGGTTGTTGATCATTGGACACAAAAGGTCAGTCGAGCGAGCCATCTTTTCATTTTTTTCACGATCCTACCCATAATGTCTTTTGAATGATCTCGAACATACTTAGAATCGGTTTGTCCTGGGCTGGTAGGATGCAGGCGTTGAAGGACTCAATCAGGTTGTTGAGGCTTATGTCGCACTTTGGGATGGAGCAGAAGGCATGTTTGGCCCAGCATGTCACATCTATTCCTCGTAGATAGTTGTGGGCTGCCGGGTCAGCAAAAATAACTTGGCCATCTCTCTCTCAAACTGCCTCACTATTGTGGCTCTAAATGCGGCCCATTGCATCCTTTAACAACCTGCCTTTAAATTGTTTTTGAAAATTGTCATACAAGTGTCGGATGCAAGACCGATGGTCCGCTTGCCATGCCACCTCTTTGACAGCTGGCACTAGCCCCTGTAAAGATTCATAATATGAGTCAGACATTGGTACAAAATGCATAATATAAACACAGAAGGCAAAAGCAATAAATCACACCTTTTGTCGGTTAGAAATGATTGTCCATCCATTGCCAGATGGGGTGTTTAGATCGTCGAACAACAATTCCAAAAACCAGCTCCACGAAGCCCTATTTTCTGCTTCAACCACTACTACAACAATCGGATACATTCCATCGTTCCTGTCGATGGTGACAGCAGTGAGCAGTTGGCCCGGAGTCTCTCCCTTCAAGTGGCAACCGTCCAAACAAATAACCGGTCTACCATAGTTCCACACGGCCATCTTGCATGCAGCCAAACACTTGTACATCCTTTTAAATGCACTCATGTCCAGGTCAATGCGCACCAAGCTTCTAGGATTACACCTCCGAATCTCCTCGGCATAGGACCATATGAGCTTGTATTGCTCATTGTCATCCCCTTCGTTAATTTTTTTGGTCGCATTTCTTGCCCTTCTAGCAAGGCTGGGTGTTATGTTGACGTTGAAGTCTTTCCTGACTGTCTCAATTATGGAAGAAAGGTCCCAGTCAGCCTAACTTTTAAATTTGTCTAAGTAATGTGTTGTGACCCATTTGGCAGTGGCATGATAGCTTTCCATCTTTCTCGAGCAAGTGTGGACGTCGTTGTAGAACTTTATTTAAAACGTCATTTCACCTTGCAGTTTTTAGGCGTGTAGCCGCCATGTGCATCCTTCATGGCGGGCAGCCCTTAATCGATGAGCGTCATTGTGGGTGAATTTTATCCTGTACCCATTCTTCAATGCATGATCGACAATTTCCCATACATCAGTGGTTAATTTGTTAGAAAATAAAGGATAGTGGTTGACTTGTCATTGACTGTAAACGATGATGGTTAATTTGTCATTTTCCCTTCTTTTTTTTAACAAATCAAATACAGAACTCAGTGATGAAATGCAAGTCAATATTTGTATTTTTTTTTTGTGATCAAATTATACCATTTCATCATAGGCTAAAAACAATGTGTGACATGCATATGTCACTCCCATTTTTACCTAATTCTACCCACTATTTAGTAGAAATTATGTTTCTAAGCAATACACGTGACAGTTCGATAACGAGGGCTTAACCAGTGATACACACTTTTGGACATTTAGTAACAAATACATACATCGCATTTAATGTAGACTCTGATTCCAAGCGATCAATCATAATTATATATCCATCATTCTTAAAAGGGAGAAGTATTCTAATTTCTCTTAACATTAAATAAATCAAAAATAGAATTAGTCTTTCTACCTCTCTGATTTCTTCTGCAAGGGGTCACGACTGCCCTCCATCAATGGATCTTTTTATTCTTCTTCGTTTCTCCTCTATCTCCCATTTTCATAATTTTCAATCACTTACTTTGTAACGTCCATAGTCTTCCTAGTATAATATTGTCTACTTTGAGCCGAAGCTTACACAATTTTTTTCTTGAGGTTAGCCCAAATCACTTTGTACCAGATAAGGAGGAGAACCCCACTTATAAACCATGCATTTTCCATTCTCACAAACGATGTGAATTTGTGCACCTCCACTGGTATGAGTTGGACCTATATTTGGGTCATCCTTGCCTTCACAGGGCGGGCTACCACAATCTTCCCCCCATGGGGCTCAACATCCTTGTCGGGCACACTTATGGTTGGGCTTTAACTCTAATGCCATTTTAATGTCCCTAGTCTTCCCAGTATAATATTTTTCGCTTTGGGTCGAAGCCCGCATGGTTTTGTTCTTGGGATTAGCCCAAAATGCATTGTACTAGATAGAGAGGAGAAGTTTACTTATAAACTATGTATTTTTCACTGTCCTAAGCGATATGAGATTGTGCACCTCCTCTGGCATAAGTCATATCTGCACTTGAGTCATCCTTGTCTTTACAGGACGAGCTGCCACATACTTACTCTTATAGTGTAACCCATTTTCATAATTTTCAATCATTTACTTACTCTTATAGTGTAACACCCAAAAAGTATACGTGTACGAGTTCATGTGTAATTTGAGAATTAGGAATCACAAAAGATAAGTGTTCACAGATATTGATTTAACTCATGTGATGACATCTCCAGGGAAGTGTTGGTATACACAAAAGGATATATGTCCGTGGAAGAGTGGGTGTCCGCAGAAGTGTTGCTGTCTGCAGAAGTGTTGGTGTCTGTAGATACTTGATTTGGGAAGGCCATGTGGCTGCTCATGAGTTGTGTCCGTGGAATGTTAAGTGTGGGGCAGATATCCACAATAGATGCATAGGTTTTCATAGTGGATATTTACACCACACTTAACATTCCATAGACACATCTCATGTGCAACCACATGACCTTCCAAAACAAAGTATCTAAGGACACTAAAACTTTTGCTGATATAATTAATATATTTTTTTTTTAAAGGACACGTGACTGTGCATGAGTTGCATTTGCGGAATGTTAAGTTTGAGGCAGATATCCGCAATGGATATCAACAGCAAACACATAGGTTTCTGCAGTGGATATCTGCACCACACTTAACATCCTGCAAACTCAACTCATGCATGACCACGTGTTCTTCCAAAACCAAGTATTTGTGGACACCAACATTTTTGCTAACAAATTGAAAATAGAGTGTATTGACTATGTACTTGCTGCCATTTCCTGTTGTGCCAGCGGAAGGTAAAAACTAGCAAGTAGTTATGTTTAAGAAATATGGAAGATGTTCAGTTGTAAATATGTTAAGGAGCTGGTGTTCTTAGAAAGACAGAGTCAAAATATTGGGGCAACAAATGTCCTTTGTTGATAGACAGACGTTCCTTGTAATGAAATCCAGATGGCCATTAAGAAGGTAAGAAGGATCAGACGTCTCGTTGTAAAGGTGCCGATGTCCCTTTAACGGATGCTTGAGAATTGAGTAAGACAGACGTCCACTTTGGGATGGACAAATGTCCTTTTTGGAGGGACAAATGTCGTTTTTGGAGGGACAAATGTCTGTGGCCAATTTGCAGAAAACGAGAGGGAGAGAAGATGAGGGAGATGAAGGAGACCGAGAATGACAGTGACAAGTGAGAGGGGCGAGCCTGAAAGTGAACTCGGGATCGCTGGGTCGTGCGTCGTCTTACAAATGGTGAGTAACTATGGGCTCGGGAGGTGCGGCTTTGTGGGATGGTTCGGTGCGAAGCGTCTGGTCAGGGCGAGCTCCGATGCTTTATCGATTTTCGGTGGCTAGTGTCTATGGAATGGCAACGGTAAGGCAGCAAATTCCATCCTCGGGAGGAAAGGCTAGAGCTGGCAGTTCGAGAGGAACAGCTGGGGCGGCTTGCACTTCGGTCTGAACCGGTCTTTTGCTTTGGTTCTTCTATGAAGAAATCGATAGTGGAATGTGAGTGGAATGCGTCGAGGAATACATTGTGCCTCTGGTGGATTTAAAAGGCAGAAAAAAACTGAGACAAGGGGAAAGGCAGAGAGATGAGAGCTCTCAGGTGAGTTGAACTTGGAGAGAGATGGAGAGCTGAAGGAGGGAGTGAAAGCCCGAGGAGAAATAAGAGAAAAGAAGAGGAAGAAAGAAAAGAAAGAAGGCAGAGGAAGAAGGGGGTGGAGTTGTTGCTCTCAGGTTTGCCCTGTCTACTGGTAAGGTTATTCTTTGTTATTTCAGTCATTTGGCCTCTGTTTTCAGGTGTTGAGTCTAATAGTGATATTGTGTATTGTTTTGGCTTGCTTTAGTTAGTTGAGATATTCAGTTATGGATTTCTGAATGACTTTATTAGATGGAATAATCTGTTGGTTTTGGAACGCTTTTGGTTGCTTATTAAACGGTGGTTCTGTTAATAATAATATGTAATGCTAAGTTGAGGAGATGTTGATCTAATGGAGTTGTTCTCTGTTGTAGTTGTTAGAATATGTTAAATGCTTGAGGCCTTTAATCATTGTTGGACGTTGATAAGTATGGAAGTGTTATGTTGCTGGAAAATGAGTTGTTAATTAGTTAAATATTGAGTTTGGATTATGAAACGTTATCAAGTGATGAATAAAGATTAAGGGTATAGATAATGGTGAAGTTGTTTACTCTGTGAGTTTTACTGTGAAGTGTAGAATGGTTTGCTGTGAATTTGGGAATGAGGAATTGAAAAGAGAAGTACGTGAGGATGTGATAAGCATGAATCACTATAATTTCCTTTACTCATGCTAGTTTTATTCTTGGTGCTTATTCCAGTACTCGCGGTTAGTTAAATCTCTTTGTCTAAGTTGTTTAATCACTTGTTGTTAGGTATGTTTGCTTAACTAGTGGTGTATAACAATCTTGAGCACGTTAACTTAAATTAACTAGAGCAATTAATTAACTAGAGTAAGTAGGCTTGAGTATGTCAAATCAACTAATTTAATTAATTACTAGTCGTTAATAACTAATTTGAACTTGTTTCTATTCGTTTAATTAACAAGTGTTAATCACTTCATTAAGTATGTTAATTAACTAGGATAACTGTCACGCCCCAAAGGGGACCTGAGACAGAACGGGGAACGATCCGACCCAAAAAGGAACTAGATTGTCCAACCCTCACTTAAATCCAATAAATAGCAACGGAAGACTTAAACTTTCATGTTACAGATTAAGCCCAAAAATAAAGGTCCAGAAGTGACAATAATGTAATCCAATTTAACCAAGTCAAAATTTTAGCGAAAGTAACATAAAATATAACTAGGTTAAAAACCTTACTAAAATATCTTTAGTCTAAAATAACTAAAATTTGGGGAATCTCCAAATTTTCTCTTGAGATGGCAATGGGGAACTACTCTGATCATTTCCTGAAAAATAGAGTCATATTTGGGGTGAATCGACAAAACTCAGTAGGGAGTTATTTTATTTTCAACTTATATGTCATATGAATTTAACAGGCTTTTCAGTTAATTAAACTAACAGATTAACATATAAAGAGGTGCTGATGAGCAATAAATTGAGTAACAAAAATTAACAAAAGCGATACTCAGGCGATCGCAAGCCAAAAAGACCCTGATCAGGTTTAGGGTTTTGTGCCCAGGGATATGGCACATACAGCTGTCCCATTACTCTAGTTAATAACAAAATAAATAAATGTAAATGGACTGAAAAGTAAAAGTGACATGCTCGAGTTTAATTGAATATTTACATTTTAGGAATTAAAGTACGTTAAATATAAAATAACCCCTACCTCAAAATTTGGTCTAACAATACCAAGTCCAATGAAGCTCAACATAGCAACATATGATACGGTGCTCTATATTTATATATGGCAAGAATAGTAGCATCTGCTAACAAGGAAAACAAACATAGTCTAAACTTAACCGTCTATTAAAAATGAATACCAAAATTCAACAAATCACTGAGAGCATGAGTAGCAACGATTCCCTTCTATTTATTCCCTTCTATCAACCCAAACTCCTCTAACTATTGTCTCATACAAATAGATTTTCATCATCCGGTATTATTTCTTTAACATGAACTATATTGAAGTTAAAGGGACCTTCTCCTTATTACTTAATAGTACATCATGTAATTTATAACCCAAAAGAGTCCACATTCTTCAATTTATATCGTCAAGGCATTAGTATCCTCCATAATCCATGACATGAACTTTACATAATTGTATGGCAATAAAGTTATAACGACCAGAACCCAAATATCAATCTTTATCATGTGCTCAAGTTAGTCCAAATTTCACAAATACCAAAATCTCCAAAATCTTGTACATGTTGTAACTTCTCATATCAATTTTTAACACATCCTAGGAAAATAAATGGTATATAATTAACTAAAACCACTTTTCCATTTGAAAAGGAATCTTAATTCCTTTGCATTGTATACTATTAACAATTAATTATACAATTCTTACTCGAAAGCGTTTTACAATACAGAGAATCATCCACAATTTTCCAAAATCATTACCAAAATCATAGATAGAAATTTCAACAACAAATTTCCAATCTTTGCATTACCTGAAAATTTTGTTTCACGCCCCCAACTGCTAGCTGAAAGTAATCAGTGCTGAACCTATGTTCACACCTGCCATTAAAATTTTCTCCTCTAAACCGACAACTCAACAGAAATAAATCACTTGTCATTGCCCAAAATCAACCCTTAAATCAAACAAATCTGTCGAATTTAGTTTCACTAAGACATTAGAACAGACAGAGAAAATTGGAGTCTACCTTAGCAACAAACAAAACCAATACCCTACCAAAGAATGAAAATCAAACTTCACTGCCAACAACAACCCCACCGCTGTCGACCTCCAATTGTTGATACCCACAACGATACCTCAAATAAAAATCATTCAACTTGTAAATTTTTGAGTAACAATGGAGAGGAACAGAGAAATCCGAACAAGACAACACTTACTGCGCACAGAATGAGACGCCAACCTTGTCGAAGAAAATCTTCCACCAAGAATCATCGACAACTTTTGAAATCGATCCCCACTTACAGAAAGAGATGGAAAATCGGGTGAGGCTAGAGGAAAAGTAGGCTCTGATTGTTGAGAGAAAAAGAAGGAGAGTGGGGTATTTCTGTTTTTGGAAGAATGAACAGAGAGTGGGGGGATTTTTGTTTTCGGGAGAAGAATAGAGAGTGGGGGGAACCTTCCCCCACTAGATCTGAAAGAAGGGGAAAAGTATCCCCCTTTTTCAGCAACCACTCCCCCGAAAGGGGGAGTTTCATCATTTTTTTTTTAAATTTAATTTAATTTTAATATATATATATATATTTTGGGCCTTAAGGGCCAGTCTTTATAATAACAATATATTAACTAGTTGAGCATGTAATCAACCCTGGGCAGCATGTTTAACCAATAAATCATTCATCGTAGTTTACCTAATTAACTAATTGACCTAAACAAGTGAATTGAGTAGTATTGACCATGTTAATTAACTAGACTTGAACATAATTAACTTTATTAATTCTAGATGCATGTCGATTAATTAAGCATGTTAATTAACCTAACTACTTAACTTAACTAAAGTTAACTAGAATAATTAACTAGACTCAAGCATGTTAATTAACTTAGGTGATAATGGTAGATAACTTAATTTTCCTTTACTTGAGCAATTAATTTATTAGAATAATAGAAGTATGTTAATTAACTTCACTAGAACTAAGTAACATGTTTATTATGTCATTTCAACTAAGTGGCAATAACAAAATAAAAGCATGTAACATGAGTAAGTAATTAACGAGGATAATTCGTAACACGTAATCAGTATGTTTAATTGTTAGCACGTTTAATTAGCAAGATAAATTAATTAGTAGTATATTAGTAACTAGGGTGTGATATGTAATTAACAAGTAATTAGCATGTTTTCATTGCATGTTTAACTTAACTAGTTAATTGTTCTCTTGCGAGTACCTACACCATTAGCAAACTGTGAGTCGAGGCCCAGTATGTATGCCTCTAACTCATTATTTCGGAATGGGTCCGCCCCAACCGTTCTTTTCTTTACATTTCATTCTTTCATTCATAACTCGTACATCGAGTGAGAAATTGAATGAACCCATGTGTGAGGGAATAGTCTTTGTCAGCTTCTAACCACCTGTGTGTAGCTAGTCCCATTCCCCACGAGGGAGGGGAGTAAAGTCTAACTACCTGACTAGATCCGAACTACTCGTTCATCCCCCAACTCACCATATTTAATTCTTTAATTCTTTTTCTCATATAACTCGTACATCAAGCGGAAGATTGAAGAAACTCATGTGTGAGGGAATAGTTTTGGTTGGCTTCAAACCACCTGTGTGTAGCTAGTCCCATTCCCGACAAGGGAGGGGCATAAAGTCTAGCTGCCTGATTAGATCCGAACTACCCGTCCGTCCCCCAACTCCCCATATATTCTCTTTAATACTCATTAATTCTCTTTAATCTTTTTCCTCACTCAAATGCATATGAGTACCACCCCAGAGATGGCACTTCCTACTTGTTTCTATTATCATGATGCATGTCCATGAGAAACATTATCGTGATGCATGTTAATGAAAAGCAGTAATCGTAACAGTGTAACAGTATGAGACATAAAGCAGTAATCACAAAATGTAAAAGTATGAGATATGAAAGTCTACTAACATACTATGTAGGCATGCTCGATAAATTAAAGAAAGCAATAATAATTAAGAGATATGCTTGGCAGTTTAACGGAAATAACAATGTAGACATGCTTGACAATTTAAGGGAAACAATAACATTATGCTAACATCTTAAACATGCTCAGAAATTAAACTAATAACGTGCGATTTGCATAGGCATGATAGATAATGCAACATAGTAGAAACTTGAACTACAATTAAAGGAAAAAGACAAGTAATAGTGTAGGGCCTCCACTGGCCAATGACTCTACTCAATTTCTTACCTCAAAGCTTTATCATGTTTAGCACTTAATCGCTATCCTTATTCTCTTTTCATTACCTTTATAATTAAAACATTTACAACTTATAAATTTCATTTTCTTTTCGTATTCTAACTTGTATAAAAATTCTAAGAACTTCTTTGACGTCTTAAATGAACATAACTTATCTCAACTTGAATTATCGACAGATTATACATCCCAAGGAAATAGAAATCATACATCCAATATTTTTCCTCCACCCTTTAACAGTTTCTAACAACTACAACAAAGAATACCACACACTTATAGTTAACAAAGCATGCAACTTCAATATGATTATCCTTAATCATCAACAGAGGCATTAACTTCACATAGAATAATAAGGATAATAGCTCTATCAAACAGATGATCTATATCATCCATCACAGAGAGTTCATCAAACATTAATCCAACAATAGAGCATTTTCATACATATATTCTATCATCCAACAGGTTGATTAGAGCATAAATCAAACATTTCCTACGTCCAACAATCCCTTCATAACATTCATCCTTAACATGCTTCAGATTAACAATTAACAGAGAAGGGTTGAGTTATCTAGAGGAAGTTCAAGATAAACCGGGAGAGACTCAAAGACAGAAGCTCACGCAGAACACTTCACAAAATTTACCCTTCACTGAACACTCACAGAGAGAACGCACCCTCATGAATGAGGAGATGAAAATGTGGAGGAATGCAGAGAAGAGAGACGTAAGGCATGAGGACACAGCTAGGTATGGGTTACTCACCTAATGGGGATAGAAGGCCATACATGACTTGGAGGGGGTGTGGTCCAAGCATGAGGGAAGCAGCTTCCAAGCATGGGGGAGGCGTCCCATGGTCGTTTGGGTGGCTTTTAATGGACTACACGACAAATTAACCTAATATTTAAAACCTATTCTTTCGTAAAACTGGGACTTTTCGGAAGAGGGAATGCATCCTTTCCTCATTTTCTTTCGTCCAAATCCTCCATTTCCCAAGCAAAATCGCATTTTTGGACGAAGGAAGTCATCCTTGCCTTCGTCCGCGTGCGTCTGATACTGTCCAAAATTTGGACAGATTCAAACCTTCAGTGTTTGCTGCGGTCTCGCTTGTCCTGGCTTGTCTGAATTCTCATGTTGAAGGACGAATTGGGATGCGAAGCCTCGTCCTGCATTGTACCAAAAGGCGAGGATGACAAGAAATGTGTTTTCGGACGCAGCTCCTAGTCTGAGTGTGTCCAAAATCTCAAATACACATGTTATTCCCTGCATCTGAAATCTCAAGTATACCCTTTTTCATTAAAATTTCATAGTTTAAATACTCCGTAATATTGACCCCATATATACATGACATAACTTAACACGTACCGTAATATATGAATTATTCAAACAATTAAATAGCATACATGGGGAAAAATTATCGGGGTATTACAATAATTGACCTTCAAATGTGATTGAATTTAAAGTATTGGGTCATATTAATTGTATTCTTTAGAGCATGGGAAAGTCACTAAATGATTATAATCTTATTCCTTAGGCGTTTAAGACAAGCTTATGTTATGAAGACAATCATGAAGTAAATGAAGAAATGGAAGTGCAGGTAGATGAAATTGATTTTGCTCGAATACCATTGCTAAATGATGCTAAAAAAAGGTATATAACTTGATCTTACAAAAAGTACTATATAGTGAATTAGGTGCATTCTTTATTGATGGTCCTGGGGGGAGTGGTAAGAGATTTTTATATAGAGAAGGGTTACATACAATAACTCGCTCAAAAAACCTTATAGCATTGGCAAATGCTTCCTTGGGTGTTGGAGCATCAATTCTGCTAAGGGGTGTACTGCACATTCTCAATTTAAAATACCCCTTCAAATTGATGTGTTGACAACATGTTCTAGCAGCGAACAATCTAACCTTGAAAAATTATTGTGTTTGGCTAAACTTATAATCTGGGACGAAGCCCCTATGTGTTGAAAAAAAAATTTGAAGCTATTAATAACATACTATAGGATATTAACGACAATAAAGTTTTATTTGGAGGTAAGGTAACGGTATTAGGAGAAGAAGATTTTTGACAAATTTTACTCGTAATTCCAAAAAGCTCCAGAAATGCCATTATCTACCCTTGTTTAGCTCAATCATTCTTATGGGAAAAGTTTACTAAGTTGTCTTGAATATGCATGCCCATGCAGACCCTAATTTTGCAAAATTGTTACTACACATTGATGATGGGATGGAACTTTATGACAAAAATAACTATATCTTGCCACCTGATGAAATTATCATTCCTTATATTTACGATATTAAACTCAATATCTACATTGTTAGATATTGTCTTTTCTCATTTAAATGATTACTCAGAAAACTTCAATGAAATAGTGCACAAAGGAACCTTAACACCAAAAAATGAAAATGTTGACATGTTAAATAACATTTTGATTGATTATTTTCCTAGTGATCTCATTCGCTATTATAGCTTTGATGATGTCTTGGACTCAACAAGTGAGAATGCCAACTATGATTTTTTATCAATACTTTAACATCATCAGGATTTACCTCCCACGAATTACTTTTAAAGCTTAATTGTCCAGTCATGTTACTTTGCAATATCAGCCCATCAAAAGGACTTTATAATGGCACATGTATCATGTGTCAACATTTTGAAAAGAATGTTATTGACGTAGAAATATGTACTAGAGATTACAGTGGAAAGCATGTTTTCTTACCTCGCATATCATTTCTTCCACTTGAAAATAATACCCTTTCAAGTGTATGCAGTTTCCTATGTGCCTTTCTTTTTCCATGACAATTAATAAGGCACAAGATCAAACAATAAATTTCATTGGCAATTATCTGCCAAAACTAGTTTTGTCTCATGGACAACTATATGTTGCCCTATCAAGGGCAAAGACTTTATCATCTATTTGAGTACTTATTAGACCTCCAAATATGTCCACAAATCCACCAAATTTAGCCAAAAATGTCGTATGTAAAGAAGTGTTTAATGAAATCAATATTCAAAACCATACTCTCGCATAAATATTTTTCCTTCCTTTCATTCCATGGTTAGTTTTCCCCCTACGCTTATGAAATTATTTGCTCAATTTCTTTTCTATCATTTTGTTTATTTTAAATAGCTTTTATTGTTTTTGTTATCTTATATAAAGATTGAGCCTTTTTAATCTACGACTATTTTCTATATGATTTCCTATCCTATGTCATCAGAAGAATTATTTAAGGAAATATACGTTTCTATGAAGTTTGTCTTCCTCTTTTTTGTTATTTGATTATTTATAGTTAATGTTGTTGTTCTATTTATTTCCTTGATTTTAATATTTAAAGATTGGTAACTAGATAAAAGCTTTAAAATTCACGCTCTATATTTTGTACTTTTTGATGAGTTATCTTCTTCCTTTTATTGTTATTCTAATTTGGTAAACTTGCTTTCTAATGGACAAGACTAGATCAAGCAAGGGGAGGAATTATTGAAGAAAAGTTGACTCCTTCCTTTGTGTTTCTTAAGCTACGGGAATCATTCAAGGAATGGAGAGCATATGGGATAATTGTACCTCTTTTGTTAAATGGTAATGAGTCAATGAAGCTTTATATTGCACCATCAAAGTTTTCTTTTAGGCTACAAAGTTTTCTTCTAGGCTATAGTAAGAATATTTTAATCATAGTGCTGATCAATCAAATATCATTTCTAACAATGTATATATTTGCTTTTTAGATCTTATATAGATGAGAACATAGTGTTGATGCCCCTCCAATGAACCTTTTGTCTTGTATTTGAAGCACCCCATTAGCAATAATACTCGACAAGTTAGCATTTGATGGACTACGAGTCCACTCTATCATTAATCAATTTTCTAATAATATCATGGAAATATTCAAGGTCAAGCATAAGTGGAAGTTCAAGAGCAATGGAAGAAAAATAGAAAGACTTTCCAAAATTGTCTTCCTTTTGACCTCCAATGAGTATTTGACTATTTTGGCATTCAAAACTAAGTCATTTCAAAAGGGTGCTTCATTAAGATTGTAACTGACTTCCTAAGCTTTCTAGAATGGGTTGGATCGCTAAATTTTGAGTTCATTTACTATGTCAAAGACCCACAGAAAAAAGAGCAAAGAATAAGGAAAGTTCAAATGTCCAAGCTTGGAGACCAAGAAAGTCTTTACATGGAAGGTAACTCAACAAGGACCCAAATGGAAGAATTATCAACTCATGAAGATCAAATAAGGCCCATGCCCTTAATGCTATGGAAAGAAGCCCAATAATACACACTTGGAGACAAGAAAAACTCAAGGAAATAGAATTAAGGAAACCTTCCTTAATTGGCCAAAGACAAGTGGACAAAGCTCAACCGATTTGGAAACCATCCAAGTGGAAAATTTTGAAGGAATGTAGCTGCCAACCAAGCATCCATTTCGTGGTCCTCAAGCCAACAAAGAGTTGCCAAAAATATTAGCTTTAGAAAGTTGCTAAAACTATAGTTTACTAATTGGCCAATTAGGACTAAATACTTAGTGTGTTTCCTATTTTATGCTTTGTAAAAGGCTATATAAAGCCACCTAATGTATATGTTTTAGAAAACTTGAATTTGAATACAAAAAAACTTTTGCTTATTTCGAAATTGGAGAGATTCATTTTTCAAACACTTTGTTGAGTTACATTCAAATTATCCTTGTGTAAGTAATATCACAAGATTGAGTTCACTTGGAGTTGAGTGAGTTCTCTTTTTGGCATCCGTAGCTATACTTATTGAGTAAAGATTATGAGAAGCAGTGTCCAACTATCAAGAGGCGTCATCATCAGCAAAACATCCATTCAGAGGTTACAAGTTTCCATATTTGTCAAATCCAAAAACCTAGAGTATTTTCAGCATATTTCCTAATTCTTGAGGGATATTTTCAAAGTTCTTGAAGAGTTCTTTTCTTTGTTCATTCAAGAAAGTGTGGTTCAAATTTTAGCCCCAAAGCTTATAAAACAAAGGAGTTACAAGCATCCAAAGTTCACTTTCCAAAAGTGAATCTCTACCAAAATAAGGAAAGTAGAGTTTTGGTCGAATAGTTCGACCGCACCCTCGACGCTGCATCGACCGATTTCCTAAAGTCAAATCTATGTTGTTTTTTGGACGAAGAACCCGAACATGCCAACATTTTATTTATCGATCGATATCTTCTAGACGCTTCTGTTTATCTTTTCGGATGCCATCATCTTCCGCGGCCTCAACTGGCCCTTCGACCGCCAGTTGAGAATATAGCCACCTTTGAAAGATCAACATGTTCTAATACTTCAACACTTCAACATCCTATTTTTAGGTTCTTTTCTAATGTCCTTCCGCTGGTGCATCATTTGGTATCAGTGCTAAAACATCATACTAATTCATGATATTTTTTTTGCATAATGATGAGGGGACGAAAACTCATGGAGTTATTTTTCGGACGAGGAAAATTCACCATCATCTATTCTCAAGGTATCCACCCCGCCGTTCAACGGCTCAAGCAATGGTCACGATTATATTGAGTGGATGAAAAAAGTGGAAAGAATATTTGAGTGTTACGAATTTTTACAACTAAGGAACATGCAACTAATGACACTCGGGTGCACGGGGTATACAAGCATATGGTGGAGCAACAATAGTGCAAAGAGAAGACAAGGAGGTGAAGAGATTCAGACTTGGATTCTATTAAAGAGACTCATGAGTGAGAAGTTCATTTCAAGACATTACGAGCAATAACTCTACTATCAATTGAAACACCTCAAGCAAGGTTCCACCACCGTCGAAGAATATGTTGCTAAGTTCAAAACCCTAAAAACAAGATGTGATTTGCAAGATCCGAAAGTCAAAACAATATCAAGGTTCATCCAAGGACTTCATTATGACATTGGAGACATGATGGAACTATGACTTTTTGACACATTTGAAGATGTGATCAAATTGGCTCTAATAATTGAGAGACAAAAGTATGCTCCACCCTCACCAACACCACTCCCAAGGTATGAATATTCTTTCGAAAGTCAACAAATTCAACTTGCTAAAATTAGTGTCTTGTTACAAAAACTTGAAGCATGCATATTAAGTACTTTGGCCTTACAAGCACAAGACCAGGATGAGATATTAGAAGGTACTCTTGAGCAAAATGAAGAAGAAACTATTTACGCCGAAGAAGGGTCATTACTATCTTTGGAGCCTCAATTAGAAGAGAAAGATTGTCAAGAAGAGCAAGTGACCAAAACTAAAAAGGACATTATGGTAAATACAACTTTGGTTGATTTTTCTTATGGAAGTTTTACTAATATATTATTGTGTGATATGATAAGTACAAGCCGTCTATTTTTGGGAATATCAAGACTTGATACGTATGACAAGTGTTCAGATTGTTGCTCGATTATGGAATAAGGTGCATTAAAGAAAAATCAACTGAAACTTCCAATGCCCATGAAAAAGAGGTATGCACCATTGGATATATTGATTACTTGGATTTTTAGGGTTGGATGGACTAAAAATTCTCATATTATAGGCATGATATTTAGTTTTGGTAATAAAGTTGATCTTTTAAACTTTGGTGGAAGCTCATTCATAGTGATACATAGTGGAAAGTTTTTAATCTTAATACATCTTGGTATTGGATTTGGTTACTATTTTTGGACTATGGAAACCTATTACATCTTGCATAAAGATATTCTTGGGTGAGACATTTATGACAACAAGGATAGTTTCAATATTAAATGGTTATATGATTTCAAAAGCTACTTACCTATTTTTGCATCAATGTCCAAGAATAAGTTGCTGAATTATTTTCCTTATATGATCAAACGCAAAAGAGGAAAGACAAAACTATGGGCCAATACTTCAAGTCAAAGATTATGTTTCCTAAGATGGCAAGATTGGTATGACAACTTATGGAATTTGAAAATCACTCTTAAGGAAAGTTCTTGGTGGAGTCCTAGCAAGACATATTTGGGGAAAGACAACATAGAAAGCTACCAACAAATCACAAAAAAGGAAAGTTCATGGTGGAGGCCTAGAAAGTTATATTGGAAAAATGACAACTTAGGGAGTTACCAAAAAATTGTTTTTTGGCCACATATACTTAAAGATATTACAAAGGGGCATCCACAACATTCCTAAGCTATTATTTAAATATGGGAGGATATTTGTGAATATTTTACTATTATAGACCTACCACATCATACAAAGATTATTTCTTTATTTTATTCATGGAGATTTTATAGCCGAGACAAATTTCAAGGCCCACGACACATCTCCTTATTTAATTAAGGACTATTATGAAAAAAATCATTCTTTGGCCACACATACTTAAAGGAGTTCTCAATATTTTATTTATGGTAACTCTTTTTGTGGCCCACATTATTTCTAACTCGAAGACAATGAATGGAAATCTTATATCCGAGTTATTGTTCAAGCATGGGTAGAGGTTTATAAAAATATTGTTAGCCTACTGCAACAATCATTATTTGTTTCCTTATTGCAATCATGAAGATATTGCTAAGTTGATGGCCGAAGATGATTCTTCTTTTTATAGTAATAAAGAATATGATGACACAAGATATGATTCGAGGTCGAATCCTTTTCAACCCCTAGAGGATCATGGACTATGAGTCCACTCTATCATTAATCAAGTTGCAAATAATATCATGAAAAGATTCAAGGTCAAACATAAGTGGAAGTTCAAGAGCAATAGAAGAAAAATGGAAAGACTTTCCAAAACTGTCTTTCTTTTGACCTTTGATGAGTATTTGACTATTTCGGCATTCAAAACGATGTCATTTCAACAAGAGTGCTTCATAAATATTGTAGCTGACTTCCTAAGATTTCTAGAATAGGTTGGATTGCCAAATTGTGAGTTTATTTGCTATGTCCAAGGCCAACAGAAAAAAGAGCAAAGAATAAGGAAGTCCAAATGTCCAACCTTGGAGACCAAGAAAGTCTTTACATGGAAGGTACCTCAACAAGGACCCAAATAGAAGAACTATCAACCCATGAAGATCAAAGAAGGCCCGCACCCTTAATGCTATGGAAAGAAGGCCAAGAAGACACACTTGAAGGACAAGAAAGACTCAAGGAAATAGAGTTAAGGAAACCTTCCTTAATTGGCCAAAGACTAGTGGACAAAGCTCAACCGATTTGGCAACCATCCAAGTGGAAAATTTTGAAGGAAAGTAGCTGCCAACCAAGCATCCATTTCGTGGTCCTCAAGCTAGCAATGAGTTGCCAAAATATTAGCTTTAGAAAGTTACTAAAACTATAGTTTACTAATCGGCCAATTAGGACCGAATACTTAATGTGTTTCCTATTTTATTGTTTCCTATTTTATGCTTTGTAAAAGACTATATAAAACCACTTAATATATATGTTTTAGACAACTTGAATTTGAATACAAAAAAGCTTCAAAATTGGAGAGATTTCTTTTTCAAACACTTTGGTGAGTCACATCCAAAGTATCCTTGTGTGAGTAATATCACAAGATTGAGCTCACTTGGAGTTGAGTGAGTTCTCTTATTAGCATCGGTAGCTCTACTCATTGAAAAAAGGTTGTGAGAAGTGGTGTCCAACCATCAAGAGGTGTCATCATCAGCAAAGCATCCATTCAGAGGTTACAAGTTTCCATATTTGTCAAATCCGACTACCTAGAGTATCTTCAGCATATTTCCTAATTCTTGAGGGATATTTCCAAAGTTCTTGAAGATTTCTTTTCTTTATTCATTCAAGAAAGTGTGGTCCAAATTTCAACCTCAAAGCTTCTAAAACAAAGGAGTTACAAGCTTCCAAAGTTCACTTTCCAAAAGTGAATCTCGACCAAAATAAGGAAAGTGGAGTTTTGATCGAATAGTTCAACCGCACCCTAGATCGCCGCATCGACCGATTTCCAACAGTCAAATCTGTGTTGTTTTTTTGGACAAAGAAACCGACCATGGCAACATCTGATTTATCGATCGATATCTTCCAGACGCTTCTGTTTATCTTTTCAGACGCCATCCTTGACCGCGGTCTCAACTAGCCCTTCGATCGCCAGTTCTGAATATAGAAACCTTTGAAAGGTCAACATATTCCAATACTTTAACATCCTATTTTTAGATTTTATTGTAATTCCCTTCTGCTAGTCATTAGCATTTCCATTTCTCTAATTTAGGTAAATTTTTACTTGATGTTGATGATAATTTGGTTGCCCACTATTTCATCTCATCTTCGACAAAAGGTAATTGAGTCTTGGAATAAGAAACGAAATAGAAACTAACTGTAGAGAATTAAATTGGCTTTATTTATGATAGTGCTATAGAGATATTTGTATGCAAATGTCGTTCATAATTATATTTTCTTCATTCATTGAACAAAGATTGTACAACTTCAAAGTGAATAAGGTGGTTCAATGCATGTATCCATGGTCAAATATCTTCTCAACCAACAAGATGTGCCCAGTCATTCTCTGTTGTCACAGGTTTGAACACACTTAAAATCACACTAACTGCAAAGTACAAATTTCAAATTTTTTGTGATTAATACATGAATCTTTCTGTGCACAAGGAAAATGTTTCCCTTGGAAACACATGTGAGTTAGCTCTTTTTATTAAAAATTAAAAAGTATGTTTATGTAAAAATTGTATTTTAAAACTCTCATTTTTGGCATAATGACTCTTAAGTATGGGAAATGTAAATGAATTAAATCAGGCTTAGTAACAAATTAACAATGTTCATGGAGATCGGTCAAGTTTGGTTATAGTTGAATAGGTTGGCTTACAAGTTTATATCAATTAATTGTATCCCAAATATTAAATCTTGGTATTTTAAGAAATGCCTTGAATAAAAAAATGAGTTAAAAGATTAACATTTCTCATTTTACGTAGTTCCATATGGTATCTCTACCCCAGCAGGAACCTCTAACTCATAACACATTTCAAGAGCCCAGACTGAACGTAGAGTGATTAAGACAGGTAAATGAATATAATTTAAGGTTAATGGGAATTAGAAATGTGATTTGATCAAATATCTCTTTTTTTGGTTAATGATATGTGTAAAATTAGTTAATTTCATATGTAGGCTATGAATTACTTGAATATGTTTTATGCATAATGAAGAATGTCTCATTTGAAAAAGAAGTAAGTTATCTCCTTTTGACTAAAAAATATTTATGAAATTTTTTTATTTTAGTTTATGTTTCTTCGCTCAAAAGTTATATTTTATGATCGCATTAAAAAATATGTAAAATTTGATGTATACGTGTAAGTTTTACTAAAAAAGACGATTAATATAATAACATATTAGCCAAACAAAAATTATTCAAAATTATGTACTTCCTCAAAACATTTGTTTTATAGATATTATGAATAATTATATTCTTATAACGTATAATTATGATCATTCTCTGCTATTATAGTAATAATAATTGTCACAACTTGGAGGTGAACCTAATAGAAACATCGGGTTAAATGACTGATTCTCAGAGAGAACCCGATCGCGTCAGCCGAAGACTTAGTTTATAGCAGAAAACTTAATCAAAATCAAACTCATAGCCCACAAAAAATAGGTTGACATCCATATAATGATAACAAGAAAAATATTGCAATACAAAAAAGGAAGAAATACTGTGCAAAATCACAACACACCAACACCATTCAATTTGTCTCTACAGGCCCAAAAGGAAGAATCCTTACCAAGAATCAGAATAAAACACTTAAGGAAAACAAAGAAAAGGGAAGGTCTTCACTTCCATCACTGCTCCCAAGCACCTTGATTCTTACCTAAAAATGAGGGGAGTCATTTAGGATGAGTGACTTACTCAATAAGAAATAGGAAACTTATAGTATATGCAATTAATGAGAAAACTGATTTTATCATTTCATTTCAAAACTGTGATCCAGATAAAATGTAGTCCATGGATTTACATTCATCAAAACTTTTTCATCGTTTTAAAAAAAAAAGACTCCACGAGCCATTGGTGAGACAAGTAATGAAAACATTTATGTATACATAGGCACCCAAACCAAAGGAAATGACAAATAGCAGAGAACTTTGCCGGGGTGACAAAATTTTCCCCCAAAGACTATCGAATGGTTGCCCGAGACTCTATTGCAGCCGTTTAGACCACAAGCAGTCTACTTGGGCTTTGCAGCAGTCATTAACACCTTGTCACAGACGACCAGGGTCAGCCACGGACACCTAGGGTCCCGTCGTGGACACCTAATCCAGAGGCATTTAATGTTGTGGATGCTCAAGGTTCTATAGTAGACAACCAACGCAAACACCTAGGGTTCTACTGCATGTGACCGGCACAAACGCCCAGTCTCGATTGGAATGCCCAGTCTCCCAGTCCATCTGACACAAACAACTGTCAATCGGGGGAGACGCTTCTAGCCCAAAATCGTGAGGAGAACACGTCTTTTTCCTCAATTTTTACTTCCAATCGATGTAAAACTTGCATAAACTTTAAATCAACTAATATATGACAAAAACAACCCAATATCTCAAGGTTTCAAGCTCAAAACCTAAATATGACCCAAATTGAATTTTAAATGAAAAAACACATGTTAGAAATTGACATACCCTTTGAGAACCAACACAAAACTTGAAAATTGGAATGTTAGAGACTCAAATAAGATGGATAGCATGAAATCGTGAGAAAAATACGTCTTTGTCCCCGATTTTTACCTCCAATCGACGTAAAACCCTGCACAAACTCTAAATTGATCAATATATGACGGAAACAACTCAATATCTCAAGTTTTCAAGCTCGAAACCTAAATCTAACACAAACAAAATTTTAAATGAAAAAACGCAGGTTAGAAATTAGCATACCCTTGGAGAACCTGCACAAAACTTGAAAATCGAAATGTTAGAGACTCAAATCGGAACATTGGAGGACTTAGAAGAGTTTTTAGGCCTCGAAAATGGGACAAGATGCCTTTGGCACTTGTTAGCGCATAGATCTCAAAAAGTTATGCGAAATAAAAAAAATTCATCCAAATCGGATAACTGAGCCCAAAGTTATGGCCTTCTGAAGTTTTCGAGTAAACAATCTCATTTTTTTTCTACCCAAATCTGCTCTAATATGCACCGAATGACAAATCAGATCTCTCCTACCTGTGCATCACAAAAAATGATGGAAAACGATTCCTCAAGCGTCTAAAACTGTTGAAAATTGAGAGAATTATTGATGTGCAAAGATTCACTGTCGCACTAGGTGAAAGAAAAGAATTTATTTCTTATCAATCCGCAGCGGATCGTGGTCAAGCTCCCGCAGATCGTCGTTAAGCCGCCATGGATTGTCGTCAAAGCGTTTAACAGAAAATGTGACAGCGATGTTAACAGCGATTTTTTTCATAGTTCAGTAATTAATTTATTAGTAAAAATAGTTTAGTAATTGACTTGTTATTGATCGTAAAGTAGGATGATTGGTTTGTCATCTTCCCTAAAAGAATCAGAAAACAACTCAGGGTGCCGCGTGTCCAACACAAGAACGTGGCGTGTGTCTGCAACAAAACTCTATTTATATAATTCTTGAATCTAATCTGAAAAATCGATATAAAAATTGGGATTTTGAAAAAAAATAATAAAAATGGCAAGATATATTTTATAGTTTTGGAATTAATTAAATAATGTCCATTAATGTTCTTTGGATAACATGCAATACAATATAATTCATTGAAAATTGTGTAAATTTGTATTATAAAATCAAAAAATTAGAATTGCCACCCGATCTTCAGAAGTCTATACAACTCATACTTTAATTTTTTTGCACATAAAATTTTGGTTAAGATTTTAAAATGCGATACACACGCCGGACTTGTCCTGGCTATCGCTCTCTCATTCACCGACCATAGTTCCGGCTATTCCCCTCCATAAACTTTACTTTCTAAATACTTTAGTTGTCTCTCTAAGTTTAGTTGAAATTCCCTTAAAAATCAATGTTAAAATGCTTAATTAAACAATCTGTTGTGATAATAATTATGAAACTGTGTTTGCTTAGTTGCAATTGCAATCTTGAGAATGAAAATTTTACATCATGAAAACGCGGAATAATCGACTGGTTCAGATAACAAAAGAATAATCAAAATCCAAGTTTGTGGAAGGTTCGATGGCACGGGGACTTCTCTGATAGATTTCGACTCTCATGTTAGCGAATTCATTTGTGATGTTATTCGTATATTAGTACCAAAGTGCTATCGTTTTGCATCACAGAAAAGCAGCAAAACGAACTACGAAAAGATGGTGGCTTTACTAAAGGGGAATCCACAGCTTTTCTCTTTGAAATGTACAACAGACGCAAGTGTGGACAGCATGTGTTTTGAGACTAGGGGGTGAGCAAGTCTTCTTCCCATATTTTATCTTATTTTCCTTCAACTATTTGACATTTTCTTTATATGAAACTTAAAATCTATAGTTTTCATCATGACAGCATATCGAGATTTACGTGAAAAATCTTTACGGAAAAACCAAATAAAAGAAAAAAAAAATCTATATAAAATTGAAGTTGTGAAAGAGAATTATTGGTTTATCAAATTAAATTAAGATTGTGACATTATCTTAGAAGGTTCTTTTATTATTTATTTTGTGTCACTCATAGACTTAGTGGCATCGGGACTGCATCGCGTGGAAAGGGCATTAACTAGGCTGATATTGAGGGACAATAGTGTGTGATAGGGAGTGCAAAGTCACTCAACCGAAGTCCTTTCCCTAAAATATAAGAAATTCAGAGTCACTCATTGTATAATTTGGTCGATAAATTTAACACCAAAACATCAAGTAGCGATAACTTTTATTCCCATCGTCGTATCAGCCTCAACAAAACAAGGGTTTCTATGGAATTAAAAAGAAAAGCAGAAAACGAGGAATTGGAGAGAACGTCGAAATGAATCGGTGGGTATGATTGAAGGGAATGAAGTGGTCAGTCAACATAGGAGAACCTACCCGCCCATAAACGTGGAAATTTTCAGAAGATAAGGAGTGGAGAAGTCACTTTTCTTCAATGTCGTCACACAAGTTTACTTTTGGATTATTATTAAACGGCAGTGCTCCTTTTTCAACGAAAGAACGTGAACTTTGAAGTAGAGAAATATAGGTTAGAGTTAGAAATTACATAAAAATAAAGTCCAATTTGTTTGACATTAATTTTGAAGTCTGGGTGCGTTTACACAGAATTAGCGAAACCCCACCACCGTAGTTGCATCTTCCTCATATTTCCAGTTCTTTTCTTAGTTTTCGTCGTCCCTAAAAAACTACACTTTGATTCGCCCAAGAACAACTCCTATGGTCACCCACATGCAACGTCTATTTGTTTATTTTATTTCCTTTTGACATGTTCTTGAAGTTTATGTTTGGATTGTCAAGATAAATCAAATTTATGTGTTAAATTGTCAAGATAAATGACTTGGCTGAATTCCCGTGAATGTTTCCGGAGCAATCACTGAATTGCTGATCTTCCAAATCTACAAAGGTTTCTCCATAAACGATAATGTCGTAACCAACCCAAGGCCAATCAGACCAAAATGCAGGACAATATAAATCTTAAGAAGATCAAACCGGACCGACCTTAGTTGATTAAGTGGTTTACAACATAAGACTTTAAGAATCAAATAATTTATTAGAAAAGTCAAGAACTAAAAACTGTGAGCTAATCACATTAATCCAACAGTAACATCACAATGATTCCAAAACATAGTTTCTGCAATAATTTAAAAACATCACTTTGATAATGAAATTAAGAGAATCCCAACAAAAAAAAATTGAAAACTAAAATATTATGAGAATGTCACACCAAGGAAGGGAAATTAACAAATCAACTAGTATACTTTGTAATCAATGACAAGTCAACCACTAAAAAAATTTTCTCTAACTTTACTACTAAATTATAGGAAATAGACATCACAAACATTGTTGTCACGTTTGCCGTTAAACATTTTAATTTTGTTCCTCAGTAAAACCGTCATTAATCACAAAGTGCAGTGGTTGATTTGTTAATTTTCCCACTAAGGAAAGACACTAGAATGAAATAAGAAAGTAAAAAAAAAATTAAAGTTTAGCTCACTTCTGCATCGATTGCTCCAAATTCCTTTGTCTATGACTTGAAAAATGGAGAGTCATTTAAGATGAGCTAATTATATTCAAATAGAAATTTCAAGTGTTATATCAAATATTTGAAAAATAAGTTGTGCATGCAACATGGATAAAAACAAATTCCAATAACCGTAAGTGAATCACATGAAAACAATCTACTAATATTTAGTAAGTAATAAAATATAGGGTAATTATAAAAAATTAAAAATAAAAATAAAAAACTGTGACAAACTGACATTTAAACTATTTTCATTAACAAATCAAAACTAGTCCTTAAAATATTTTCAATAACAAATCAATCCTTAAACTATCATTAATTAACAAATTAATCATTTTCGTATAATTTTTTGTTAAAAATGATTTCTAGGCCTTCTTGTGAACCTTGAGGATGTTTGTGATGGGCATCCTCACTTAAATAATGAGCACCCATGAAAATTGCATTTAACATAGGTTGTATATCTGCTTTCCAGACACTTGCGATTCATGTCAGGTCATCCTCCACGGACACCATTACTTAACACTAAGGGCCAACATTTTCAGCCAGAAACCCACTCCCAAGAGTTAGTGAACCCAACTATTTGCTATACAATCCTCCTTGAAGAATATAGCTCAGCAGTTTTACAGCTTATTGACTAAGTCAAGGTTTGCATCCACTCAACCATTATTTGCACAAGAATACATTGAGGCAGTGGAAAAAACCATATGGGTTGAAGAGGAGGTTGTAGTACCTCACGAAGGACCTTTACCGTTGATGGACACTTGGAGACTAGAAGAAAATTTTTCAGAAGAAGGATCCTCTGATGATACGCACCTTAAGGGCTAGAATGTGTCCTTGGAACTTGTTCCAGAAGTAGAAAAAATGAGTGCCTAGATTCGGCCCACAATGAATTTGGGAATAGAAACAATCGTTGAAAAAGAAAGGAAATAGGAGAGGAATTTGATACTCAAGAAGATCTCCTTCTAGCCCTACCAACTCGAGAAGAAGAAAGTACAAGGGAGCAAACCCTTCTTAATTGGTGTTCGATCTAGGAAAGAGTTTGTTCCTTCATCATTGATAAATGGAGTTGTCACATTATGGCCTCTAGGGTCATGGAGGAGATAATTAGCGTGAAAACTTTCTTTCATCTTAATCTTAAATCCATAATTGCCAAAATGGAGAATCTGGCAAAAGAGCCAAAGCTATTCCAAAGAGGTAAATTCTATTAAATACGTTAATTGCTTGATTTTTTAAAATTGGATGGATCAAAAATTTTAGTAATGTTGATTCTATTATACCACATCAGTTTGGAAATTTGGATATTATGACTGATGTTAATCTCTCTATATATAATGAAAATTCATTTGGGGATGACAACTTTGGCATACCTAGTGATAGATTTAGAAAAGTGTTGCTGACCTAAAAACATCATGGCGTTAAACTCAATAGTCATTTTGGAGATAAAAGAACTAATTATAGTTGGAGAAAGTCTCTAAATTTTGTTGATATTGGCGCTGACTTGAAACTTTTGACAATTTTGATGTTATGGTTGAGGAGCTTGGTTTTGAGACAATAGTGCATCTTAATTTCTACAAGTTTGCTAAACAAGTGACCTTTATTATTGCTTGCTCCAAGGCAAGGAAAGCACATCAAGTAACTGATGCTATTTCAAACAGGTTTATGCCATTAAATAACCTAATTACTTGACTTCTTAGAATTGGTTGGATTAAAGAGCTTTATGTTGTTGTTATTAATTTTGGATTTTCAGGTGACAATTTTGATGATGTGACAAGAAAGAAAATGTTAACCTCTTTGGCTTTTTCCGATTTAACTGTAGCCTAGAGGTGGATGAGACTAAAGTATTAGCATTCAAGGAATTCATTATCCAAACCAAACATCAAGGTCACTAGCATGTTAAAGGCAAAAGAAAACTTAATGGGGGCTTGCCAAATGGAGGAAATTTCTTGAAGGATATTGTGATACCCCAATAATATTTTTTCCATGTATGCGATGTAATGGAATAATTCATATATTACGGTACATGTTAATTTATGCCGTGTATATATGGGTTAAATATTATGGAGTAATTAAAGTATGAAATTTTGATGAAAAAATGTGTACTTGGAGATTTCGGACGCACGGGGACGACACTAGAACTAGAGACCATGTCCAAAAACGCTTTGCATGTAATCCCCTACGTTTTAGGATGATGGAGGATGAGGCTTTGCATCCCAATTCATCCTTCAACATGAGATTTTGAATGAGCTAGGACGAGCGCGGACGCCAACAGACGTAGGGAGTTTGAATCTGTCCAATTTTGGACAGTTTCGGATGCATATGGATGAAGCGAGGACATCTTCCTTTGTCCAAAAATGTGACTGTGTCTGGGAACGGAGGAATTTGGACGAACGCGGACGAATGCATCCCCTCGTCTGAAAACACACAGTTCTACAAAAATATAGGTTTTAAAAAATAGAACATTTTTTCATTTAGCCATTAAAATTCCCCTTAAACGACAAGGAGGATGCCTCCCCCATGCCTGGGCAATGCCTTCTCCACATCGTAGTGTGTCCTCCCATCCTGGTAGGTGAACCACCATCCCTTCCAAATACGGTTTTGTCTATTAATTGTTCAAACTAAATCATTCTCTACAATTTCCCTCTCTTCTCCAAGTGTGAATGAAACCCTAGAGTGTGAGCTGAGTGAAGTACTGGGTATCCATTAGAGTAATAAGTTGTGCCTTGGGATTTAGCTCCCTGTCCTCAGGTCTCCTAGTTCAGCTTAGGCTTCCTTTAGGTAACTCAATCCTCCTCTGTTAGTTGTTGGTCCGAAGCATGTTAAGGATAGATAATATGGATGGATTGTTGAATATAAGGAATGTTAAATTGATGTTCTGAATCAACCTATTGGGTGTAAGAATATATATGAAAATGCTCTGTGGTTGGAGTAGTGTTCTATGAACTCTCTGTAATGGACATCATAGACCATCTGCTTGGATTTAATTAGTGTCCTTATTGTTCTATGTGAAGCATGAATATATATTGGATTTAGCCTTGCTGTATGGTTGATAAGTAATGCCTCTATTGATGATTAAGAATAAGCATATTGAAGTTACATGCTCTGTTAATTATGGCTGACTGCTGCTATGTTGTTTTGGATACTGTAATAACTCCTTGGATTATGATAAGTCTAAATGTTGGTTATATCTGGTTGAGGAAAATATTGGATGTATGCTTTCTATTTCCTTGGAATGTATAATCTGATGATAGTTCAAGTTGGGATAGGTTAGGTTCCGTTTAGTTGTCAAAATGGTTCTAAGAAATATTATACAATTTAGAATATGAAAAGGAAATGAAATTTATAAGTTGTAAATGTTTTAATTACGAATGTGTTGAAAAGAGAAGAAGGATAGTGATCAAGTGCTAAACGCGATAAAGCTTTGAGGTAAGAAATTGAGTAAAGTTGTTGGCCAGTGGAGGCCCTACACCATTAGTAGTGTCTTTCCTTAAATTGCTTGTTTGCATTTCTGCTCTGCTGCCATATTATGCCTATGTTGTTCACACGTTATTACTTTAATCTCTAAGCATGTTTAGGATGTTAGCATATCATTGTGTTTCCTTTAGTTTCCTTTAAATTACTCAGCACATTTATATTGTTATGCTTTCCTTTAAAATATCGAGCATATCTACATTGTTGTTATTTCTTTTAACTTGCCAAGCATGCCTTTAGTATAATTGTTCTCTTAAAATTACTAAGCATGTCTATATTGTTATTATTTCCTTTAAATGGCCATGCATGTCTATATTGTTATCGTTTTCTTTAAATTATCAAGCATGCCTATATTTTATTGTTTCCTTTAAATTGCCTAGTATATCTATCGTGTTATTGTTTCCCTTAAATTGCCAAGCACATCTATATCGTTATTGCTTCCTATGTTGTTATTGTTTCCTTGATGAATGGATTGATTGGCTTATAGTTGTAATGTTAGCATTTGCATTGACATGCATCATATTAGTAGAAACAAGTAGGAAGTGTCATCTCGGGGATGTTACTCATATGCATTTGAGTGAGGAAGAAGATTAAAGAAAATATACGGGGAGTTGGGGGTGGAAGGGTAGTTTGGATCAAGCCAAGTAGACAGATATATTTATACCCTTTCTACATTGGGTTACGATAAGATACAAGAAGATAAGAACTATACATTTCCCTTGTTGGGATTCCGAGACTGTCTACCCTAGGTGGTTAGAAGCCGACCAAGACTATTCCCTTCGACACATATTCCTCTAATCTCCCACTCGACGTACAAGTTATATAAAAACATAAAGAAAAGAACGGTTGGGGTGGACCCAGTTCGACATAATAAGTTAGAGGCATACATACTGCATACCTCATTTCTTACTGAGCTTTGGGCTCACAGTTTGCTAATGGGGTAGGTGCCTGCAAGAGAACAAATGAAGAAACAATTGATGAGAGATTTGCAGGCGCGAGACTTGTGGCTGGCTAGGCTAAAGAATGTACAAGAGAAAAACTTTTTGTGACTAACCTGTAATAATTTGTTTAGTATTCCTTAATCGAACTATTTAAACTTCTGCTATGTTTTGAGAAAAGATTTTATAACTATAGTTTTCCACTGCTTATAACGATTTTCATAACGAGTCTAAAGAAAGGATTTTTAATGGTCTGACTTTTTAGAAAGAAACTCTGATTTAATTTAAAAATATTTTCTACTGTTTACAAAAGAAAAGAAAAATTATAAATTTTATGTATTTTAATAAGGTAAGAATAACCAGGTCATTACAGATATCCATATAGGACCAAGTACAAAAGGGGACAATCTATCATGGTGGTAAATGCACCTTCTAGAAGTAGAGAAGTTTTTGGAGGACTTACAAACCATTTAGGGAGAAAGAAGGATTATCAAACTATTACAAAACTAAATTTTTGGCCACCAATGACGAGTAAAACTCTTAAGATTGTGGAGACGCATTTTATTTGCAAGCAGGATCAAAGTCTCCCATGGGTAGAGAAGTAAGGTTTTTGTTTTTGGTTTCCCTCAAACAACAATAAAGAAAGGAGAAGCAAGGTTTTTTGGTTTTCCTCAAACATCAATAACGAAAGAAGATCTTATTTTGGTGGTTAGCAAATTCACCAAGATAGAACACTCTATAGTTTGTAGCATAATGGATGTAAGTTGTCTTATTGTAGATCTATTTTTCCAAAATGAAGTGAGTTTGTTTGTTATACCTCATTCCTTTGTTTTGGATAAAGACATAAAGTTTGGGAGCTTTGTTTGGAAGACCCTTGAGTATGAAACTTTGACCATTATAAATGTCAAAAACTTTTCTCCTTCATTTGGGAAAAAAGATAAAGAAGTTTATGGTTCCATGGATTTGAGGTCAAATCCTCTTCTACCATAGGAGGATGATGTCTCATAGATTCTCTCCAATCACAATCGAACAACGAGATTTTCTAACAATAATTTCATTATTTTTGCAACTACCCGAAATTTTAAAGTCTTCTTTTTTTAAAAAAAAAAAACCCTTTTCTTTCTTAAATTTGATTAACATTTGAAAACTCTAACTTTAAAAACTTCTAAAAGAAAACACATACTTTCATCTTATAAAACCATGACCTCTTACTTTGAAAATATTAGTGTAGCAAAAGACTTTTCTCATTGAAATTGTAAAATAAATCCCATTGTTAAACATAAAATTGAACTATTTTCAATAAAATCTCATTCTTACAAAATATATGATAAATTCCTTTTACCTCTACATAACTTTCATTGTAACAACGCCAAGCCTTCTTCGTTCTGGAGATACTCCCTCAACTGCCTCTTTTATTTTATCCTTTGATCCATAAGTCATCATCAATCATGTTACCTACACCATAAAATTCATCTATAAGCCTAGTGCTTAGTAAGAAATGTAAATGAAACATAACATGATAAAATATCAATTCTCTTTTCTTTTTTGTAACTTTCTTTTTTTTTTCTATATTGTTCATCTTTTTTACCTTTCTAGGAATGAGTAGGCTTGATTATGAGACAAACTCACAATTTTGGGTGATAGACATGGCATCAACCGAGGAGTCTTCTGTTAGCTACTGCGCACATCAATGCATAGTGACCAACATGGATTGATTTGTGCCGACATCAATCAAAGGCAAACTAACAAGTATATGCACCTCTTGGTTTCCCCTTAGAAATAGACTACTCTCCATACCCATTTACGTATCTTCTTTCATCTTTGATCTTTTTTAAATGCCAAACATACAAGTAAAATAAACATCTAAACTACAGTATAGCACATCCTCAAGGAAATCACAAATTCTATAAATAGTAGGCAACATCTTAACAAATCTGATAGCAAATTCTCAAACATCATAAATACACTAGAAACCAGAGTCTATCATCTAAAAGAATACAAATATCATTGACATAATCTAAAATAAGTATGCATATACTCAATTCTAAACATGTCACTACACAACAAAATCCATACAACACCTATTATATCCTCAAATCATGCAATTCACAAAAACTGTATAACAGTTAATATCCTTAAGAAAAGCATTTCATCATATAACTGAACTATAAAACATTTAGTATATCCTCAAGCCATGCATTTCATCTTATAACATAAACTATATAACATCTTTTCTAACTTAAACTTAGTAATTTGTGGTGCAGTCCCCAAAGAGCCAAACACATGCAACATTTCTTACCTTGTTTAGTAATACCATAAATCAACTTATCTTTCCTCATTCGTGAATTCCTCCTTCACTAGAGCAAACTAGTCTCCTCATGGGTTTCCTCTTATGTGACTATCTCTAGCCAATGTTTCCTCTTTATTCTTCTTGGTTTGTGAACTTCTCAACCACTGTACAAGAACTCCTTCCCTCACATATTTTATTTTCACTTAAACTCTGGTACCAGATATTTTACTAACGAAGACTTAACATATAAACGTTAGAAAACTCTTGACATATCTCCATCAAATGAAAAGTCATCATTGGGTACTCTTTGAAGTTAAGGGTTATTGTTTCTCCATAAACATCACATCTAGATTCGCTCTTAGTTATTCTATAAATCAGAGTCCCCCCCCCCTCCCACCCCCCCATTTACTAACAACAGTTTTCACTTCTCAACAGCCGTATTATTTTTTGCAACTTTTCTAATTTCAACCGTTTCATCCTTTTAGAACTGATCTACCCACGGCTTAAATGCGGCTAAGAGCTCTTCGTTAACCTCTTAACGACGTCGCCTCATACATCGCGAACTTCATTCATCACCTAGAAGTTATTTCAAAATGATAGTTTTCAATTGCGGAAGGCTACACTTTCATAGCGGCTACGTTTGTATCTGCTAAGAATATTCACAGCCAATATTCGCTTCCTCAAGTGTAAATTGACCATTCATTAGCCACCACGTCATCAATCTGAACAATTTTCTTTCCGCAAACACCCAAATTTCTACCACTTCACTATTGAGCTGATTTTTTTAGTCCAAACGAGGACATTCTTCTCTTAGTTTATCTTATCGCGGACACATTTGCTTCTAAGGACGGTTGTCCTTTCCTTTGATACAACATCGTTCCTCTACTTATTTCTTACCATGAACGTGTTTGCTTCCACGGATCCTCAAGTCTCCGCATTTTTCCTTTGAAATGATGACGATTGCTTCCTTTTAACATGATACTGCAAAAACGTTTGCTATCATATATACATTCCTTAACACAAAATGACTGTAATATCAAAATTAAGCTGAGACTAAGGATAATAACAATTGTGAATTTTGGAGATTTCGGGATGATTTTATTATGGATTATATTACATCAATTTTCTGTAATGAAATTTAGTGAGGATAATTAAGAATTTAATTGGTTGTTAATAAGATTATTTGGATGATTATTGAAGATTTATTAGATGAAATTATTAGAATTGGTTAAGTGGGGATTTTAGTTAAGAAGTCAAATATAAATTGTTAATGGATTTTTAGAGGAAGTGTTAACTAGTGAAAAGTGTTAAGGGAATTAAGAAATGAAAGAATTAAATAAAGAATTGATTTAAAATTAAAAAAAAAAAAATTGGAAGAAGATAAGAGAGAAGAGCAGTTTATTGGGAAAAGTCGGCCATTGGAGAGGGGTCGAGCACATCTTGAAGAGATGGGTTTTCAACAGCAGAGCGGTCGAGCATATGTTCGACTAGTTTCAAAGGGAGAAAAATGACAGAAGCAGCGAGTGAAGAAATATTGTTTGACTAGCCGATCATGTGATCGACTGGTAAATTTGGAGATGGAAAATCAACGTTGGACCGGTCGATCATGTGATCAATCGGTCCCACTTGAAATTGCGGCCAAGAACAAAGATTGAAAATCCCAAGGCGGCTTCCTCTTATGTTATTCCTCCATGTCCTCCCATTTTACAGATGGCATTTCATGGGGGGAGTTAGGTGAGAATTACGGGGATAAGTAAGGCCTTCAGTGAAGATAGAAAATAGATAGAGAACGAGAGAAAAAGAGAGCAGAAGGAGAGGATGGCTCTCTGGAGAAAAAGAGAAAAAAGAGAGGAGAGTTATAGTGTTCTTGGATTTTGGTGAGTGGCCGAGGAAAGATTTTTGGCAAAGAAGAGAGAGAGAGAGAGAGAGAGCTACTACGAAGGAAAGAAAGACAAGTGAGAAAGAGAAAGAGAATAAAGAAGGAGCAAGGGGAAGGTGGAGCTGTTCTCTCAAGTCCTTCCTGAATCCTTCAAGTATGGAGAAATCCCTTGATGCACCTACGGGAGCTCTCTTAGAAGTAAGAGTGTAGGAAAGAGAGGCATAGGTGTTTGGAAGG
>CM039483.1:31388481-31425887 GCA_022433065.1 Begonia loranthoides
ACGGCCACATCATTTCGCGTGCGTACAGGGGGGGGGGGAGACAGACTCCTTAAATGGATGGAAGGGATTCCCAAATAGGAGAAACAAACGTCCTTTATAGAGGGACATACATCCTTTATAGAAGATGGACGTCATTTTTAGAGAAGGGACGTCATTTTGAGCAAAGGAAGATGGATGTTTAAAATGGGGAAAGACAGATGTCCCTTTTATAAGAATAGATGTCCTTTAACGCGAAAGAATTGATGGCATTAAAAATGAGGACAATACAGACATCCCTTTTTAGAGAAGCAGACATCCTTTACAGCGAAAGAATTGACGGAGAGGTGACGGCAAGCAGACGTTATGCGTCCCCTAACAGAAACAAACGAATTCTAATATAATGAAGGACGTCCTTTACAAGGATGGACGTCCCCAACGAAGTGGACTTACTATGAGTGACAAAAATGGCAGGGGAGAAACCTGAACGAGACGTCTATGCAATCCAATCCTTTACACTTAGATAATGATAGAGTTTGTACCTCGCATTTGTCCGAAGATGAAGATTTGTCCTTAACGAAGTTACGCCCGAGTCAAAGGAAAAGTTGTAGATGAAAGGTGGAAACTTTGGGACGAACCTCCATTGTAAATTGAGGTCGGTTTCCTCCAATGGTAAGAGATGAAATGAATTGTGAAGAAAGTAACAAGTTAGTTCGAAGAACACTACTGTTGTGTTTTCCGACTTCAATGACTACTTTGCAAGAAGTAGCTCTCCAACTCAAATCTTTGAAAGTTTCATCACCTTTGTTAGATATTCTTCTTCGACGGCACAAAGAAGAGAAAGGAGTAGCAATAAGAGAAATCACCTAAACTTACAAGAGATTATCTCAATTTTACACATAAACTTATTCAGATATGACTCACCGAAAAGGATGCGGCTATAATACCCCAATTTTTTAAGTTGGATAATTATTTAATTATCGGGGTATTACCAAGGACGTATTCGTAAGATTTCCATTTATTGAGATTAAATAAAAATTTCTATAATTAAAATAAATATGACTTTAATGAATTTAAATTATAATGTTTGAGGTTTTTTATAATTGTTTTACATTAAGATAATTGTTTTACATTAAGGACTTATTGAATAAAAAGAGAGAGAGAGAGAGAGAGAGAATTAAATTAAAAATGAGAAATTAAAATGGGCTTTAAATTAAATGGTAAGTGAGGGATTAATTGATGGTGTGAGATGGTGTGAGGAGCTAAACTGGTTCACACTGAACTGGTTCTGTCTAATAGACTCAGCTGGACGTCAAAAACAAGGGCAGGGGGGATTTCTCTTTTAGCCTTTGGCCATTTCACGAAGAGGAAGAAGGAGATAGGGAAAACACAGAACGAGAGACGAGGGAGAGATCCAGACAGAGAGTGAGAAATCAAGGGTGAAGGAGACCAAACGAAGGGCAGCAATGGTAAGCTCTGGTTCAGGTGCGTATCGTCCAGCGAACAGCGGTCTCGGGTCGTCGATTTGGCGTTCGGTGCTGCGGCATGCCGTCGACTTCCTGGTGATACTCAATGACAGTAGAGTGGCGATGACGAGGAAGCAGCGAATGGTAAGGTTTGGCATCGGAATGGTTGGCGATTCGCGATGGGCAGCGTGAATCCGGAAAATGCAGAAGGCGACTTGCGACCCAGATTCTCCAACCTGGGTATGACCGGGTCTGGTTGGACCGGTTTGAGTGAAGTGTTGTCTATTATGCAGACAATCCCTATCACTCTTTCTAGCATGGAATCAACGTGGGAAACATTCTGTGGAAGGTGTAGTGAGATTGTCGAGCGTGCTCTCTGCCTTCTAAGAATTGGCAAAGAGTGTCCCTTTCCTGGTGTGTTATACAGAGGGCGAGATGGAGCTGGGAGTTCTTGTGGGGTTGAGCCGAGTGCTGAAGGAGGAGAGGAGCTTCCTACATGAGAGTTGCTCGCGGTCTCCTGGTAAGGAGATTTTTCCTTTGATGTTTGTCATGGAATGTTGAGTTAGTGTGCTTTGTGGGATGTGGTCGATTGACTACCATTGTGTCGGTTATGTTGGTTAGTATTGGATTGTGCATGTTGGTTTGATTGTGGCATTGTCCCCTGGATTGGTATTCTGGAAATCTCTCTACGTGCAGAACATTATAGAATATTGACGTGGTTTATAAATAATGAAGAAATAGAATAAATATCGGAGTTATGCTCTGTCGACTTCCAAAAGCACAAACATGTTGGATTTAGCCCTCTGTTGGTTGTTGATTTAATGGTTTATGGTTGTTGTTATGAAGTGGAATTGTAATGTTGGTTGTGGGATTATTAAGCATATGCCCTGTATAATTGGATAACTTGTTTGTGATGGTTGTTGAAGATGGAAATGTTATAAGATGGGTTAGAAACAGTTTCTGTAATCAATAATAGTTGTTGTACGTACCAGCGATGTTTTCAGATATTGTGGGAATTTAATCTGACGTTGGGATATGTTAGGCTCCATTTTAGGTGTCAATGAATTCCTAGAATTTCTACATAATTAAGAATAAAGAAGTTTATAGGTTGTTATTTTAATGATAGACATTTTGATCATGAAGGTGTTGACAAAGGACGGAGGATAACTCTTAAGTGCTAAAAGCATTAAAGCCTCGAGGTAAGAAAATAGGGGTGTTTTGGCCATGTGGAGGCCCTACACAGCAAGTAGTGTGTGTGAGTTTTACGTTTAGTTCACTGTGAATTCCCTTATGTTATATTGTGATTGATAGTTAGTTAAATTGATAATGGAAATGCTTGTGTTAATTGGTAAATTTAGTTGATATCACTGTCGCTAATTCCTTAATCGATCCCTTGGTTGTTGTTATTTTCCCTGTTAAAAGTATAGATCCCTTTGCTGTTAAGTGTTCCCTCTACTTGCGTGGATTTTCCTTGGTTGATAGTGTAGATTCCTTTGTGGTTATTTGTCCCCTTACTTATGTTTATTTGTTCTCTTTTCTTTACTGCAAACGTTTAGTTTCTATGATGAATGATCAATGTCTATATGTGATGAGAATAGAATGGTGAAGGTGTGAATGATGATGAGTATGAATGGGTTACGAAATTTCTTTAGATGTTCTATCATGTGTTATTTACTTGCTATTTAGATTTCATTCTTTATGATCAATCAACTGTCATTTCTTTCATTCAATATATATATATATATATATATTGTTTTGTCATTTCCTTGTTTGATATCCATGTCAAATTAACCAACATGTTAACCAATGCAGATAATCTAAGCACGAAAATAACGTAGTCAAATTTAAGTATGTTAATTTATGTGAGCATGTTAACTATTATTCAAACATATTAATTTGCTTAACTAATCGTTTAATTAATAACTGATCCTTAAGCATGTTAATTACTTTGTTAGTTGAATATGTTAATTAGTAATTAATTAGCCTTAAGCATATTTAACATGTTAATCAACTCAACTAAGGTAATCGACTAGACTTGAATATGTTTCATTAATTAATTGATTTGCTAGTTGTTCAATTCATAATTATTTGAGCATGTTTAATAGTGTTTAATTTATAGTTGTTAACTTCCTTCTTGAGCATGTAATCAATTAGAGTAATTAACTAAAGAAATAGCTGGATCTCCTTTCTCAAGCATGTAACAAACCAGGGTCACCAACCAGATTAATACCAACATGATTAATTAATTAACTAGCATGTTTAGATTGATTAACTAGCATGTTTAAATCATCTAACTAGCATAGCATGTGTAAATTATCTAGCAGCATGTTAGTTAGCTAGGGTAATTAACTAAAGTAAGTAATTAGAATTGAGCATATTTAACTGATTGTTCTAGCATGTTTGATATCTAGTATTTAATTGGACATGTTATTGACATTGAAGCATGTAAATTGTTCTTTAAGCATGATTAGTTGACTCTAAATCTGTAATACCCCGACCTATTATATCATAATTTAAAAAGCATAAATTGGATAATAATTGGGAGTATTCGAATTAGTCAAATAATTATCAGGGTATTACTAAAGACGTAATTGTTAGATTCGGACTGAACCGGTTGGGTTCGGCTCTGTCCGAAAATAGGTGACTCAATTTTAATTAAAAATGAAGAAAATAAATAATGGATTAAATTGGAATAGATTTTAATTAAAAATAAAGAAAATAAGTAATGAGATTAAATTGGAATAATTAAGAAGTGGAAGAATTTAATAAATGGAAAGAGGGAAATTAAAATGAAAGGATAAATATATTGGAAGAATAGGAGAAGAAACCGGTGAAATTGGAGTTGAACCAATTTGATTCAAACCGGTTCGGTCTGAACCATTGGCCTTTGGCCATTTTCGGGAGAAGGAGAGAAAGAAATGAGAGAGAGTGAGATCGGGGGAGAGAGCGAAGGCGAGATCCCAAGAGAGGGAGAAGGGAGACCGTGAGGGAGATGACGGCGACAACGTGGGTGATCCGATAATCGTGCGAGCTGCTGGTCGTCGGCACGACATGCTGTGGGCGCAAACCGTGCGAGTTTGGCCGATCGAAACCGTGGGGCTACGTTTCCCTTCGTGATTGTCCAAGGTAAGTGTTTCAATTATTGATTGTCGAGTAACTCGACTCTGTGATAGGCGATTCAGTGATCGAATCGGTGACGGCAGTGATGAACTAGTGATGGTAAGGGTGAACCGCGAACCGCATGTTTGTGATGGCCAAACCGGAGCTGGTTCCTCCAGCTGCAACTCTGGCTAATTTTCCATGTGGAGGCTGGGCAATGGACCACCCTTCATTAGGGTGGGCAATTATCCTTTAACCTTGCGTCACTGGAGGTCTTCTCGGCTATAAATCAGTGACAAGGTGTTGTGTTCTGTAATAGTTCAGTGGGATGAGGAAGAATGAGAAGTGGGGAGTTGGCTGAGAAGCGTGTAAGTAGAAGAAGATGAAGGAGCTCTTATGAAGCTACTGGATTGCTCTTGGGAGTACTGGTAAGAAGAGTTTCTTCACTTCTGCTTGTGGGTTAATTTTCCTTGACTGATCAATGCAATATTGTTGGGAAATTAGCTACGATTGTTAGGTTTTGTTGACTAATGATCCATGTTTTGGGACTTTGATCTATCGTGGGAAATTGACTCTTTGTTGGATGTTCTTTGTTTTGTTGGATGTTCTCGGTCTCATTTGGATGGGGATGTGCAGTGAGACTCTCTGAAGAATTGGAGAGTTGTGACCGAGAGATGGAAAAGTGAAGGCGGAAGCTACTCTGGATTGGCAGTGAAGAAAAGTGGTGGAAGGAAGACTGAGTATCTCTGAAGGATTGCAAACAAGGGAGTTGATCTGTTTTCTTCTCTTGGGTCTCATCTGATTTCAGGTATACTGATCTTCTGGTTATCCTTGATCTGTGTTGGTTAATTATGGTGAATTATTGATTGTTGATGAAGCTTGGTTGTATGGTTGTTGCTGCTTGTGAAGAGGTCATGAGTTTCATTCTGATCAATTAAGTTAGTTAGGTGAATTACTGCATATTCGGTTGTTGTTGTGGAAAATGAACTGCTGCATATTGGTTCTGTATTTTAGTTCCTACTCATTATACTCAGATGAATTCTTATTCTTTGGTGAATTAGAGTTCAGTTCTGCATCTTAATCATTGCTGAACCTGGATTGGGTAATGCCCTGTTAATTGGAATAGTATTATGAGTCTTGATTTTGAATGATGAAGGTGTTGGAGTTATGGTTGAGATCTATTACATTCGCATAAAGGACTTTATCATGAAAAGTTAGTGTTGTGAAATATTATCATGTTCCATTGATGGAATGAGGAACTATCGTGGGTTATTGCTATTCTGTTGTACATGTTAAGATAGTGGAAATGTGAAGATAATGTGTCATAGATGTAAGGTTCATAAAACGTGATTTTAATGATGACTTATTGACTAGTTTTGAAGGTATTAAGACGAATGACATAACCGCATTGAAGACTCCAGATAAGTTGTACTTATTGTGCTTTGGTCTTCGGACCCTACATCGCAAGAATTAGGATTGCATATTGTATGTTTACTAGAACTAGGTTCTTTTAATGATATGTTTATTAGACGTTTTTATTATCATATAGAACTGTAAGTATTCACGAGCATATTGCATGACATACCTAATATATGTAAATAGGCATGTGGGGGTTAGGGAGAATTGAGGATGGTTCCTCGTGATGACACCCCTATTGGAGTGCCTACTCCCACGTAGGGGGCGGTGAGGTACGGTTAAGTCACGTGGGCCATAAGATTCTCAATTCTCTTGTTCTGAAATCCTCAATGTCTTCAACAAAAGTGTATGGCTATGGCTCGTGGTGACACCCCTATTGGTGTGTTTCCTTGTTGGAAATACGGTTAAGCCACGAGGCCAATTGACGTATCCATCGGCCTGGTTAACAAACAAGATACGGTTCTCCTCTATAATGCATCGCATGATCATGCATCACATCTGCATTGTATTCCATTTTATCACTAATTGAGCACTAGGCTCATTAGTTAGGTCTTGTGATGTAGGTACGTACAAGAAACAGGTGAATAGGTCAAAGATAGTTGGTGAAGGATTTGCATGGGTGAATCTTGTCGCTGGTTGGGCTAAAGAGTTTTAAAAAGGAAATTATTTGAAAAAGGGTTTGCAAATTATTTAATATTCCTTAACGTTTTGTTTTAATTCCTCTACGTTTCATAAAATGATTTTATTACTTCTACTGCAATTTATAAAAAGGTTTTAAGTAAAGAGTTTTAATGATTAGGTTTTATAAAGAACGAATACTCTGATGTTTCTATGAAAAGAAAAGTTTTAAATTACACGAGATTTTAAAGTAAATAAAAACCGGGTCATTACAAAATCTAAGCATGATTAGTTAACTAGGATAAAAACATGTAATTAACCCTTGGGCATGTAAATTAATTAGGATAATTGACTAGATGATAATTATAATCCTTCTTGAGCATAGTAATTAAATTATGGTTTGCTTTCATATGCATGTTGCTGGTTAATCCGTTATATTCCTTTATTATTGTGATTTATATTTCAAGCAAGTTCCCCGTTGTTTAATTAGTTTCATAATTCCTTCCTTCACATGTTGTACTTCATTCGGGTGTTCCATTGTTATCATTTGTCTTTGTGTGCACGTTCAATTACTGTTATTCTTTTATATGCGTTTTCAATTACCATTACCTTTAATTCAATGCGCACTTCAATTTCTGTCAAAGTTATGTTATGAAGCATCATGCATTATGCTAGGTAGAGAATGTATGAGCATGCATCATGTTAATAGAAACCCGTAAGGAGGGAGTTGGGGAGCGGATGGGTTGCGGATCTAGTCTGTGGCTACGTGAAGCCCCCTACCTTGACGGGAACAGAGACTTAGTCGTAAGTAAAGGTTTAGGTTCGATCAACTATTCCATCCCCTAAGACCCCTCCAATCTCCAGCTTGATGTACAGAAGTCTTATTATATTGCATTCAATTGTTTAGTTTCTTCTTTAAATGATTCATTTACGCTTCTGCCTGTTTTACAATGATTTATTTTATTACGCTTCCGCACATTTTATCAATTGGTTTTTCATAACGAGTTTAAAGAAAGAGTCAGTAGCAATCCAGTTAGACGCACTCTGATATATTTTGCTTTAAAAACAAAATTTCAAATTTTACGTATTTTAACAGATTTATGAAAAATCAGGTCGTTACAACGGCAGACTAGAGAAACTCTAAGTTTGAACAACGTTCAGTTTTCTATATTCATTTTTCAACTCCAATTGGAAAGTTGAACTATCATGTGGAGAGGCAATCTCTTCATCCGATTGCTCTTCTACAAAACCTGCTGCCATTAATTCAACATCACTTTCTTTAAACATTCTTGCCGACTTTCATTTTGGGTAAAAACTTCCTCCATGGATTCTTCAACTAATTCAACTTGACTCGGTGCTTGTATAGGACATAAGTAGGTAAACTCTTGTTTTATCATCATACCATCAAGTAGCTGTGAAATATTGTTCAATGAAGTTTGAAGGTCAAAGACTAGCCTGATGACTTTGGGTGGGATTGATTCTACCACACTTCTTCTTTTGGAGCTTACTTTCTTCTCATGAACCGCTTCATCACTCTCCAAGACTTTATGGCTTCTTCACAGCCTTCTCTTCTTCTCTCAAAATTTATCCTTCTCCCACAAAGAGAAGCTTTTTCTTCGAGTCTTGACAAAGCAATTTTCACTTTGCCATGATCTGAAAATTAGTGACTTAAAAAAAATTATTCAAGTTCTTCTTCCCAATCTAAGTAATCTTCAGCCAATTCCAAACCATTAAAACTAGGAATATAAACCAAAAACTAATTTTCTTCTTCACTATAAGTCATATCATGTCTACAGCCTCTTGTCATCATACTAGGAGTTCAAGTTCACCAATTACAGAGTATAAAAATAAGAAGAAGACTCTAATACCAAATGATGCACATGTGGAAGCTTTGATACCAAAATGATGTGCATAACGTCATCATTTTGGTATCAATGCACCTTCATGACTGTTTTTGGGTTTTGTTTTCCTTGCTACTTGATGGAACTGTTGATGAAGTTCGATTCTGTATGTTGGATATTTTGATGGGCACTGTTCTATATTGCTCTGCTCATCTGAAGTTTGTTCTTTGGTTGGTTGTTTTAATATTGCCTTGGTTATTTGCTGTGAAGTGATATTCTGATGCCATTAAATGATTTTAGCTTCTGTCATTTATAGTCATTATAGTTGGATTAAGAAGCTGGATAATAATCTGTAATTTATTGTTGACTGTGAAGTGTTGGTTAAGGAAGAATGTATGAAGTTCTTTGTTGATTTGTTATGCAATAATACTCTGCCAAAAAGTAAAAAGGTTAAAGAGGAAGGTTATTGGTATTCTGATGCTGTTTGGATTAATGTTTTGGATTTGGTTTGGACTCTATTGTTATTCAGTTTAGGATTTGGGTTATGAAATTAGATGACAGTATTGAAATTGATAAAGATAATGAGCTATAGAAATGAAGTTAATAATCCGTGCATTGAAGACCGACAAGTAATTGATATCGCTTATGTTTTGGTGAAAGGCCTACATCGGAAGAGTTATGATTTATTTGATGCCTGTGTTTATTAGATTTAAGTTCGTTAAGAAATATGATATTAAGCATGTTTCAAGGTTATAGTGATAGAGATTTATCATGCTATTGCTCGAGGATTGTATTCCTGCATGATACTGTGTTTATTAGAATTATATTCTTTTAATGTATGTTTATTAGATTTTAAAAGAATTGATCTGGATCATGTTTGAGGATTATAGGATTGATACTGATCATGCTTAAGGCTTATAGGATTAATATTGATCATGCTTGAGGATATATAGATACTGTATGCATTCACGAGCATTCATGCATCATGGTTTTCTAAAATGTTACTAAAATGGTTTTGAGCATGTTTTGAAAAGGAAATGGAAACAAATAATAAATGAATTAAATGGAACAAATGTAAACGAGATGATACGAGGTGTGGGCTTGTTAGTTGGTTCTTGATTGATGTCGAGGCTGGCCGGCCAATGGGTGGGTAAGGCTGTTTAAGCATTAATGTGCACAGCCGCTAATAGGCGAAGGTTGTAGCCAGAGCCAAGTGTTGTGCGTCGGTGCGTACAACAGCTAGCAGAGCTTTCAGTCGTAGCTGAAGCTGCTTATCCCCGAGGTTGGGTCATTGTGCATTGATGTGCAAAATAGCTATCAGGAGGTTTGATCAAAGTTGATCCTTTATCACATAATTGGTCCCTAATTGATGTCAGGACGAAGCTGCCAATGGTTAGTGAGGCCATTTAAGCATTGGATCGCACGGCTGCTAGTAGGTGACGGTTGTAGCCAGAGCCGAGTGTTGTGTGTTGATGCGTACAACAACTAGCTGAGCTTTCGATCGTAGCCAAAGCTACCATACCAAAGATGTTAGGTTGGAAACAGAAAAGAAACTAATATATAAAAGATAAAGAAAAACGGAAACAGAAAACTGAAACAGAAAATAAAAACAGAAAACTACATATGGCTTTTAAAAGCTGCATAGCATGTGTATATTTTATTTTATATCACTTACTAAGTGTTAGACTCATAGTTTAAGTCTTGTTGATGTAGGTACATGTGAGAACAAGTTATGGAGCAGTTGATGAAGGATTTGCATGTACGGATCTTGTGGCTAGCTAGGCTAAAGGATTTAAAAAGTAAATGGTTTGTAAAGTATTTAAATTGTAAAAGAAAAGAATTGTATTTCTTAAATGTTTTGTTTTACTAATAAAAGTCTTCCACTGTTTTTATAAAAGAAAAATGTCTTCAAAAAGAATTTAAATCGAAAAGGAAAAAGTTTTAAATTTTATACATTTTCAAAAATGACACGTTTTAAAATGTAAGAAAAACTGGTTCATTACAATGACGCCATTTATCTTTACGTTTACTTATCATTTTTTCTACATGACATATTTCCCTTCTGCAAAAGAATCTTTGCTCATATCCAATGGTCCTCACATCACCTGTCCTATCAATCTAACGATCATTCTCTCTCCTGCAATGGAATCTTTTTTCTTTCCACAAGAGCATATTTTCCTTAATCAAACAGCCATGAACTCTTCCACTCTTTTAATCTAATGGCCCTCCTTTCACCCGCACTTTATTTTGTTTTGCCTTCTCCGCACCTTTATCATCTTTGATCTCAATCGTTCCTTTTCTTTATCCAACGGTCGTTACATCATTCGTTCATCCTTAAACATTTCCTTCATCCAAAATGACACCATTCTGCATGTGAATTTCATCTTTCTGTAGATCTGTAGGCTCCTGCATATATCTTTCTAAGTCTCCTTACTAAATTATGATGTCATTCACCTTATTTACTCTTTCCTCCTTATCGCCAGTAGCTTACAATATTTCTATGTGCCTTCCCTTAAATCCACAGACATTCACACTACCCCAACCATGCATAGCAACCTCTCTCGCATGACCTTCCCTCCTTTGGTAATTCCAATATTTGTATATTCCTTTCCCAGCAATTCCCCTCTTCTCTAGCTTGATCCATTAATTATTTTCACTCTCCAAATGAGGAAAAATATCGGAATGTTACAGTTTCCTTTGTAGGTAATTATGAAAAAAAAAAGTGCATTAAAAGAATTAAGCACATCTATCAAACATCAAAACATAACTTGGAGTTATTCAAGATCAAGCATAATTGAAAAATCAAGCACAAGTTTAGAAGAATAATGGGACAGTCCATGGTTTTGAGGTCAAATCATCTTCAACCCTAGGAGGATGATGTGCCATGGATTCCCTCCAATCACAATCGAGCGAGGAGATTTTCTAACAATAATGTCATTGTTTCTTTTGTAGGTAATCATGGTAAAAAAAATGCATTAAAAGTATTAAGCATATATATCAAGTATCAAAATATAGTTTGGAGTTATTTAAAATCAAACATAAGTGGAAAATCATGCACTAGTTTAGAGGAAGTATGGAACATTACAAAAAAATGTCGACAATTTGCCCCTATGCAGTATTTGACATATTTGGTAGTCTTAACAATATCATATCAAAAAGTGTACTTAAATAAAAATTGTAGTTGACATCTAAAGCTTTTCAAAATGAAGTGTTTAATTAAATTTGAAGTTCATTTACTATGTCAATAGGTCCTTGAACAAAGAGCTTTTTTATGCTAAAGAAGCCCAATATGTCTTACCTGGAATTCAAACCCAAATCCATTTGAAGAGGGGCTTAAAGAATTAACCAATTGGATTGCCACAGAAATCAAAGCTTAGTAATTTATTTATGATTTATTTTCCTAATATTATAATTAAGTTTAGTAGTAAATATTGGTGTCACTCTGTTAGGACATGTCTAGCCTAATATGTGTCTTCATGATGGTAGTTTCATAATTGATGTCTAGCTTACAACACTGTATAAATCTATATCCTTAGGATTTATCCAATACTTTGTGAATCATTCATACACTATAAATTCTCATAATAGTTTTGGATCTCATAATTAGAATAGAATTCAACTTGAAGATCTATAGAAGAACTCTTGACATCTGTTCTAAAAAGGGATTTGACTCCACGCACTTGACATGTATAAATCAAGTAATTGCTACCTCCAAAGTAGCTAAGAGCATAAGGGCATGCGGTAGACCGTAGACCTTGACAAGGTATTCAATTGACCAATATAGGTAAATTGATGGACCAAATTATTTAGAATAGTCGATATGAAAATCATCAAATTGAATGCTAATTTCAATAAGGAGCAGTTGAGTCGAAGAGACAAGTAGAATTGATCGTGTAACGCCCCTTGTCATCAATCTCAATTTTTTTGATAATTTTTTTTTTGAAATAACAACTAAACCTGTTATTTTAAATATTTATTTAATCAAACATTTGTAAAATATTTCTAGCGAAGAACTTTTACTAAATCAAAACATAATTTTTGTGAAATATAAGTTTAAAAATCTTTTACAATTTATATAAAATCCACTACTTAAAACAAAAAACCCCAATACTAACACATAACTCATTATCATAAAGAAACCATTTCCAAAAAGTAGTTATCAAATCTCAAGTCATAACCCATGGTCAAAAAGTCTCAACAACACCAAGTCTTCATCATAGGCAAGCTTCCTCAACCTATATTTCTTTAGTGGCTATTTCCTCCAAATCTTCATCACCTACAACACAAGGTTCATCTATAAGTTTAAGACTTAGCAAGTAGTGCATGAAACCATGAACATGACATTTCTAATATTAGTTTCTCTTTCTTCTTTTTTTTCTTCTTTCTTTTCATTTTCTTTCTCTTCAGGAAATGAGTAGGCTTGGCAATGGAATGCCACCACTATTCTCTAACCTTTGGAAAAGTCTCCAACCTCCACCCTTTTTGGGAGTCCTTTGTTAGATGTCAAGCATTTCAATGCACGACAACCCAACAAACTTCGTGTCATGCTACCCTTGACATCCATCGAGAACAAACAACAAGCATATGTACCCACTAGTTTGCCTTTTTGGACAGTCTGTCCTCAAAACCCATTTACATGAATTCATCAACTTTTATCTTTTTTACATGCAGACCCATGCATGAAACATATTATCCAACATACAAACAGAATATGCCCTCAATATTGTTAAAAAAAAAAAAAGAGCATTATCTAAACAAATAACAACAACATATACTCAAATACATTTTATCACTGTAAACGGAGTCATCATCACTAAACAATCATATAACAGAGCCTCAAATTTAACCTATTGCGATAAACAAAAGTAGTATCTTAGTGCAACAATATAACAAATCCTCAACATTAATATTAACTAGAAATAAACGAAGCACCTATCATTACACATTAAAAAGCACACATTCTCGAGTCATCAGTAAAACTAGTAAGCAAAAACAAGTAGAGATTCCTATCACCTTGCGGTGTAGGTCATGAGGCCACACACATGCATCAATAGTTACCTCAAGCTTTTGAATGGAAAAATAAAGCTTTCAGCAGCTCTACCTCATTTTCTTGAATGCTCTATTTTCTTGTACAGATTCGGACAAGAATATTTTCTAGGTCACAATGAAAGAGTCAAGGTTTCTCATAAATGCTTCTTTTATACCCACGGTTAGGGCGTGGACAGACACCCTTTGCAGATGTGTTCCCAATTGTGGATGCCCACTGTAACACCCCAATTTTTTAAGTTCGATAATTATCGGGGTATTACCAAGGACATATTCGCTAGATTATTATTTCAAAATTTACCAGATGATAATTAAGGATTAATTTGTAAAAGAGTAATTAATTGGAAAATTAATTTGGGAAAAATCAAATCAAAGAAATTAAATTGGATCGATAATCATCACCAAGTGATACTTAGAATAAAAGATAATTTAAAGAATTAAAAGGAAATGTAATTAAATGGAGTAGAGATAAACCGGTTCGGTTTGGCTGGAGATTTAGTGGCCCAGTTTGGTTTAGAAGCAATTAGTTAAAGAGGAATGAAAATTAGGTTAGTGGAATTAATTGGTGTTAAGTCTTCTGGAGAGAGATAAAGAGAGAGAGAGATGGGAGGCAAGAAGAGAAAGAGAGAGACGGGAGCCAAAGGAGAGATCGGCAGCGAGCGAGAGACGCGTCGAGGGGGGGGGGCAGCTAGGCTAGGGTTCGTTCCGACGATGGCGAGCACAGACTGTTGTGACGACGTGGGTTGCGTCGGTGGATCTCGCAAGTGGCATCGGGCTTCGTGATTTTGGTCCAGTGCGAGGCTCGGGTAACCGGATTGGAGTCGACTGTCGACGCTTTGTCGATTTCAGTCGACGATGACGATGAATGGTGATGGCGATGATGAATGGTAGTGGCATCGGATGGCGATGGCTAGAGGACGTCTTGAGTCGATGGATGGAGATGGCAGGTCGAGTCGAACAGATGGGTCTGGTTTGTGGTTCGACCCGAACCTATCCTTTCTCCTCTGGTTTTGTTCTATTGAAACTGACAATTCGATGTGCGATGAGAAGTGGGTCTCCAGGATGGCAGGGGATGGCTCGGGTATCCTGGTGCTGGTAGCCGAGAGAAGTCTGCAGTTCATGTGGTCCTGGAGCTGTGGAGTGAGCTCCCTACCTGCGTGATTTTCCTTCAATCCAGCTAGAGCTTCATAGCTCCTTTGGGTGAGCAATTCCTTCTCTATAATTTGGTTAAAGCATATTGATGGAGAAATATATATGTTGATGGATAAGTTGGAATTGGGTTCTGTTGTGTTATTGATTGGCTCTACCAAAGTCCTTTGTTGGATTATTGTTGTGAGAGATAAATTCTGTTATTTCTAATTGTTAAGGCTACTTGATAAATGGGTTGGTTAAGTTGCTATTGGGACTTTTGTTGAAAATAAGTCTATGGAAAACGTTAGGTGATTAGGTTTGAACTAATGATGTCAATGCTGCTGAAGATAATGAATTATAGAAATGTGATTAATAATTGGTGTTTAGTAATGAGATGATGTTATGGAATTATGAAGGTATTGGAAAAAGGAAAGAGGAGGATAGCGATTAAGTGCGAGTGCACGATAAAGTCTCGAGGTAAGGATTTGGTAGAGTCTTGGCCGTCAAAGCCCTACCCACAAGTAGTTGTGTGAATTGTATTGACTTTCTTTGATGTTCATTGTTTGAATTTATTGTGCAATTCCTTTGATTCACTTGCTACTGTGTTGTTTCAATTCTTGTGCATTTTCCTACTACAAATGTTGAGATGAAATATTTAGGAATGAAAATGAAGGAATGAATGAAAAGTTATAGGATGACAAGATGTGCATGAATGATTTATGAATTGTATAAGTTAGAAATTCTATTTTTTTTTTGTTTTAATTGCTATAAATTCATTGTAATGCTTATTGCTTTCCTTGGTTCTGGTTAGGAGCAATAAATGCTCTAGATTGAATTGATGTCATTTTATTTAGCATAATTCTTATGATATCAAATTGTTGAGCATGTTCAAATTATGATTCATTAATTAGATTTCTAGCTTATGTTATTTAGTGTGTTATGTTCAGCTTTAATTGGAATAGCATGCCTATATAGTTTAGTTTCGTATTTTAAAATCTAGTTTTAATATTGTTGTTTCTCAATACTGGTTAGGAATTGTAGTTCTCTTTACGTTAATAGAAATGTGATGCATGAATGATGAATGGAAACGCTAAGTTTGTAGGATAGAATGACGAAATGAAGGATGACAAGATATGCATATATGATCATTAATGAATAGAGACTTTAAATTCTATTTTGTACAATTTGTTATATTCACTTGCTGTAATTCCCGTACAATTCATTATATTATTCATTGTAGTTTCTTAATTGTTAATTCTTGCTTCATTTCCGTAAATCTAGTATTTGTAAATAAATTAGGATGATGATTATAGAAGCATGCTTAGTGTAATTAACCAAACCGAGCATGTCTAATTAAATAGGACTCTTTGCATGTTTAATTAACTAGCATGTTTAATTAATTGGAATAAAAGCGTGATTAATCAATTGGGAAATGTAATCTATTATTTGAGCTTCTTGGATATAATCTAAATATTCCGAGCATGTTTAATTAATTTAATAAACTAGCATGTTAGTTTCGAATGTATAAGATCAGTTAGTCATTTCATTTATAATTGATTAGGACTTTAGTTGGTATCGATTCATTAAGCACGTTTCTAGCCATAGTTTGATAAACATGCTTATATTCTTTTTAGTTTGTGTTTTGTTTTGTTTAGAATAACATGCAAAACTAGTTTTAGTTTATTGATTGTGCGATGATAAATTAAACATGATCCTGTTATTAATTCGTTTTAATTTATGAGCATGTTTCCATTTGTTAATCATTAAGCATGTTTAAGTCAGTTAGTGTAGATGAACATGCATAATTAGTTTAGTTTAATACTTTATAATTATAATTTAAGGTTGTTTACAATTTTCGTTTGTGGAATATGTTTTCTTCAATTGTTAAATTGCATCTAAGCTTTTGTAACATTATGAAATATGTTCAATTTGTTAGATATCTTGTATGTTATAGTTTATTATTCTTGCCATTTCCGTATTATATGTTCGTTAGAATCAAGCATGTTATAGGTTGTTCTCAATTCACTTTTATGTTGCTTTCAATTATAATATTCTTGTCTTCGTTGATTTCCATTATTACTATTCTTATCATTCGTTGTTTACTATTCGTACCATTTTTGCTATACATTGTTTAATTATTGTTCTTTCTATATTATGTCAACATGCATCATGTTAATAGAAACAAGTAAGGAGTGCCCTCGAGGTGGTACTCACATGCATGAGTGAGGAAAATGAAATGAACGAATACAATGAACGATGATGAATGATGCAATGGAGGATTGAAGGGCGGATCGGTAGTTCGGATCTAGCCCACATAGGGTTAGAAGCCAATCAAACTATTCCATCATATACGTGTTCCTTCAACTTCTAACTCGATGTACGAGTAATGAATGAAACGTAATGAAAAGATTGGTTTGGGGCGGACCCATTCCAAGTGAAGTAAAGAGAGGCATGATCATATTGCATATTCCCTTTCCTTACTAAGCCTTTGGACTTACAGTTTACTTATGGTGTAGGTATACGTTTATGACGAGAAGAACGATGAACAAAATACAAAGCAGCCGATGAAAGATTTACACAGGTAGAGCTTGTGGTTGGTCAGGCTAAAGACGAGTAAAGTAAATTGTAAAACATAATGATTTACTTAGCATGTTTTAATTTCAATGTTTTCTCTTCCGCTATGTTTTGATAAACGATTTTCATAACGAATGTAATGAATGGATTTTGACACTTGGTTTTAGCACTCTGATTATGGAGGATTTTAATTGTCATATAAAAGTTTTAAATTTTGCACATTTTTAATAGCTTATGAACAACAGGGTCATCACACCTACGTCTCCAAAATGTTCACCATTCTCTGTTAATTTTTTACCTAAACAACTATGTTTTCCTTCGTTTCGCGGCTGTGTTCCTTTCCACTGAGAGATTTGCTTCTGTGCCAATCACCTTTCTTTGTGGAACCTTAAGCCTCAATGACAACTTTTTTTTTATTTGTGGACATGTTCCATTTTGCGAGTGACTACTCTCCTGTGACGTCTCCTTTTCATCGCGGATTCCCTTTTCAAAACGACAATGTCTTGCACTTGCGTTCCCGCCATGAAAGCATTCACTCCTACGTACCCACGCATTCCCTCTTATTTTAATTCGAACGATGACGTTTCACATGTTCCATTATTGGTCATGGACGCGTTTCGTCCCATAGACGACTACCCTCTCGTAACTTCCACTATTCAACACGCACCTCTTATCCAAATGACAAAGTTCATCGCTTAACTAATCTATTGTGGCTACATTCCTTTCTACAACATCATCTTTCCTCTCCGCTCACATCCAACGATTAGTGTTTCATCGTTCCTTTAACCAGACAGTCATTATTTCGTTCGACCTTTTTATCCTTTTCAAAGAGGTATTTCATGTCGCGGTCAGTTGTTTTTATGCGTATTTCCAAATTCAAACGATGAAGTTTGTGTTCACTTAAACTCCCACAATGGAATCTTTTCTTTTCACAGAAGCATCTTCTCCTTCCACTATTCTCATCCAGTGCTCGACCTTTCATCTGCGCTTTCCATCCAATGGTCCTTATTCTATCTGCTTCTTTCCTCCCTTCTGCAGACACATTCTTCTCTATGGACACCTTTTGAAACAAAATCTTTTTCGTCTGTGAAAGCATCTTTCCTTCCGCCCTCTTTATCCAGCGATCGATCTTCGTCCGCCCTCCCATCCAACGGCCATGGTCTTGTTTGCTTCTTTCATTCACTCCGCGGACAAGTTCCCTCCTGCAGATACTTCACCCAATGAAGTCGTTTCATTCCTCCCTTTCCTACCATGTAATCCTTTTTTTTTTTTGCGCCTGAGTCCTGTGTTACGAACTTCCACTATTCTAGAACCAATAAAGTCTTATTCCTAATGTTTATGCATGTTTACCAAATACAATACATTGAACCATCATCTCCCTTCAACAAACCATAAAATATCTCAAAATTTTTAACTAAATTTCACATGATGTAAAATCCTGAATTATTATTTCATATCAACAAGCCATAAAATATCATAAGGTGACCAACTAAATTCAATGCATTGCATAAATATATTTAAATATTTAAAAATCATTTCTAAAGAAATTTCGGTTACTACAAATCAATTGGAGAATTTTTGAGTTTATATACAAAATTTAAGTTTTCCATCAAAATTCTAGATATGTGAAAAATATGACAAAATTGACTTAAAGATAGACTCACCCTTGAAGTCCCTTGTATTTCTCATAGATTGCCACATATAAAAAGCTGATTTATTTTGAATTTGACAAAGCTCTAAGCCTAAATCAAATTCTCAAGTTAAAATTTTGAAATTTTATAAAAAGAGTGATGCTATAGACAACAAACATTCCAAATAGAAGTGGAACTGGTTCAAGTTGAACTAAGTAAATCAAACCAAACCAAACCAAAAATTTAGGTTTGGTTTGATTCGATTACGATTTTTGAAAGATCAATTTTAGAACTGAAACGAGTAAACCCAAAGTTCTCAGTTCAAATCTTGGTTTCTTTTTCAAAAACCGGTTGGAATCAAACCAAACAAATATTAAATATTTATATATTTTTTTATTTTAATTTTAAAAATTACAAAAAAAAAAAAAAACCAAACCAAACTAATCAAAACTGGCCAAAGTACAAATCGACTAAAAATGACTCAAAATGCATACCTAACCAAAAAAATCCAAAACCAAAACCAAACTGAAACTGAACCAAAACCAAAAAAATTGGTTCAACTTTGATTTGGTTCTAAAACCTAATCGATTCAATTTCGGTTTTAAAAGTTTTGAAATATAACTGATAGATTCAGTTTCGATTAGTAGTGAAACTAAATCAAACCGAACTGAACCAGACCAATCCCATCGCTAATTCTAGGAGTGCTAAACACATGAAGTTAAAGTATTTTGTCAATAAAGAAGAAATTCAAAAATAGAGTATCAAATTAACTTATCAACTCCAAACTTATGGTCGAAAACTTACTACCCAAACATGATGAAAGAAGAGGCTTTTATTGAAAACTTCTGGTAATATCAGATATTAAGGTATTTAGTTCATTATATTTTGATATTTTAGCCTCTTTTATTTTGTTGTTTCTATTTACTTATGCATCTTGTTATATTATGTCAGTGTGTATGCATTATTAAATTATTGAGTAACAAAATTTGTCTCTAATAAAAGATATTACAGTTAGACTATTATAGTATATCTCATCATAGTTCATGTTAAATAAGATCTTAATATAATAATGCGCAAAAGGGATGGGGTAAATAAAGATGACACACAATTCATATGATCCTTACTAATTTATTATGATTAAAGACTTAATTCAACGAATCTATATTTAGCTTTAATTAATTTTATTTTCCTTGAAAATACCCTCCTATTGGGTATTGGAAATTTATAATGTGTGTTAGGTTCTTGCAAAATATTTCTAAGTATATTTTTAGAACTCAAACTCAAATGGTCATTTAATTTTCACTCGGAGCTCAACATAGCAATTTGCGGTCGACCAAATGATGCTACATTCACCCAATCCCGAGAGACATTTCTTAGAAGTTTCCTCACGGTAGACTAAAGCTCATTTGCGGTCACCCGTACTTGAAAGAAATTACTTAAAGAATTCCATTGCAATCACCCAAAACAAATCTGCGGTAGTTTGAACCCGAGAAGGATTTTTCTAAAGTATATGACAGTCGACCGAACCATGGATGCAGTAGACCGTAATGGTAGACTAGAGTTCACGCATGATAGTTCATACCCAAGATAACTTTGATCAAGGTTTGTTTTCGATCGTCTAGAACCTGAGACTGGTAAAAGACTCGTAGTAGCCCAGAAAATCTTTCACAATAGACCACACATTTCAAATTGAGCATAGTCAAAGGACCGAAACCCATGGTCAACCAAAACTCTTTAAAATATTTCGTAATGGTCACATCGAGATCGACATGTTTTAAGCAGTGGTCAACCGACATCTCAAAAATTGGGTACATGTCTATGAATAGAGACTCCCATCTGTTGTACAACATCCACCAAGTCTCTGAGCTTTCAATGGTGAACATCAAGCATTCAACTTTTTGTGCCTGCTCACTTCCTTTCACCTACTCTAACATTTGACATTTCATTTATACTAAGGAGTTAGTTTGTTGTTGTACCAAACATATTTTATCATATCTATTATCGAGAGAGAAAATGGTAAAGTCCTAGAAATATAAAGGTACGATTGACGTCAGAAAGATCAATCAAATATAATTATAATGGTTAGTGTCAAAGAATCTTCAAAGGAGAGTATAAGAGCAAAGAAACTGGCAATTTAACCGAACTGCGTTATCAACTATGTTTGCACACTCTCCCTCACTACCAATATTTACTTGTTGAATTGATTGGTTGTGAGAGCTAATATCTCATTGAGCTTGAGAAATATAAATCTCTTATGATTGCAAACAAGTTAAGTTTTTAAATATTCGAAAAAGCTTGATAACCTAATTCGCCCCCTCCAAAATTATATCGATTAGATCCTACAATATGTGTCAAGTGAAAGAATGTATGATTATTATCTCCATTAAGTGACCGACATGATATAATTAATTATGGTTAATGATTTAATTAGTTAATTGGGCTCATTAGGTCTAATTAGAAATTATAAATTAACATAACACTTGATTGTTAGTATTGACGTAATATCTTCCTTATAGAAACTAGGTCCTCTTTCCACCCAAATTAAAATTTCTCACCATCAAGAAAGAATAACAACATCGTTAATCTCATGTGATCGTGAATTAAAATTGTCATAGGTCAAAATATGTAATTTAATTTATTGAATATTTTACTAAAGTTTTCTACTATTTTCAATATTACGTAAAATGATTTACATATTGAACTTTTAAGTATATCAAATGCAAGATTCTAATATGAATATAGTAGGTGTCTACGTTTAAGTTTTACTAATAAACTAAACTAAAACCCAATTAATAAGTTATATATTTAAGATTAAACAGTCAGTTATTCCTATTCTCTCAACCCTCCGTTAACTTAGAAAATACAAAGAGTTCAGAAATTTTCGGGAAAAAATGATTTCATCTCGATGAATTCATGAATTCAATATATTTTGCATTTAGTTTGCCTTAATGACAAGAACATAATGATTCTGATTTTAGGATTATATAGAATAAGATGATGAATTTAGCAAATAAGCAAATTGCTTTTTATGCACACATTTTGATTTACTCCATCAATTTCATGAATTCAAAGCATACAATTTTTGTAGACCCTTAATATCTTATCTACTTATTTAGTTCAATGAAAAATTTTTAGTTGAAATTATGGATTTCACATGGCTAGGCAACTTGTAGATTCTAGATCCAACATTTTATAAAGTCCAAGCGCGGCATTCTAATGAAGAACTAGTTCTAATAATCATAGAGATTGTTTGAACCTCTTAAATCGTCAAACCTACTTGGGTTATATGTGTAACTTGATAATTGTAAGTTAAAACAACCTTATGAGCTCAACATTCTTATCATGATTGTAAGTAACTTTAAACAATCTCTCATATCAATTATATCAATATACGATAAAAGCGGTATAATTATTGTAACCAAACCCATGAGTTGTAGTACATATCGCTATAACCAACGCCTTATATCAATGATAACTATAGTATATTGTAATTTAGATATATGTGTCACAACAAGCATTGATGCAGAAGATTTGAGAATATTAAAAGGTATCGAAGAGGATCCAAAGCCCATTCCCTAAAGTCCACCACCCTTGGTCATTGCAACTCCTCTACACCCTTCCCACTTGCATGCAATTATGTTTGCTTGTCCACGAAATATATCATGGAAGCATCCTTAGGCCCACGCTTGGTGTGCTTAGTTTAGAAGCCTAAACTAGGATTTTAAGCGTGGCCTGAAGCCTAAAGTTTCCTTTGGGTTTCAGCAAGCAATCATTTTAATGAAATACACTTTTTCCCTTCACTGATAACTAAATGCACACTTGTCCTTGCTTTCCCATATTAATTATTCCACTTGCAATGTCGGTGCAGTGAGCAAGGATTGACATGATGGAGTTATAGAGGAATATGAAAAACACCAAATACTCCAAAAAGAAGACGAGGTAAGAGGCCATTAGTTAAATTAAGGTATTAACAAGGAATGCAAGGAGCTAAAAAAGGAATGATAGCCTTCTCCATTGACAGATTACCTGTTTATCAGATGACATCAACACTAATTGTAGTGCTGTGGTTTGGCCTCATCAAGAGATGTTTGCATTCTTCAAAGATTTGCATGTAACCACGCCATTGGATGTCCACATTGCATGCATCCCAAGCATTGCTATGCAGTCCGCATCTGTCTTAAGATAAGGTTGCACCATTTCCCAAATCTTTTTCTTCTGGATCTGATCATTGCCATTAGCATCTTATCAGTTATCTCTAAATTTCTATGTAAATAGCTGCTCCCCAAACATTGAATGAAATAAATTAAGAAACTTTAAAATTCAAAGATACTAGTTTAATCAGGAGGGCCATATCAACAGTACAAAATGTTGTTTACAACTGATTAGAGACTCCGTTGAATTTTAAAACAGTTTTCTTCTACAGAAATGTACCTACATCGTATCATACAAAAAAAACTCCTATATGAGATGGAACATGCGAGGGTTGAATTCAGTCCATCAACTAGAGAGCTCACTAATAAATCAGTTGGTGGAGGCCTATGGAAAAAAGTTAATTTCAAACATGCACTTCTACTTGATTCTTGACTGGTTAACACGAGGTTATAATAATGTGCATCTATGATATGCCGATCCACAAGTAAGCTTTGAAATGATTAACTTTTAAGGATAGTTTCACCAATGTGTTAGGAGCGAGACTCCTACTCATTGCTTATATAACAGGCGTAATGCATAAATAGAAATATTGTAGTAGTTATGTAAGAGTTTTTTACTAATATGTATTAGTTGTTTAAAAAATAAAAAGAAAGAGAAGTTAGGAAGAGAAGTTACGGAAAAACATTTTGGGAAGAAAGAATTATTGGGAATAGATTGCAGACCTTTTATGTTCTCCTGTTGTTTTGTGTGAAATTTAGTGTGGAATTTGTGTTTTGTTTTTCTTAAATCTGTAATATTATTGCTATTTTACAGAGATACAACAATTTGGTATCACATCATACCTTCCATGCCTAGCAGGAAGGGTGAAGGTCCTTTGCATACAGTGAACGAACAAGTGGGAGACAAAGAAATGGAGTCTGTCCGTGAAGAACTTAATAGTTTGAAGAAGAGTATAGCGGCCATTTTTGGCAGATTAGAGGATTTATCCGTATGCTGTAATGAAAATCCAATTGGGTCACCCTCAGAACGTCGAATGATGGATGACGCATGTGAAGCAGAATGTTCTAACGCAACGTTTTTGGGTAACACCGAACCAGATTGGAGGAAAATGCTCGAAAGGGGTACCAAGATGGAGGTACATCATACCTGCAGATTGAAAATGCCAATTTTTGACAGAGGCGGCCCCGATGAATGGGTCTATCACGTGGAACGTTTCTTTGCTTTGAACCGCATGACTAAAGCAGAAAGGTTGGAGGTCGTGGCTGTATGTTTGGAGGGCGAGGCACTAGCCTGGTTTCAGTGGGAAGATCGTCGGCATCCTTTCTGTTCGTGGTCGGATTTCAAACTCCAGTTGCTTGAGCGATTTCGCTCGACTCTGGAAGGATTGTTGGAGGAACGCTTCTTGGCCTTGCGCCAAGACGCTTCAATGCGAGAGTACATGAAGAACTTTGAGAAGCTCGCTTCTTCCTTGTCTGATGTTCCAGAATCGATACTAGAAATGCAGTTCATCAATGGTTTGTGTGAAGAATTTCGGGCCGAACTTCACTTGCTCAAGCCTTCAGGATTAGGCAGTATCATGTTAACAGCTCAAAGAATTGAAGATAAAATGAGTTTGTTAAATTCGTTAAGGCGTCCATTTCAAACAAAACCCTGGTTTTCTTATGGCCTATCAAGCAGCGGTACGAGGTTGATAAATAATATTGGCCGGATCGAACCTCCGATGAGTAAACTAGTTTTTCCTAAGTTTGACTAGTCCTTTAAGTGGCTCACCGATGCTGAATTACAAGACCGAAGGGCAAAAGGCTTGTGTTTCCGTTGTGAGGAAAAATTCAATATTAGGCATTGATGTAAAGCAAAGGAATTACAGATTTTAATTTGTCAACATGATGAGGAAGTTGATGATTTCGTTGAGGAACCAAAAAAAGAAGGGGATCAAGCAGCCGTGGAGTTATCGGCCAATTCTATAGTGGGATTCACATCTCCACGATCTATGAAAATGAAAGGTAACTTACGTGGCCATGAAGTAATTATTTTAATAGATAGTGGCGCCACACATAATTTTGTGAGTTAAGTTTTAGTTTCCAAATTGGATATTGCCACTAATAAAATTAAAAGATACGGAGTCATGACGGGTACTAGATTTACTGTTAAAAGTGATGAAGTATGTCGAGATTTGTTGTTATCAGTTCAGGGAATGCAGATACTTGGTGATTTCTTGCCATTGGAGTTAGGCAGCTCCGATGTGATCTTGGGCATGTAATGGTTGACAACTTTGGAGGACATTCAAACTAATTGGAAACAACTCAGTATGAAATTTGAATATGGGGCACAAAAAAGGATATTGCTTGGTGATCTGACTTTATGTAAAACGCAAGTTTCTTTCAAGGCATTAATTAAGGAACATGAAAAGGGTTTGCTAATTGAACTGGGGTCGATAGTAACACATTTCGATTCTTGTGTGGCAGACGGTTTGGAACTTCAAAATCTTCTCACGCAGTTTGCAATGGTCTTCGCCTTACCAACTAGCCTATCTCCACAACGAGTTAAAGATCATGCCATTGTACTCCAAGAAGGGACGAATCCAATCAATATTCGACCTTACCGATATCCTGAAATACAAAAGGATGAAATTGAAAAATTAGTGGGCAAGATGTTTCAGGCAGGAATCATTCAGCCTAGTAATAGTCCTTTTTCGAGTCCAGTATTACTGGTTAAGAAGAAAGATGATAGTTGACGATTTTGTGTCGATTATCGAGTTTTGAATAAGGTCATAGTTGTTAATAAATTTCCAATTCCAATCATCGATGAACTTCTTAACGAGTTACATGGATTTCAGGTTTTTTCAAAACTAGATCTCAAATCTTGGTATCATCAAATTCGAGTCCGACAAAAAAATGTTCACAAAAAGGCGTTTAGAACACATGAGGGGCATCACGAATTTTTAGTGATGCTATTTGGTCTTACCAATGCACCGTCTACTTTTCAAGATTTTATGAATGATATCTTCAAAAAATATCTCTATAAGTTTGTGCTTGTTTTATTTGATGATATATTGGTATATGGTAGCTTGATGGAAGAACATCTGACTCATTTGCAACGAGTTTTAGAGGTCCTCAAAGAACACCAATTATATGCAAATCAATCCAAATGTTTCTTCGCTCAGGAAAAGCTCGAATATTTGGGTCATATTATTTCCAATGCGGGAGTTTCTGTTGATCAAACCAAAATTGAAGCCATGATTAAATGGCCAATACCTAGAAATGTGAAAGAGCTTCGAGGGTTTTTGGGACTTACAGGATATTATCGCAAATTTGTGGAGCATTATGGTCAGATTGCAAAGCATTTAACAGATTTATTAAAGAAAGACAAATTTCTATGGTCATCATTGGCTGAAACTGCATTTCGACAACTCCAACAAGCAATGACTACGATACCTATATTAGCACTTCCGGATTTTGCAAAGTCTTTCATTATTGAAACTAATGCATCCGGACATAGATTGAGGGTTGTATTAATGTAAAAACATTGACTCATTGCTTTCTATAGCCATATTTTATCTTCTCGGGTCCAACAAAAATCTATCTATGAACGGGAACTAATGGCAATAGTGTTTGCAGTAAAAAAATGGCGACCTTATATTTTGGGAAAACAATTTATGGTTCGTACGGATCAACGAAATCTTAAATTTTTGTTGGAACGAGTTATTAATCCAGAGCATCATAAATGGATCATTAAACTCTTTGGATATGATTTTGAAATCCAATATCAACCAGGATTAAAAAATAAAGCTGCTGATGCACTATCGCGCCGTCCTGATGTGACTTTTATGGGAATTAAAGCATCTATGGTTTCTTTTCGTTGGGATCAGATTGATGACGAAATTGATAAAAGTTTCCATATGTGTGCTATTAAGGCAAAAATCCTTCAAAAGTTAGAATATCCCATTGGTTATCATCTTATTGATAATCATTTGTTTTACAACAATCGTGTGGTGTTTGTAAAAGTTCGCTTTTAATTTCTTTTTTATTACAAGAATTTCATGGTGGTTCGGTAGGCAGACATGCAAGAATAGCTAAAACTTTTCAACGTTTATCTGCTGAATTCTTTTGGTTGGTATGCATAGAGATGTCTGTGATTTTGTATGGCTGAATTCTTTTAGTTGGTATGCATAGAGACTTCCAGTCTTAGCCATCAATTAAAATGGCTGAGAACACAGCCGCGACACCTCAACTCAAGGTCTCCAGCGCCGAAGTCACCAACCCCAACAACAAAGTTATCCATTAAACCAGAAATCGGAAGTTGAAATCTCAAAATTTTACATCAACGCTAGCAAACAAAGTTGTGAATCAACTTACCTTTGCTGGCAGTTTCTAATTATTAGAATTCCCAAATAACACAGTGTAATCCATCGTTCATCCATCCCGACTCCACGTTAAAGGTAATTTTTATCCTTCACACAAAAATTTTAAATTTTGCATCCAAATTTCAGTTTATGCAACAATTGGGATTTCAATGTATGAGGAAAAGAAACTTACCGAGGATGGGCAAATCTGACTCATAGCTCTGCCCAAAATTTCACCTAGAGTTCCTTGAATTATGTCTGCAAAGACTTGTATGCAGAAAGGATTTTGAAATGGGAAGAGGGGAATGCGGAAATGGATGATAAAGAGAGCGAGGAACAGAAGGGGAAAAGGGGAGGAGGAAGGGAAGGGAGGAGTTCCCTTTCATGATCTGGAACGTTCCCCAAATTTTTAGGGGAAGTTACAAAAATAAAAAGGAAATAATCTTTTTCCTTAAAAGAAAATTTATACCAGATATTACAGCGCAGATTTTAATAAAAGCTTCAGCTGACTCTAAACGACAAGATGTTCATTTTGATATTGACGATTTAGTATATCTAAAATTACAACTTTATCGTCATAAGTCTATGGCTAAGAGACGAAATGAAAAATTACATCATCGTTTCTATGGACCTGACACTATTGAAGCAAAGATAGGTCAGGTGGCTTATCGGCTTACTATTCCTTCCACTACAAGTATTCATTTTGTCTTTCATGTCTCTCAGCTTAAAAAAGCCATTAGAGCCTCCATTGCTTTTATTGATATTATATCTCAATTATCATGTGATTTGGAGCTTTTGGTTGAATCATTTAATGTACTCGATGTGCGTCAAACAGCAATAGGTCGTCAAAAGTTCTTAGAAGTCTTAATTGAATGGAAAAGTCTGCCTAAAGTAAATGCTACATGGGAATCTTTTATTAATATTCAACATCAATTCCCTATTTTTCACCTTGAGGACAAGGTGTCTGAACAAGCGGGGGAATGTTAGGAGGGAGACTCCTACTTACTACTTGTATAATAGGCGTAATGCATAAATAAAAATATTGTAATAGTTATGTAAGAGTATTTTAGTAATATGTATTGGTTGTTTAAAGAATAAAAGGAAAGAAACGAAAAGTTAAGGAGAGCAGTTACAGAAAAATATTTTGGGAAGAAAGAATTGTTGGGAAGGGATTGTAGACTCTTTATGTTCTACTGTTGTTCTGTGTGAAATTTAGTGTGAAATTTGTGTGTTTTGTTGTTCTTAAATCTGTAATATTATTGCTATTTTACAAAGATCACAACACAATGAAACGACGATGACCTGAAAAGTAACTAAATTCTCTCATACCAATCTATAATCAAAAGCTTCATTATTTGTTTTAACATGAATCCGTACCTGGTTAGGAGTGGCAGCAGGAGGTTGTTTTTCCTTTTCATCTTCGGAGCCAAACCATATTCTTTCCCCGGGGAGTGAAGCACTGGGAGGCTGAAGAAGCTCAACATTTTCATGTGATGTATCAGACGCTGCCATAAGCATGCCACATGATTTTACCCCCCGCATATTCCTTGGCTTCAAATTAGCGAGTACAATAACACTTGTATCCTGTCCATGGTTAAATATGCATCACACAGAATTATGATACAGAAATTTGAGGCATTTAACTGATATCATATTTGAGTGAACATAGTCATAGAAATGACAGCAAAATCATCAACCAAAAATTATCATAATAGCCTCTTGGGTCTTCTTTGGATCTTCTGAGTTTTCTAAGCCTCCTCACCTTTCTTTTGGTGTTTCTATAATTCTCTCCACCATGGTCCATTTTCTACAGAAAGATAACCTTCTAATTCCTTTGAAGTGTGCTCATAATGAGATGTGATTCTTGCCAATGGGTAAAGAATTATACTACAAGATATGATGCAATTAATCTTTAAAACACCAGTATCTGCAACAGTGTCCATAGTCACTATTGAATGCACAAAATCATGGAAAGAGCCGTTAGAATTTATATGGAATAATTGTAGAGCTAAAGAAGGAAGATTAGAAATTCCAAAATTGTTAGAATAATTTCGTTATACATGTAAAGTAAATTATGTATATAATTTAGGATAATCAAACAAAATATTATGTTTTCCGCAATTCATCTTCTGTTAGCATGGTATCAGAGCCTAAAGGCTCCTTTCGCTGAAGCAAGTCTGTGGCATCTCTGCCCAGAATTTTCTTTTTCCTTTTTGGCATCACCGCCTAGCATCTTCAGCTCTTTCCAGAGGCGTCTCCGCCCAACCCAGGGGATATTTTCGCCCACAACCAGTATCTCCGCCCCACCCAGAGGCGTCTCCGCCCACACCCAGAGCATCTCCGCCTTGTAGTGTATAAACACACGTGGGTCTCTCCGCCCTGAGGTGTATAAACACCTGCGTCTCTCTTCTATCTCAAATTCGCACCTTTCTGTGCGTATTGGAACACATTTGGTGTATCTTTGAATTTTATCAGTTTTTTGACAGCAACGAGTCTACCAGTTGCAACTGCTCCAGGGAATTATAAAGTTTGACTCTCCATAGAATTCTTATCAAGCTATCCACAACATTTGTGTCCTACATCTCAGTCAAATTTATTTGCTGCTTTAATCTATCAATTTCAGAGTTATAGGAAACAAAGCTTGGAACTTTCAGGTTTCTGCATTTCTATCACTAACAAATCTAATGACATCTTCATCTGCTGCTATAATCAAACCTCCAATTCTTACGATAATCCCACCATACAAATTACCACTGAAAAACTAAATGTATACAATTATTTGGAGTGGTCATTGACAGTCCAATTATTTCTCAAAAGTCGACTGAAAATGGGGCATGTTCGTGGTACTGTCAAAGTGCCAAACACAGATGATCCAACATTTCATTCCTGGGAAGCAAAAATTCTATGGTTATATCATGGCTTTCTCAACTCCATGAATCCTGAACTTGCTAAACCATTTCTATTTCTTTCTACTGCCAAAGAGGTATGGGAAGCTGTTCAATCAACATATTCCAAGCAGGGAGATATGGTTCAAATCTTCAACCTTAAAAGACTATTTCGGAGATCCGTCAAGATGATCAAGATGTCACCACTTACATTAACAAATTAGGAGTTTTGTGGCAAGAATTAGACATGTACAAGCACTTCAAACTAACCAACGTTGTTGATACGGTGAAATTCCGAGCACTTATCAATTCGACAACTTATTTGAGTTTCTTGTACATCTCAAACCAGAATTTGATCAAAAGTCGGATTCTTGCAAAGGACCCTCTTCCTTCCCTTCGAGAGGCTAGAGCAATTATTAGACAAGAAGAATATCGCCTTCAAGTTATGATGCAACCAATTTCTATAGAACACAGTGCACTAGTCACAACCAAAGATTCATTCTTTAAACATGCCGAAAAAGACACTCGTTGCTGTGATTATTGTAAACGCTCGAAGCCTACAAGAGAAACATGCTGGCGACTAAACGGGAGAGGATCATCATCCAACCGTGGAGAAAAAAATCAAAGGACTGGGCGTGGATTTACACCCAAACTTCAGCATGTATCACTGAATTAGAGACTCAACCTCGGGAAGTACAACCTCCTCCTTTCACCAAATAGCATACAGACATTATCAAAGCCCTACTACAAAATGATGTTCCTTCTAAAATACCTTCGTGTCACTTTGCTCAAACTTCAAAAGGTATGGCTCTAATCTCAAAAATACGAATAATACCTTATGGATTATTGATTCAGGAGCTACAAATCATATGACAAAAGATTCATATCGCTTTACCTCATGTGAGCCGTATTTTGGACAACGTAAAGTCCAAGTGGCAGATGGATCTATCTGCCTGTTCAAGGCATTGGAAATATTTCTCTCACTAAACATTTGATGTTATATTCAGTACTACATATCCCACAAATGTCTTGTAATCTAATATCTGTAAGCAAACTATCTAATTCTAAATGCTCACTAACCTTTTCTTCTAATGAATGTCAAACAGTGCCAATCTTCGGGGAGGGGATGATTGGGAGAGCTAGAGGAAGGGAGACTTTACTATCTGGATCAATCTACCAATCTCGATATGGTATCTTGCACACCTATACCGCCAACACTCCAACTTACTGATTTTTCAACAACAAAGAACCAAAACGAAACCTATTGGATTTTTCATCAACGACAAGGCCACCCAAGCTTTAACCAACTTCAAAAATTATATCCTAATATATGTACTAATCTTAATCCAGTACAATTTAAGTGTGAGTTCTGTGAATTGGCCAAGAATAGTTGAGTCTCGTATCCTTTATCTAATACAAAAAGTTAAGACTCTGACATATGGGGTCCTGCCCCTGTGCCATCTCTCTCAGGTTCGATATTTCATTAGTTTTATGGATGATCATAGTAGAATTTCATGGCTATATTTACTTAAACATAATAGGATGTAACCCTTACAATTATAAGCTTTTTTACTATGATCAAAACTCAATATAACACACCTAGATGAATATAACACACCTCTTCCCATAGCTATCATAGAGAAGGAAGATAAAGAAAAATCCAGCAATGAACCCAAACATTTATTACAAGTTTATACACGCAGGAAGGATAAAGTGCATCCCCTTTCCTCCCAACCTACCAATGATCCAAAGAAAGGTACACTTGGATCGATAACTCCTTATTATAAATTCTAGTGTTTTGCGTGATCTTAGCTCTTTTATATGATTTAAATACTTCATCTGATTTACCTGTTGCCTAAAGAAAAGGTGCAAGGGAATGTACCCTACACCCATTATCAAATTTTATGTCTTTTAATAGAGTCACAATTAAATATAAATATTTTTTATCCAAATTACAAGAAGGAAAAATTCCAAATAATATTCAAGAAGCAATGACTCGTCCAAAATGGAGAAATGCTATCAATGAAGAGATGGAGGCACCGAAAAATCAGACATGGGAAATGGTTGACACATGCCGAAGGATAAGAGTGCAGTAGGTTGTGAATGGGTGTTCAACATAAAGTACAATGGTGATGGTTCAAGAGAAAAATATGAAAGTTCACCTTATTGCCAAAGGATATACACAAACTTATGGATTAGACTATCAAGAAACCTTTGCACCTGTAACGAAAATGAATTCAATATGGATCCTAATTTCTATAGCTAAAAACTATGGTTGGCACTTACAACAACTAAATGTTAAAAATGCATTTCTTCATGGAGATCTGAATGAGGAAGTATATATGGATCCACCACTAGGCTATGAGCACAATGAGAGCAAGAAATGCAGACTAAAGAAGTCACTACATGGATTAAAGCAGACAACAAAGGCATGGTTTGAGAGATTCACAAAAACACTCCTTCAACACAAATACAAGCAGAATCAAGAGATCATACTCTATTTTATAAAAGGTCTCTATCAGGTAAACTAACTATTTTGATTGTGTATGCCGATGATATAATTATAACAAAAGCCGATCATGAAGAAATTCAACAAACTAAAATAAAAATTAGCTATTGAATTCGAGATAAAAGACTTGGGAGCACTAAGATACTTTCTTGGCGTAGAAGTAGTAAGAAACAAAGAAATTTGTTGACACAACAAAGATATACACTCGTGTTAAGGAAACTGGTAGGCTAGGATGCAAAGCAGCAACAACTCCTATAGAGAGAAATCATCGATTGATGACCATCACAGAAGGCAAAGAGCAAACAAAGAGTGATATCAATCGGCTACTGATATAACCCTCGCAAATAAAATGAAACATAATTTGCTCCATAAGTATTGTCAGTAAATTTACGCATAATCCACTAGAAATTCATATGGAAGCAATTCAAAGGATTCTAGGATACTTGAAAGGAACACATGAATGAGATTATCTACAATACATATAAAAGGGAGAATGCTCCTATTTTCTTCCACCATTTTTAAAAGATAAAAGAAAAAGAAAAATAAACCTTCCCGCAAGTTCTACTCTCCTACCTATGGTGGTCTAGTCTCCTAAGTGTGGTGGTCTAGGAGATATAGGAAATGCTAGAACATTATTTTGAAAAGATTTTTCTTAGAAAATTCTTTTTAGGGAAATTAACAAATCAACTAATGTACTATGAAATCAATGGCAAGTCAACCACTGAACAATTTTTGCAAACAACTTAAACATTGAACTATAAATGGACGGAGCAATTATATCGGTTACATTTTCTGTTAAAAAAGTTGTCGCTTCGCAGCGGAAGATTATCCTTCCGCTGCGGAGAGTAATTTTTTAACTTTGTTTAGCAGAAAGATAACATTATGCTACGGAAAGACAACGTTCCGCCTGCGATTACTTTCTGCTGCGAAAATATTACATTCCTCTGCGAAAAATGAAACATTGGTGATGAGAACTGGACAACGACGACGACGGAGGATCAAAAAGAGGAAAGAGAAGCTGGCGATGAGAACTGGACGATGAAATAGAGGAGGGTGAATCACAAGAAGATGTTTGGAAAATTGAAAACATGGAAATTGTTTTCGACGACGAGAAGACCATTTTGGAGCTTCCTGGAATCGTCTCGCGGTAAGATTGTTTTAATTATTCTAATTTTCGCATAAAACTGAAGTTGAATTATAATTACAGAGATATATTTGAAGATGTTTCTTCGCGGGTTCAATTTTATGTTGAAGATGTTTTCTTCGCGGGTTCAGCGTTAAGGCAATGTTTACTCTGCTTATTTCCCATAGTTCAATGTTTAAATTGTTAGAAAAAATTGTTTAGTGATTGACTTGTCATTAGTTCTATAGTATAGTAGTTGATTTATTACTTTCTTCTATTCATTTCTTTTTTTTTAATTTGTTGATTTGTTAGTTCTATAGTACGACGACGGTTTTTTTTTTTTTTAGTTGGTTTTTTTTTTTCTGAAGCCATACTTACCAACCTAACCCAATATGCATAGAGGGGATTGGGGAGATCATTAGACCTTCCTCCAAATCCTACCTAACTCACGGTGAATTGGTGTTTTGATAAACATGTTTCAAAAATATTCATTAGAGAAAGATAGCCTAAGGAAGTCTTCCAAGCTACATGCCAAAACTATAGAACCTTACAAGATTTGAAAAGGATGAGAATTATTGGTTGTATAACTTTCCAACCACATTTTTATCCATGACCCCACTAAGCATGAATAACACCGGGCAACTCAAACTAAGAACCAAAACAATTGTCATCTGACAAAGGCTCATAAAATGACTCTACAATAGCAAAAACTTTTCCATAACGAGGGAGAACTGGACTACTTCAACCTACACCATTAGTGAGGTGGGCTTGGGAGGAATATCCAAAGTGGATTTATAGGAGGGCAGTTTGGAGAAGTGATGCACCGTGGGTTCCGCCTTATTTTTATTTTAATTTAAATTAAATATTTTATTTTGTAATAGCTTAAATTATTGTTTGAGTTATTTTGTTTTTTGTGTTTTTGTTGTCCATTTGTTGTTGTTTTTGTTGTCCGTTTGTTGTTGTTTTTGTTGTCCGTAGGTATTGTGTTTTATTTTTAAGATTATTGCTGTAATTTAGGTCATTATCCTAATTAGGGTAGTATTTAAACTTTTCTAAGTGAATTTTGTAAGGAGTTGAAAAATGAATACAGAAAACTGAACGTTGTTCAAACTTGGAGTTTCTCCATTCCGCCGCATCTTTTTCGGTGAGTAATATCCGAACAAGTTTGTGTACAAAATTGAGATCATCTCTTGTAAGTTCAAGGTAATTTCCCTTATTGCTACTCTTTTCTCTTATTTGTACCGTAGAAAAAGAATATCCAACAAAAGTGAAGAAAACTTTCAAAGATCTAAGTTGGAGAGCTACTTCTTGCGAAACAGCCATTGAAGTCGGAAGACACAGTAGTAGTGTCTTTTCGGACCAGCTTGTTACTTTTCTGCACAGTGTTATTCATTCCTTACTAACGAAGGAAGACTGCTGCAATTCACAGAGAAAGTTTTGTTCCAAAGTTTCCACCTTTCATCCGTTGCCGTTTCATTGATTCGGAGTGTGATTTCTTCAAGAACCAGTCTTTCACCATCAAACAAACGCGGGGCGCAAACTCCGTCATTATCTAAGTGCAAAGGATCGAGTTGCACAACCGTCCCGTTCATTCAAGTTCTCCCTCGCCATTTTGTCGCTCGCAGCAAATCTACTTCGTTGGGGACGTCCTTCGTTATATAAGAGTTCATTGTTTCTGTTAAGGGACGTTCCTTTCTTTTAAATTTAACATTAATTTTCTATAAGGGACGTTTGTTCCCTCCAAGGGACGTCCGTCTTCCAAGGGCTTCCGTTACCTCTCCGTCAATTTTTTCGCTGAAAAGAACGTCTGCTTCCCTAAAAGGGACGTTCGTCTTGTCCTCATTTTTTAATGCCGTCATTTCTTGCGATGTAAGAACGTCTGTTTCTCTCAAACAGACGTCCGTCTCTCCTTCGATCAAAACGACATCTCTTAGCTATTTTGGACGTCTGATTCTCCATAAAGGACGTTCGATATTCATCCCAACGCTAAACCTTCCATTTTTGGACGTCCGTCTTCCCTAAGGGACGACTGTTCCTCCTTCCAAACACCCGTGCCTCTCCTCTCCTACACTCCAACATCCGAGTGAGCTCCCTCAAGTGCATCATTTGGTATCGGAATCTGAATTCGATATTGTTTCTTGTACTTACCATTCTATATAATGAAAGGAAACCAAAGTTATTCTTGGAGTTACATTACAGAAGATGAGGATTTAAAACATTCTCTTCCCACTTTCAGTGGGTCAAATTGGTCCGAAGATTACACAGATTGGGAAGATGAGTTGGAAGAATTTTTTTTAACTCACGAATTTTCAGACAGGGGAAAAGTGAAAATTGCTTCGTCGAAACTCAAAGGAAAAACTTCCCTTTGGTGGAGAAGGGTAAACTCGGAGAGAAAAGAATGCAATGAAAAAGCCATAAATTCTAGGAGTGTGATGAAGTGAGAAGAAAGTATGCTCCCAATTTATTTTAGTCGAGTATGTCGTCATCACCACTTTCCAATGTTGAGAAGAAATCTTTCAAGCTAGGCACCACTCCTAGAAAGTTGAGTACCTCCAAGCCTCCACTTGTGCAAAGAAAGAAGTGGAATGAAATCGATTCCAGCCGAAGCCGTCCAGACCAACTCAGTGACATCCTAACCTCGTTGAAGAATATGATGCAGCTACTTGATAACATGTAAGTGACATTAAATGTTGCATGTGCTCCCCTTTTGCCAGCACAAGATCATGTTGTGGCAGTGCAAGAACCTGTATAGGTAGAAGAGTCAATTGAAGAAGAAATTATTGAAGAAGTTGTTAAAGATGAAACCGAGTTAGAAATAGAAGTAGGTTTTGAAGAGTTGCATAGTCCAAGTTGCTCCAACCAAACTCTTACGGTTTAAAAAAATATTGAAGGGTCACTTCATGAAGAGGAATGTAAAAATATCTCTTTGGCAACAACTCACGAAGAAGAAAATTGGAAGTACAACTTATTTATGCTCACGAGGGGCCATTACTTTTTCATGGAGACTCAAGCGATCGAAGAACATTTTTTGAAAGATCAAATCCTTGAAGATGATCATATAAAGAGTGAAGATAGTTTATTAACAGCAACTAATGATGAAGGAGAACAAACAAAATAGTTAGTGCTATGTAAAAAGGTATGTACCATTAAATAGATTGATTACTTGGCTATTTAGCATTTGTTGGATTGAAGATTCCTTTGATGTTGGTGCTGTCTTTGAATTTTGGAAAGAAAGTTTTAATATTGTGGTTGAGGAAAGAAATTTTAAAAGAAAGTTTTAATATTGTGGTTGAGGAAAGAAATTTTAAGTTCAAAGATGTTTCAACGGCGGGGCTAGCCATGGAGATTGATGTTTGGAATTTACTGAACCTCTCAACCACTTATCTGTCGACCACCATGAGAGAAGTAAATATCCCTTCAAATTGCCAAGACATGCTCAATTCACAATTCATGGCAGTATGGAGTAGTTTCAAACAAATCAATTATAGTGAATCAACTGTTAGCCTTTTTGTTAGGCTAAGTTTTATTTTGATGATGACTAAATTGTGTGTTAGTTTAGTAAATCAATAAATTGTATTTTAGTAGCATGTTGCTTGG
>CM039483.1:31430877-31454672 GCA_022433065.1 Begonia loranthoides
GTTGCTTGGATTAATTGATTGATAAATTGCATAACTTAATTGAATAAATCAAATATGCAATGCTTGTGGCACATGCTTAGGTTAGAAAATAAACAACTTTATATGTTTTGGACATCATCAATAAGAGAGATTGTTTAGACTATGTGATCTAGATGATGTGAAATTTAATAAAGTGCAAAAGTTGTTTATACATTGAATTCTTATATATCATATTTATCGATTAAATTGAGAATACCCTTGATTAAGGGTATTGAGAATATTTAATGTGTTTCTCTAAGTCTATGCAGGAGAATGGAAGGTTCGTATGACTTAGAGGAAACATTTTGTGAAAGTATGAAGTAGGTTATGCAGTTGAGGACGCTGCGGATGAGGCGGACGCGAGGCTTTGGCGTCCGATTTGCTTCTGTCCATTTTGATGGATATGCGGACTGTGGTCACGAACGAGGCGGACGTGAAATGGCGTCCGCAATTCTTCAGCTATGCGGACGGAAAAGAAGAAGAGGACGATGGTTTGGCGTCCCCCCTCAAATTTGTGCAGTCGCGGACGATAGACCCAGTCGGTGCGGACTCGAATATTGGCGTCTGATTTGAATCTGTCCAGTTCTGGATTTGTGCGGACGATTTGTGCGGACGAAGCGGACGATAGAATTGGCGTCCGCAAGTGCATATTTTTCTGTCCAACGGCCATATTTTCAACGGGAAAATTTCAACGGTCATGCGGACGATAGGTGCGGACGCTGAGGTCGTCCGGAAGCCACAATGGCAGTGTCTATAAATAGAGGTTCACTGTATGCTCTCCACTACTGACGAATTGAATATTCGAGGCGAAGCTCTGGCAAAATCAATACTCGAATTGTGAGCTTTTAATAGCATTATAAATCCAATTTTCCCCACTCTTAAACTTGCGAGTTATTTTGGGAAATTTTGGATTAGATAGATTGCGATTTAATTTTCGAGTCTATTATATTGTGCTTGATTGTAAAGGGTGATTCCCTAAGAATTCATCACACTTGGATGACGCCCCGAAATAGTCAAATTTAGGGTGACGACTCATAAGAGTCTAAGGTTAACGACCTTATAATTAGTCAAGGGTGACCCCCCGTCTAATAGTCAATTTGTAATCGGTTTTATTAGCACCCGCAAGCCAATTATATAGTGTATCTCCAAGTGCAACTTAGAGCGCGGACGTAGGCTAGTTTGCCGAACCGCGTAAACAAATATTGTGTGCACTTCTCTAACCTTTACTCTTTACATTATTGCATATATTTGTTATCGATATTTTAATTATATGCATTAAATCACTTAGGGTTATTAGAGATTAAAATATCGCACGAAAATATTAAAACGCTATATTCACCCCCCTCTATAGGCGTATATCGATCCTACATCAACTTCTGCATTTACGGGTTTCAAGCATGGCTTTTTGCCCATCCAATACCAGGAAGGTACAATTTTGTTAGTAATTTATCTTCCTATTTTGAATTGTCGTGAACCACTTTTGAAATCTTGGATTTATGTGTTGGATGAGTACGAGGAATCTTTGATTATAAACAAAAATGATTCCTCGCTTAATGATGACATGCCAATTCAATATTTGTGTTTTTCCCAAAGAAATTGTTGGTGGTTAATTGGATTGCAACTTTATGTTATCATAGAGAATATGGTAATTGACTACTTTATGAACCAAATTGATAGCCATATATTTACTTTGGAAGACTTTGATCAATGGCCTACGCATAGTGAATTGATAGTGGAATGGGTGTTACCCAAGACTTTTGAGTGTTTTTTTGGGACAAGATGTACTTGAATCTGTTTTAGAGCCATACAAATCAATTGAAGTATGTTCTTGGTTGGTTGCATAAGTTGTACAAGAAAGAAAGCTAGTGATACAATTGGAGGCCAATCCGAATTTGAGGTCAAATCATTTTTCAACCCCAGAAGTATGATGCACCATAAGCTCCGCCTCATTTTTATTTTAATTTAAATTAAATATTTTATTTTATAATAGCTTAAATTGTTGTTTGAGTTATTTTGTTGTTTGTTTTTTTGTTGTCCGTTTGTTGTTGTTTTTGTTGTCCGTTTGTTGTTGTTTTTGTTGACCTCAGGTGTTGTGTTTTATTTTTAAGATTATTGCTGTAATTTAGATCATAGGGTTTAACCCTAATTAAGGTAGTATTTAAATTTCTCTAAGTGAATTTTGTAAGGAGTTGAAAAATGAATACAGAAAATTGAACGTTGTTCAAACTTGGAGTTTCTCCAGCCAGCCACATCTTTTTCAGAGAGTAATATCCAAACAAGTTTGTGTCTACAAAATTGAGATCATTTATTGTAAGTTTTAGGTGATTTCTCCTTTCTCTTCTTTGTGCCGTCAAAGAAGAATATCCAGCAAATGTGTAAAAAACTTTCAAAGATCCAAGTTGGAGAGCTACTTCTTGCGAAGCAGCAACTGAAGTCGAAAGACACAGCAGTAGTGTCTTTTCAGACTAGCTTGTTACTTTTCTGCATAGTGTTATTCATCCCTTACTAACGGAGGAAGACTGCTGCAATTCACAGAGAAGGTTTTGTTCCAAAGTTTCCACCTTTCATCCGTTGTCGTTCCACTGATTCGGGGTGTGATTTCTTCAAGAACTGATCTTTCACCATCAGACAGACACGTGGCGCAAACTCCATCATTATCTAACTGCAAAGGATCGAGTTGCACAGCCATCCCATTCATTCAAGTTCTCCCTTGCCATTTTGTCACTCGCAGCAAATCTGCTTCGTTGGGGACATCTTTCGTTATATAGGAGTTCGTTGTTTCTATTAAAAGACGTCCCTCTCTTTTAAATTTAACGTCAATTTTCTATAAGGGACGTCCGTTCCCTCCAAGGGACGTCAGCTTCCGTTACCTCTCCGTCAATTCTTTCGCTGTAAAGGACGACTACTTCTCTAAAAGGGGCGTTCGTCTTGTCCTCATTTTTTAACGTCGTCATTTCCCGCGATGTAAAGAACGTCCGTTTCTCTAAAAGAGACGTCCGTTTTTCCCCATTTAAAGCGCCCGTCTCTCCTTCGATCAAAACGACGTCCCTTAGCTATTTTGGACGCCCGATTCTCCATAAAGAACGTTCGATATTCATCTCAATGCTAAACCTTCCAATTTTGGACGTCGGTCTTTCCTAAGGGACTACCGTTCTTCCTTCCAAACACTCATGCCTCTCCTCTCCTACACTCCAACGTCCGCGTGAGCTTCCGCAAGTGTATCATTTAATTATCAGAGCTTCCGCAAGTGCATCAAGAAGGGCACATAAGGTGGTTACATTTCTGTTACGTGGGCAGAGAAGGAGATATAAGATCTAGGGAGCGGAGTGAGGAGGATATTCTTCATATTTTTAGAGAGAATTGATTAGGAGACACAATGGACCTCTTAAATGTCTGTTGTATCTCTGTAACTCTTTCAACTGATTGATTCTATCAATAAACACTCTTCGTTTGGGTTATTAGAGTTGCCTTTCTTATAGTGGAAGTAGTAATCTATCAGTGTTGACCTTCTACCACAATAATACAAGAAGTCCTCGAAGGCCAACCACAAATATGAAGCCTTGTAAGAATCAATAACTCTTCTACAAAATTTCTTGTAGTGATTGAACCAGCGGAATCTGTCTCGCTAATAAAACATCAACATTGCAAAATAATGTTTCTTATCTTTAGATTGTTTAATAAAACTCTAAACGAAACATAAGATAGAAATAATGGCAGCATGTCAAACACCCTGCAACTAATAACCAAGTGAAACACATTCTTAAAAATAAACCCTCTTTTTCTTCAAAGGTTTCATGGTTTCTAAGTAAAAAGACAACCTAGAAATAGTGGTTAAACACAAAACACCCTTTACCTAAGCACCAACTAAAACGCCCTGGCATCTTTACCTTTGCTCTTCTTTATTAGCTTATTTCTCATATACCATGAAAAAGCATACTTTGCGTGCATAAAAGAAACCACAAGTGGACTTGTTAATATATGAGCTCCATCTTTAGGAAGGAAAAACTAAAAATTTCATAACTAGTACATGCACTTTCAATAATGTCACCTGTCAAACAAGTGAGCTTTGATAGATATTTACTGAGTCAAAAGGACAATTTATCAAAGCAAAAGTTAAGAAATTGGTTTGGTCTACAATAATCAACTTCATTTGAAAACATAGAAATTCAAGAAATCGTGGGATGAATCCAACTAGCCACTCTAGTATAATATCCTTTAATAATGTACCATCAATTTGTGTAATGAAACTGAGTTAAGGATAATCAAATCAATCAACATATTATAGATGTGGAATCTAGCACCACTTTCATCTCCTCGCTGAGATCCTTTCAAAATTAAGCTATGGAGAGCACCTATTTATTATTTGTCACTCATCAAAAGAAAGCAGCACTAAAACCTTCATTGAAGAATTTTACAGCAAACTTATTTGATGATATCTTTCGGAACTTTAAAACGACTGACACAGAAAGAATTCATGATGTCTGAAATCTTAAAACTAGGTTATCAAAGATTTTACAGTAAATTTTGTAAGGCATTTATGTGTCATGCTAACAAATGCATTTCTTATTCCATTAATCCATTAAAAAAGAAGAGGAATAAAAACGAAATAGACCTGAAGCTGATCAAGTGGGACGTAGTTAACAAGGCCGCTACAGATTAGCCTCGGTTCCGGTTCCCCCACATCAACCTCTTCCACATACAGAGATTCCGCCTCTTCATGTCGCCAAGCCCGAACGATTCGCCCAACCCTAATATCCAGCATGTTGGCAGCATCCTTTACCTTCATATCTTGATTCTCATCTTCAGATAACGAATTTTTCAATGGAGTATTCTCTGCAACATTAGCCTCACCAGTGGCTTCAGTATGCGTTGCGGAAGCAGTGCAAAATGAGAGAGGAAAGAATTGAGCTACCCGTCCCCTTTTATGCGCAGACGATGATGGCTTATCCTCGTCCCTAATCGATTCGCGAAGCGGAAAAAATATACGTCTAGCAACAACATGGAGCTGAGAGGTGGATGGTAAAGGAAGCCGACTCCTTCCACCAAATATTGTAAGTCTTGCTCTCGCTCCAGCAATTTTAACCGTTGCCAATGGCGTGGCCATTGTGATCTTCTTCTGCCTCTCGTGCTTCTCGGATAAAACCAGAAAACAAAATGACTAAAAAACCGAAAAAGAGTGAAATGACGAAAAGCCACATGTAGAATTGAAAGAAATCTCATATATTATATTCTTAGAAGTGAAATGAATTTTGTTGATTCTCAAATTTGAATTATGTCTTCCCAAATGTTCAAACAAAGTAGATCCAGCTTTGAAACAAGTTTGAGAAGGATTTTGAGTAATTTCAAGTTGGTCCATCAAAAAATATTTCTAAAGGGTCCTCGATTAATTGTATAATTATATTAAGTACATACTATACTAAAACTAGATATCAATTATCACACACGTTTCTAATACATAAAAATTAAATTTCACTACAAATCTTTCGATGTAAAAGGAAAAAACCACTAGTTATACTTTCATTACGAAAATAAAATGTTACAAGTAGTTCTTTAAGTTTATTTAGTTAATGAAGAACAAAAATAACTAAAGATGACAAGAGTCCCACTATAAGACCAATTTTGTTTTAAGTGGACTCGAGTAATTTGGGTTTAGCCTTAATTGCTCGAGTTGGCCCTAAATCTATTTCTGCCAAATTTTTCAACCAAATATTTTTCTAAGGACAAATCAAATCCACAACAGAAAAGTAAATTAAATATATGTAATATTATACTCTATGGACCAAGACAATTTTTCATTAAGTAATTTTCTAAGGATTTGCTTCAAGGAGGAGAAGCTAGCAATCTTAGAGATAAACATGGTTTGGTTCGATCTAATTTCAAATTTAAATTTAATCAAATTGTGCGGTAATTATTCTATACTTTGAAACCTAAATGAGAGTGATGGAGAACAACTTATTTGATTTTGGTTTAAGATTTTGGACTCATTTTGTAGTGGACTGAACCATGAATTATTTTGAGTTTGACCAAGATTTATCAAATTTCTATTATAATTTAGGGAAAATGACAAATTAGCCATCGTGGTTTGCAATCAATGACAAGTCAACTACTATCCTTTATTTTCTAAAAAATTAACCATTGACGTATGGGAAAATGACAAAGCCAATATCACTGTCACGTTTGCCGTTAACAAGCTGATCTGGAGCCGTGGCGGTTCGTAGACAAAACATCACGCCTCCGTGGTTTTCCACGGTATACATAATCGCAAACAAAGTAGAAATCCTCTCGGCGACCCATTTTCACTGTGAACAAACACCGAATCCTCTCGGCGACCCATTTCCCCTTGAACAAACACCAAAAACTCTCGGCCATTTTCGATCACAATGTATTCCCGAGCAAAGAAATTGGCGTTCAAGCGTGGGAAGGCAACGGTGGAAGCTGTGCAAGGCGCGGCAGTGGATGATAAGCAACCCGCGATGGTGGACGATGAGCAACCCATGGCGGTGCAACACGAAGACACCACCGAGGATGGAGAAACCGTTGCACACTCGCAATGGCAACCTGAACCCAAGCCTGAACAAGGAGAAGCCGGAGGCTCACTGGTCTGGTTCCAACCCATTACAGTGGGTTTAAGGTCCAAACTATTCAGGACAGCGTATTGCAAAACACGGTATGAAGATGATATACAACACCGTGCAATTATTATTTCCAAAATAGTAGATTTTGACTCCTTGAAAAGAATGAGAATTAAACAATTGCTTGAAGATGCTGGACTAGCTGGGTTATGCTGGATGAGGGGCAATTACTACAAGAGAATTATTAGAATGTTTTACATAAATTTAGAACTGTCCACCGAGCCATTAGAGGTGCAGATGTATGTGTTTGGATGGGAGTTGAGGTTCACTCCCAACGATCTAAATATAATGCTTGGATGTGTACTGGACGAGCCAAGCGATTAATATTATCACGTGTCTCGGGAGCCACCATTCGTCAGCCGAGGAGAAGAGCTAGCGGTGCTTAGATTGTTGCACCATGATCCCGGGGTTGCCTAGTACAACAAGCCAAAGGGCCAGGAGTTGAATGTCATAGCCCGATTGATCCACCTGATCATGACGTACAAGATTTTACCTCGGGATGGGCATCGAGACCATGTTAGCTACATGGATCTCTATACGCTGGAGAGGAATGGGTCCTCAAGTCCAAGAAGCAAGCAGCACCTCCACCCCCCTCAGAGCCTCAGCATTCAGCCCCCTCAGCAGAACAGCCCCCTCCTCAGACATCTCACTTTACTTCGATGCCTGAGGAGATATCCGCTTGGATGAGCAGGATGGAGGAGCTCCATCATATGGCGATGACCAGAATGCAAATGATGGAGGAGCACCTATAAATGCAACATGTCCAAATACGAAGAGGGGAGGAGCTCGCAGAAGAGCGGCATCGCAGAGCAGAAGAGTGGCATATGCGAGCAGAAGAGAGGCACCGTGAGCTGGTGGCAGCACTTCAGAGAGGTGAGAGGCGATCAGCCCGTACATCAGCCTAGCCATCGTCTTCGGAAGTAATAGATACCACATACAACTTGTAAGTTATTTACTTTGTACGCAATGTCCAGGCTTTACTTTATTTGTGTTTGACGTAATGACGTGTTGTTGATTTGCAGCACTAGTGCCGTAAGCCGCCAACCTGCTCCTCCAGCCATGCCTGTCGAGGTGCAGGGGACCAGTCAATTCGAGCCTCCGCCCCTTAGAACTGTGTGTGTGGTATGTCTTTCATTTGGTTATATATGTGTGTTCGTTCATGTGCATGCTTTGTTAGTCTGACGGCGTTTTGACATTTTTGTTGCAGTCTCGGGATTTAATAGACATGTTTAAGAAGTATGTCTAGACAAATACTCGGAAGAACATAGAGACGTGTGTAGTTCTTGGGGGAAAGTTGATTGGCGATGATTACGTCCTCACTGATATCATCTTCCCGGAGCAAGTCGAGACGCCAGATACGATGAGAAGCCTTCTTTATATGTTAGTGAATAAGATTTTATCTTAGTACTCATCTGAACTTATATACAGTGCTAGGCGGTCAATGAAGCAGCCGTATTTGCGTTTCATCAGGAAAACCGTCTACTCTCATTAGGGTGGATTCATGTGAGTAACCATCTCGCTTCTCCGGGTTGTTGTTCATGTTTATTGAGATCATCTAATGCGTTGTTTAACTTGCAGACACACCCAAAGAATAATTGTTTTATGTCCTCCATTGACCTGTACACTCAATTCTCTTACCAGCAATTGATGCCAGAAGCAATCTCCATCATCGTAGCTCCCACTGACAAAGAGTGGTATGTATTTTCCCTTGTGTAAATTCTTAATATTGCTTTCTGTGTATTTGATTGGAAATTGTTCCCTTTATATTGCAGCCCGTATGGCATCTTATGGTGTACGAGTGAGGGGATGGAGGTGATCCGATAGTGCAAAAATAAGGTACAATTCCACGAGCACGACGCTGCAACCTTTGAGTATGAGGGTCCGTTGTTTGACACAGCAAATAAAGTATTCCTTGACCCGAACTTATCTTTTGCGGTGAAGGATTTGCGATCGAAACAGACCAGGAAGAAGGCGGCGAAGGAATTTATGTTTATGTACACTTTGTTGTAATTTGTTTACATTTACGATATAATTTATGTTTAGTTAAATTTGTTTACATTTACATTATAATTTATGTTTAGTTGAATTTGTTTACATTTACGTTGTAATTTATATTTAGTTGAATTTACTTTGCGAAAGTAAATGATATACTGCATGAATGATTTGTTTGGATGATACTAGAACTGCTTAGGATTTTGTACAGGATGTATGAGAATAGCTTTGGGGGAGCAAAGAAACAAGGGAGACTCTGGCAAAATTTTTATAAATTGAGGTGAGGATAAATGAAAAGTAAATCCTGTATGACCTAAATCAAGTACATAATTAAAGAAAAGTGTATGGAGAAACTTGAGTGAATTCAGTGCAACAATTTTAGCAAGCCGTAGCGGTTTGTGAGCAAGTCGCAACGGCTTGCATAACAAACCACAGCGGTTTGCTCACAAGCCACGGCATTTTGTGAGCAAGCCGCCACGGTTTGTGAGCACAAACTGCAACAACTTTCCATGGTACCTGTAATCAATTTTATACACATTCCACAACTAAATGTATGGAACCAATATATGATTTCTAATTGCTGAAACGAAACAAATTCAAATTTATCAATTCAAATTTATGAAACCAATTCATATTTATCAATTCAAAATTTACAAATATAGCGTACAGTACAATCACATATATATCAAACCTAATCTATCAAACGAATGTATCACGGAAGATTAAGGTCCACATTTGTGTACGTTTATGTTTGTGGATTTTGTGCATCAAACTCCTACAAAACACATTGCAAATGAAATTAGCATAGTTCAAATAACACTTGAAAACATAAATGTGATAATGGGCTCACCTGCGTCTCAGGAACTATGTCGGGAACTGTCTCAAATACTCGCTCAGGGACTATCTCAGGGACTATGGAAGAAATTATCTCGAGGGCTGTCTCGGGGACTCTGAAACCCATAAATGTGCCCTCCGACCTTCCTCTACCGCCTCTGGCTCTGGCTCTGCCTCTCCCTCTGTCGCCTCTGCTGGTCCCTGCACTAAACTCGTCTCCACCTTCGCATGTGCGGGAATTGTGCCCCACCTCCACACTGGCTACAAGTGACATTTAGATGTCTTATGGGCAGCACTGTCCGGCTTGGGGCATCGTCCACATCTCGTACTCTATATTTGTTCGACCTTCCTAGAAGCTTTTTAAATGGTGGTGGGATAATCGGATCAAGATTCGTCACAAGAGGCCACTCGATTGGTCCATTGACGAGGCGGACAAAGTGGGAGTACATCGCCATATATGTTTTCCGGTGATAGCACGCATGCAAAAATTCCTCGGAAGATCTCATCGTGAAGTGAATGCACAGGACTGCATGGACACATGGGAAGCCGGTCAACTCCCACCGGTAATAGGTACAAGTACGCCTGTCCAAATCGATAGAGTACTGTTTGTTACAGTTGCTGACCTCAAACTGGGAAGCTCCTAAAAATTAGGGGCTCCAATTGCGACCGGGAAGTTGTAGTTTGGCGAGCTGGTTGCTGATCGTTGGACACAAAAGGTCCGTTGAGCGAGCCATCTTTTCATTTTTTTCACGATCCTACCCATAATGCCCTTTCAAATGATCTTGAACATACTTATAATCGGTTTGTCACAGGCTGGTAAGATACAGGCGTTGAAGGACTCGCTCAGGTTGTTGAGGCTTATGTCGCACTTTGGGATGTAGTAGAAGGCATGTTTGGCCCAACATGTCACATCTATTCCTCGGAGATAGTTATGGGTCGCCGGGTCAAGCAAAAATAACTTGGTCATCTTTCTCTCAAACTACCTCACTCTTGTGGCTCTAGATGCAGCCCACATTGCAACATTTAACAACCTGCCTTTAAATTGTTTTTGAAAATTGTCATACAGGTGTCGGATGCAAAATCGATGGTCCGTTTGCCCTGCCACCTCTTTGACAGCTAACACTAGCCCTTGCAAAGATTCATAATATGAGTCAGACATTGGTACAAAATGCATAACATATACACAGAAGGCAAAAGCAATCAACCACACCTTTTGTCGGTAAAAAATAATTGTCCATCCATTATTAGATGAAATGTTTAGATCATCGAGCAACAATTCTAGAATCCAGCTCCACGAAGCCCTATTTTCTGCTTCAACCACTGCTATAGCAATCAGATACATTCCATCGTTCCGTCGATGGTGACAGTAGTGAGCAGCTAGCCTGGAGTCACTCCCTTCAAGTGGCAACCGTCCAAACAAATAACCGGTCTACCGCAGTTTCGTACGGCCATCTTGCATGCAGCCAAACACATGTACATCCTTTTAAATGCATTCATGTCCAGGTCAACGCGCACTGAGCTTCTAGGATTAGACATCTTAATCTCCTCGGCATATGACCATATGAGCTTATATTGCTCATTGTCATCCCCTTTGTTAATTTTTTTGGCCTCATTTCTTACCCTTTTAGTAAGGCTGGGTGTGATATTGACGTTGAAGTCCTTCCTGACTGTCTCAATTATGGAAGAAAGGTGTCAGTCGTCCTGACTTTTAAATCTGTCTAAGTAATGCGTTGCCACCCATTTGGCAGTGGCATGGTGGCTTTCCATCTTTCTAGAGCAAGTGTGAACGTCAATGTAGAACTTTATTTGAAACGTCATTTCACCTTGCATTTTTCAGGCGTGCAGCCGCCACGTGTATCCTTCCTGGCAGGCAGCCCTCAACCGATGAGCGTCACTGTGGGTGAATTTTATCCCATACCCATTCTTCAATGCATGATCGACAATTTCTTCTCTAATTTTTTTCAATGAACTGTACTTTTTGCCAAGGCTCATACCAGCGAAGGTGCATTGTGCTTGTGGTGGGCGTCAAGGCCTACTCTTGGCCATGTCAATGTCTTCGTCACTAGTGGATTGACATAATGAACAAAGGTCTTCATCGTCCTCCTCGTGTAGAGTTGCAGAGACAGAATGCAACACAATTGTAGCTTCATTTCTAATTCCACGTAGCTCATTCTCATTGGCCAAAAATGTGTCTGTGGGCCCCACTTCAAGTTGAAGGTTAATAACAGATTCTTTAACACTCAAAGACGCCATTTTCTTTTTAACAAATTCTTTAACTTTGCCAAAATGTCGTTCTCTTCAACTCTTCGAATTCTCTAGAGTTTGCTAATCGATTACAAAATGCCTAAGAATATCGCAGGGAGTTCACTGTGTACTTATACAATTCGAACTCGAGTCTAGCAAACCGTAGCGGTATCCTGAAACACCACTGTGGCGTCCTGAAACGCCGTGGCGGCGTCCCAAGACACTGTGACATCCAGGCCAAATTTGGCCTTCTTTTCTTGGAAAACCACGGAGTCGCGGTGTTTTGTCTATCAACTGCGGCGGCTCCAGATCAGCTTGTTAATGGCAAACGTGACAGCGAAGTTGGCTTTGTCATTTTCCCATACGTCAATGGTTAATTTGTTAGAAAATAAAGGATAGTAATTGACTTGTAATTGTTTGTAAACCACGATGGTTAATTTGTCATTTTCCCTATAATTTATGACCCAAGGTTGACCACGATTTTGTTTAACTTTTTTTGTTCTTGACACTCAAAGTCCTAAACCAAATTGTCGCCAAGTGGACTAAATTGGGGTTCAAAATTCAATCCCAATTGGAGTCTGCCCACTCCTAGCAAGTATAGTAACCCATCCTCCCCTCCGTGACCAAAACCTTTCCTTTCTCTAAATCTAAATCTCAACTACACCTTTCTTCTGCGCAGGCCACACCAAATCACTATTTCCTCCCTCCCATGGGCATACACCAAGCAATCCTTTCTCCCTCCTAACAACCCAATAACCCTAACCCAACATACTTATTCATCCCCAACTTTTAGCATCGTACCTTCCTCTTCAATCTTCCATTGATCAACATTACCTCAACCCTTTTTCTCTCTTCGTCATTCTCTCTCTAAGAAAATCAAAGAATAAAGAAGAAAGTTCTCAATTTTCTCCTTCCTTCTACACCCTAGCTGCCCAACAATCTGTTATGCAATTTAAAAGAAAAGAAATAGAGAAGGCAGATTGTGGAAGTTTATAGCTATTTTCATGAAGCAGGTTTCCCCGCATTTACAGAGAATTCAAACAAGGAAAAATAATAGAAATGCTATCACTTTCTTCACACCAATTTCCTCTTCCACTCTCCTGTTTATCAACTGTCTTCCATGTCAGCACAAAACATTGGCGTTTCCCTTAAAGCTACCGAGTCAATCTCGTTGCTCTTGTTCCTTGCTTACGATATCTTCCCCACCAAGCATAATGTCTGTCATAATAGTCATCCTTCCTTAGAGAACCTTGTCTCCAAGTTTGGAACAATGGAAAATGTTCAGTGATGAGAAACGAGTTGACCCAAGTAGCTTCTACCTGGAATTGATCTTCCCACCATATTAGTCATTGTGTAACTAGAACATTACCCCTCTTAACCACTCTAGTCTGGAGAACATGTAACACCCCGTTATCATTTTTCCCGTTCATGCGATGTAATCAATTTGGAATAATTAATGTAGTTCATTTTGTGCCAATACGTGTTATTTTATGACGTATAAATTGTGGATTATTTTACGTGACAAAATTTAAGTTAAGAAAAAGTGGAGAAAAACTGTCCAGGGTTATTTCAGACGAATGTGGACACAATGAGGATGAGGTTCGGCATCTGAAGTAACTCAAACTACTCACGGATGAAGGTTGGGATGAATCCTCACGTCCTGAACCTTGTCTCTAGGCAGACGATCACGGACAAGGTTGTGATTCGTCCGAATTGAATCTGTATAAAATCTGGTTACATTCGGACGATGCAGACGATGTATGCAGATGAGGTTTTGCGTCTGAATGTCACATTAGGACGAAGTGAGAATGATTGAGGAAGAATGCGGATGAGATCAGGGTGCGTCCGAATTGAATCTGTACCAATTTTGGGTGCTTTCAGACGAGTGCGAATGCCACGTGCAGACACAAAGTTTCATTCAAAAGTTTCTAGTTTTGCGAGAAATAAATTTTTATATAACGAAATGGGGGAGGAAAACTTGAGAAGGTAGCCACGTGGAGATACGATCCTCCCATCAGTGATCCACGATGCCCCATTTTCGCTCTTTCCTCCTCTCTAATTGGTACACATCGATCTTTATAGGTAAGCTTTCATCTTTTAAAAACCCTGTTGGAGCTTCCTTCGGGAGAGAGAAGCTTCAATTCCCTTCATTTCTGTCCAGTTTTCCTTCAAGCGAGAGAGAGAGAGAGAGAGAGAGAGAGAGAGAGAGACCCGTGAGGGAGCTTGTGACGGAGAGTTGAGAATAGTGAATGTAAGTGAAGATTGGAGCTTGGAGTTGCTGTGGTGAGCTGTGGAGTGTTGTCCCTGTTATCTTCAACTTAGGTAAGGCTTGGGTAGAGTCGTTGGCCATTTGGAGGGCCTACCCACAAGTAATGTGTGAATTGTGTTAATTTTCTTTGATGTCCATTGCTTGAATATCTTGTGCATTGAATTCCTTGTTGATATCTCCTGTAAAATCCTTTAGCTAATAACTTGTTATGTGGTTTTTTTTTTTTGTAAATTACTCTATTGCAAAGGTTGAAATGAAAGGATTAGAGAAGAAGATGAATAATGAACGGAAAATTATAGGATGATGTGAAAAGCATGAATGAGTTATGAATGTGATTCACGATGATTCTATTCTGTACATTTTATTTTGGAATATTTACTCTGCATATTATCTCTCATATTCTTTGCTTTCTTGGTTCTAATTAGGAGCTATAAATGCTCTAGATAATTAGCATAAATTCGTTTAGTATGTTTCTATTATATTAAATTATCAAGCATGTTCCTAATTGTAACACGTTAAGTAGATTTCTATGCATGATCTAATATGAATGACTGTTTGTTTGCTGCAGATCCCTTTAACCTGAGCACGTTTAATTAAATGGAACTCTTTGCATGTTTAATTAACTAGATCATTAATTGTAACATGTTTAATCAAATTGAATAAAAGCATGATCAACCAACTAGAATGTAATTTTTCATTTGAACTCCTATAGGTAATTCAAGCATGTTTAGTTAACTTAATTATTTAGCACATTTATAGTTGAAATCGATTATTAAGCATATTCTGTTTTATATTTGTTAAGCATGTTTCCGTTAATTATCAGCCTTATATTATTGTTAAGCATGTTTAATTCGCTTAGATACTTAGTAGTTAATAGTATATTCATCTTGCTATGTCCTATGTCGCTTTCAATTCGCTTCTATGTTTGTTTTCAATTAATATTATTCTTGTCATTCGTTGTTTACTATTCGTGCTATTCTTCCTATTCATTGTTTAATTATTGTTCTTTTTATTTTGTGTCAACATGCATCATGATAATAAAAACAAGTAGGGAGTGTCATTATGGGGTGGTACTCACATGCATGAGTGAGGAAAATAAAATGAACGAACGCAATGAACGAATGATGTCATGGGAACTTGAAGGGCGGGTGGGTAGTTTGGATCTAGTCCACAAAGGGCTAGAAGTTGATCAAACTATATCATCTAATATGTGTTCCTTCAACTTCTGGCTAGAAGTATGAGTTATGAATGAATGAATAAACGTAATGAAAGATTGGTTTGGGGCGGACCCATTCCAAGTGAACTAAAGAGAGGCATGATCATATTGCATATTCTCTTTCCTTACTAAGCCTTTGGGCTTACACTTTATTTGTGGTGTAGGTATATGTGTATGACGAGAAGAACGATGAACAAAATACAAAGCAGTCGATGAAACGTTTACACATGCAGAGCTTGTGGCTGGTCAGGTTAAAGATGAGTAAAGTAAATTGTAAAACATAACAATTTACTTAGCATGTTTTAATTTGAATGTTTTCACTTCCGCTATATTTTAAATAAATTATTATTGCTTCCGCTATGTTTTGATAAACGATTTTTATAACAAATGTAACGAATGGATTTTGACGATTCGATTTTAGCACTTTGATTATGAAGGATTTTAATTGCCTTACAAAATTTTTAAATTTCAATCATTTTTAAAAGATTACGAAAACCGAGTCGTCATAGAACAACTCTGAATGAATGCCCGATTTTTGTTATGAATTCATATGGAAGAGTTGAACTAAAAATGGCAGATGCTCCTACCTTTTTTTTTTCAAGAGAGACACATAGAACACCAGATGAATCTTTGTTGTTGCGGATAACAACAACTTATAGGCAACTGTTCTAATAGGCTCCACCACTGGAAAGGGTCCAAAATATTTATGAGATAGCTTGTGAAGCGAACAGGCTTCCAGTGTCTCTTGACGATAAGGTTGCACAATTAAGAAAACCATATCGTTGACGGCGAAGGAGCGTTCAATACGTCGTTTGTCCACATACAACTTCATGCGTGCCTGAGCTTGGGCAATGTTGTCTTTGAGCAAATGGTCTATACTCTGTTTTTCGCATAGGCGGTGTTCAATAGCCTCTGTATTTGATTGTTAACAAGGACCCAATGCCAACATAGGAGGCTGAAAACCATACATGGCCTCGAAATGAGACATCTTGATGGCGGACTGGACCATCGAGTTGTACCACCATTCTACCAAAAGTAACCGCTTCCGCCAACGTGATGGTTGAGTGTGAGTCATACACCGCAAATACATTTCCACGTATTGGTTTACTCTCTTTATCTGCCCATCTATTTCTAGGTGAAAATTTTGTCTTGGTTTGACGAAATTTGTTGCAGCATTCCGTGTAGCTTAAAAATGTTATCCAAGAATAATTGTGCTACAATCATTGCCAAGAATGGATAAGATAAAGCTATAAAATGGGCAAACTTGGTGAAACGATCAATTACCACAAGTATGCAACCAGCTTGGTCAAATTTGGGTAGACCTTCAATGAAATCCAACGAAATGTGCTTCCACGGCCATTTTAGAATTGGAAGTAGTTGTAAGAGAGGGGGAAGATGAGTGTGTTCATTCTTGCATTTTGGACAAGATTTGTTAGTGGATTGTTTTGGACATTCTAGATGTAACAACCCACTTTTTCTTATCTTTAAAATTGCGTGAAGTTTAAAACTTTTTCTTTTCCTTTTATAAAATAATAGCGGAAAGCATTTTAAATCAACATCAAAGTTCTTTTCTGAAAACCAAACCGTTAAAATCCCTTTTACTTTGACTCGTTATTAAAATCGTTATAAACAGCGGAAAACTGTAATTATAAAATCCTTTTTCTAAAAACGTAGCGAAAACATAAACGATTCATTTAAATAAATAAATTGTTTATATTAATTTTACAAAATTCTTTTCTCTTTAATCCATTAGCCTAACCAGCCACAAGACTCACCCGTGCAAATCCTTCATCGATTGCTCCTTAGTCTGTTCATCATTTTCTCTCGTATTTGTACCTACATTGCAAGACATAAACTATGAACCTAATGCTCAATAAGTGATAATACCTAATATGCTAGATGCACATGCTATGTCATTTTAAAACGTATGCAGTTTCTCTTTTGTTTCTTTCTTTTCTTTTCTTTATCTTTTATTCATGTGTCGGGCTTGTCCTACCGGTCCACAAGAACCTTTTTCTTTATCTTTCTTAATCGTTCTTTTGTACTTTGTTTCATTTTCGTTTCCTCTTCAAAACTGTGCATGAAAACCATTTTTGTAATCTTTGAAAATCATGATGCATGATGCTTATGAATGCATACAACTTCTAACGTATAAATAGGAATATAAATAAACATTCAACTTGCGATTCACAGAACGTACTATAAAAACTGTAGACATGCTATAAAAACAGCAAACAACAAAATGTATTATTAAAAACTGTAGACATGTTTCGAAAGCAGTAAACAACAAAGTATGCATATCCTATTCTTGCGAACGTAGGTCCCAAAGACTAAAACACACACGTATCACTTACCTGGTTTCCTTAAAACGCTCAACGCTTAATCGTTATCCTTTTCTTTCTTTCTTAGTACCTTCACAATTAATAATATTTAATTATTTTCAAACAATTATTCCTTATTCATTAATTTCAACTCAACTTTACCACTTAACAATTTTTCATTAATTTATCTTTATAAATTTTATAGCCAATAACCTTAATTTACAGAATTATAACTTAACACTCTTCTTCATTTCAGTAATTACCCTAATCCAATGTAACAGATAACATAACACAACCATCCGACACTCTACGGAATATTTCCATCACTTAAACAACAAGCATACAACAACTCGATTCAATGGTTTATCGATAAAGTAACCGGACAAAGAGAAATTATCAAGAGTCATTTATAGCACTGCAATATATATCATCAACCAATTACCAACAATATAGAAAAGAAATATAGAACAACTCTTCAACAGTGCATAATTCCTTATCACTGACCGAAATGCAGAACCACTAAACAATCTACTTCCACAAGTATATGTCTCCATCGATCAGAACTAATAACCAACAGAATAGAACTATCGCAGCAATAATTCATTCTAACATCCAATAACAGCGTGCAACAGTCATAATCCTTTCATCTCCTACTACTATCATACTTATAAAAATCCATAAAATTTTGTAATGGACAAGCAAAGGTTCACTAATATAAATATCCAAACTTCCAGAACTCAACTTCCAGAACTCAACTTCCATGAACATGGTATATTTATCAAGAAGGGAACATTACCAAACACAACCAAAATAGAGAGCATTATCCTCGGTAAATTCCATCCATACAGTAAAATCAACAGGGTGTAAATAGCTAGCAATTATTATTTGAAGTGCAGAACTAAACTCTAGATCAATAGAGAATAAGTATTCATCCAAGTCTAGAACATATTCATTTGAGACATACACTCTTTATCACATACTCTTAACAATCATCACATAAAATCAAGGGATGAAACATAGAGCATTTACCTATAGAACACCCGAGAACCTGAGAACATCCCCAAAGACTTTCCTTCACTAGCTTCTCACTCCTTTACTTCGGCTCCACACTAGAACACTCTCAGCTTACTCCTCTCCCATTCTCTGTCTCTCAATTTCCTTCTGATATTTTTTTTTTCACAGTGGCGCCCTCTCATTCCTTCGCTCAATTTATACACAGATGGCAAGTTGAAATGTTTAACAACCTATACCACGATTCAAATGATGGGATGCGGATTTATCGGCCACATCTTCGTCGTTCAAATCCTCCCTCTCATCCTCTTCTGAAGTCGTAGTTGTCGTCTTCTCTAGAGCAAGAACCAGCAAATTGGTTAGGTTCGACCGAATCGAAGACCAAACCGCAAGCCCATCGCAGACCAACGCCCCTGAAAAGCGTCTGATTTGTCCCTACAATCCATTTCATACCAATTCCCAGTTGCAGAATCGACATACAGACCATAAATAATCGAGATACTCACCACGATTTGGTACAGTGAACACCGCATCTCGTGATTTGTTTGATTCCACGAACCGGTGCCCTAGCCTTCGGACACCTGAAGCACAACAACCCTAGCCTTCTGATGCCCAATGCACGCATCACGGCCCATTGCACTTCCGTCCACCAGACAACTTGCCAAGCCCAAGCCCGAGCTCTCCCCTTCTTGTCCGTCCCCCTCGCGTCGCTCTCTCGCAGTCTCTCTTTCTCTTTCTCTCTCTCTCTCTCTCTCTCTCTCTCTCTCTATTTTGTGATTTCTCCTTCACAGAACAGCCCCCTCGTCATTTGATTTTAACCCAGACCAGTATGAACAATCTGAACCGGTTCACTAACTTAACCGGTTCACGAACTACTCTTCCCTTCAATTCCATTTTTCTTTTAATTCCTCACTTATCCCTCAATTAGTTATTTTCTTAATTTTAATTCCAACCGATCCCTTAATAACTTCCTTCATCCTCTTTATTTAATTTAATTATTTCAATTAAATCTTCACTCTAATTATTCTCTTACATTTTTATTCTAAATAACCCCACTAACTTAACTCTAATTATTATCTAATAATTTCCTTAAATTATAATCTAACAGTTACGTCCTTGGTAATACCCTGATAAATATCTAATTAATCTAATTACCCCCCAATTATTCTCCAATTATTCTTATTAAATCTCGTTATGAAAAGTCAGGGTATTACACTAGGCTAGTAGAAATGTTGCTTAGCCCTATGTGTAATACCCCGACTTTTTGTGACGGGATTTAAGAAAAATAATTGGAGAGTAATTGGGGATAATCGGATTAATTGGATAATTATCAGAGTATTATCAAGAACGTATTCAGTTGATTACAATTTAATAGAATTTATTGGATTATAATTGGGGTTAAGTTAGTAGGGTATTATATTGAGTTATTAAATTAAGGAGAAATGAAAGTGAGAATTGATTGGAATTAAAATGTGAGTGAATGATTGAGGATTAAATGATGAATTAAAAAGGAAATGGAATTAAGAGAGGGAGAAGGGGGCTGAACCAGTTCAGACTAATGGTTGGGTTGGTCTGGAAATCAAATGAAAATGGGGAGGTTATATGCTGGCCCGGTTTGCTAAAGAGAAGAAAGAGAGTACCAAGAGAGGGAGAAGGAGACTAAGATTGAGAGATCGAGGGAGACAGGGTAGCGGTTCAAGGGTGAAGCATGGGGGATGAAGAGGAAGGCGTGGGGGCACTCCTGCACTCATGGGAGAAAGAGAGTCGATTTTCTCTCTAGATGAAAAGGGAAGAAGGATTGAGAGTTAGAGAAGAGATAGGAGGAAGGAGAGTGAGAGGCCGAGTTTACGGGAGCTTGGGTGCGATGAAAGAACGAGCTCTGGGTGCAAACTCCCTGCGTTGGTGGTGTGCGACTTGTCCGATGATTTGAGCGATGGAGGTTGTGCCTAGCCCGTGTGTTGAAAATGCAAATTTAGGGCATTGATCGGGTGATCGTTTCTGGCAATTGGGTTTCCTTCTAGCGAGGCTTTGGCGTGAGGTCAAACCTCCGAGCATGTGTTCTTCTCCAGCAAAGTCTTCTCCGATCATGGGTGGTGCTCTAGTGATTTCTCCTAGGGGGTGAACTCTAGTCAACAGTGTGTAGTAGGGCGTGGGAGCTCCCCATTCTCGGGTCGAGTGGGCTGCTCCTCTGGTGTTCCTCCATTGGGGTTATTTGTGTAAAAATTATGAAGGTGAGGAATTCTTCCCTTGCCCGTATCTTGTTATGTTATATTTCCTGCCTTGTAATGTTGGATTGTTGTGAGGAAAGGGTGATGTGGGGGGCAGCGTAATGGTAGTGGGTGCAGGGATGTTGGAGCTGAATGTTCTCTGGCATTTTGGAATCGAGCATTGCTTCCCTTGGTTGCTATGTTGGTAAGTTGGATTTCCTTCTCTGTTGCTTTTGGATGTTTGGATTCATGGTTTTCGGGTGATGATAGTTGTTATGGATTTTCTAGATGTTGAAATATATGGAAAAGCCCTGTTGGTACGAACTTTCTTCTCTGATGCTGTTGAATATTCGAATTACCTGTTTTGGTGTATCTTTGGTAGATTACACTTTAGTCTTTGCGTTAGTTTTGGAACTATAGATACTACTGAATATTGATTATGTCCTCTACATATTTACTGCTTGTTGTGATAATTGAGAAATGCTCTCTGTGCTGCTTGGTTTTGGTGAAGTAAAAATGGTATGCATGTGGGTAATACCTCTGTTGATTTCTGTCGTGTGTGGATAGGTTGGATGTAATGTGATAGGCCGTAATTTGTTCTTTGAAATGAGTTGTTAATCTTCAATCTTAGCTATGGCTTGGTAGATAAATGCTAAAGTTTCGTGCCCTATTTGGATATTATTGTTGAATGTTGGTAAATATGGGTATATATTCTATTAATGGATGCATTGAAGAGACTAATTGTTTACTGCTAAATCTTCGTTTGGATGATAATGTTAAGGATAATGTATATTGTTGTCATATACTCGGTTGGTTTTTGAATTTGATTCACTAATTGGATTAAAATATATTATGGAATTTGGATGAAGTCATTGTGCGCTGCTAGGTAAATAAATGTAGTTTCATGCCTTGATTCAATATTATTGTTTGAGTGTTGATATATGGGTCTATAATCTATGGATGGAATTAGGTTGGTCTTCGCCATGCGTTAAACTTAGTTTCTAAACACTATCAATCAGGATTAATTTATTAGGCTAAGTAATTTATTGGGTGTTTATTTATATTCCTTTAATTATACGATAGAAATTGTATGTATTCACGAGCATCATACATCACGATTTTCAAAGTATACAAAAATGGTTTTCATGCATGGTTTTGAAAAGAAAACGAAAAGCAAGTACATATGAATGATTAAGAAAGATAAAAGAAATGGGTGGTGTGGTCTGGTAGGTCAAGCCTAACACATAACCCAACGAAAGAAAAGATAAAGGTTCTTGTGGTTCGGTAGGTCCAGCCCGACACTTGAACAAAAGATAAAGATTTTTGTGGTCTGGTAGGTCAAGCCCGACACAGGAACAAAAGAAAAGAAAAGAAAAAAAGAAAAGAAAAGATAAGTAAGGAAAAGAATATGAAAAGAGAAACGGATACGGATACGGGAACGAAAAAGGAAACAGATACAGAAACGGTACGAGCACAGTTACCGAAACGAAAACGAGAACAGAAACAAAAATGGAAATGGAAACAGAAACGGAAACGGAATTGAGTTTCCATAAATGAAAACAGATACAGATACAGATACAGACATAGGAACGAATACAGAAACGTGTATGATTATGGATATCGAAACGTATACAAAAATGAGAACGGAAATAGAAACAGAAAGAAAATGCGTAAATGTGAAAGATAAAAGATAAAAAGAAAGAGAACGAAAAAAGAGCCTACATATGGTTTTCAAATTGTATAGTATGTGCATCTAGCATATTAGGTTTTATCACTTACTGAGCGTTAGGTTCATAGTTTATGACTTGCGGTATATGTACAAACACGATAAAAAATGACGAATAGATTAAGGAGTAGCTGATGAAAGATTTACATGAGCGATTCTTGTAGTTGGGTAGGCTAAAGAATGTAAAAGAGAAAAGAGTTTTGTAAATATAAAGTAATAGTTTATTTATTGTCTTTTAAATAAATTATTTATACTTCCATTATAATTTGAGAAAAAAGAATTTTATAAATAAAGTCTTCCGCTATTAATAAAGATTTAAGTAACAAGTTTAAGGAAAAAAATTTTAATGATCAGGTTTTATGAAAAAGAACTCTATTTTCAATTTAAAAGAAATTAATAAAGATTTAAGTTGTTTAATAAAAGTTTTAAATTTCGCGCTATTTTCAAGGGAAGAAAAACTGGGTCGTTACACTGTGCATGGAAGCTTGTATACCTGAATGGCCTCTGTTCGCTGATTCATGCAAATTTCCTATCAACTTCTATCGAATATTACTCGTGGATCCCAAAACCAATTTTCCTTTAAATCTTAGAATGCCATCCTCAAATGAGAACAAGTTTGGTTAGGGATAGTGAACAAGAAGCTGAGCAATAATATCTCATGCCCATATGTCCTCTTCGTAGTTTTCTATTACTTCTTTCATCCATAGTGGTTGCAAAATAGAAACTACATGATAAGAACTTTCTTGGGATACACCAGATAGAGCGTCGGCCACAACATTTGACCTATCTTGTTTGTATTGCATTGCATAACGTAAACTCAAAAGCTTGGTCAGCCACTTCTATAATGTTCTGATTTTCGTAACAGAATTAATTAAGGATAATTGAAATATTCATTTGATGAGAAATTTAATTAGGGAATATTTGGATAATAATCAAAGATTTATTTAATGAAAAATTTATTAGAAAATGGAATTGAAAATTTTAAATTGAATCGGTAATAATCATTAACAGATAATTGAAATAAGTCAGAAGTTGAAATTTGGGTCGACTAATATATAATACGTATATCCGATGCAAAAAAAAAAATGTAATATTAATGTATGAAAGTGGGGATTAATTAAATTGAGGGGAAATAAGTGTTAAATTAATTAAAATTAAGGGAATTGGAATTTAAGTGTAAGAGAACAATTAATTGAGGGAAATTTAAATAAATGGAATTAAAAGAGAATGGGGGGAGAAGTAGATCAATTCTCCCTGAATCAGTTTAGGGGGAAATCAAAATGGCATGCGACCATTTTGGTGAGTAACAGCCCGAGAGAGTCCTG
>CM039483.1:31455072-31829380 GCA_022433065.1 Begonia loranthoides
GTTGGCTACATCGTGCGGCAACTCTAGGCAAGCGATGTGGTCCGGCGGCAACATGTGACGACGGGGGTCGTGGGCCGTGGTGCGCGTGGTCCGACAAATGATGAGCGAATGCAGGCTAGGGCTCTGCGGGTTGGCTGCAATTTCCAGCTTTGAGTGACTGGTGATGCTCGGCGTCACAATGATGATGGCGAAGGAATGGCCAAGGCGTCGGGATGGCAAGGAGCTGGCGGTTCGCGAATAATGGCTGGGAGGACTTGGTCCGGTTTGCAGTTCGATCTGAATCGGTCTGTCTGGCTTTGATGGAAATGACAGTGTGGACGTGCGTGGAGTGCGTGGAGGAATGGAGATAAGGCAGGGTATGGCTTGGTGGTAAGGCATGGATGGCAAAGGCATGGCACGAAGTGCCTCTCTGATGAATTAGAATTACAGAGAAGGGGAAGGCTGGAAGCAATGCTCTCGGGTGCTCTCTAGAGAAGTGGACCGAGAGCTGTAAGAGGAAAATAGAAGCCAAGAGAAGAGAAGAAGATAGAAGAAGAAGATGAAGGAGAGGGAGGTGCTCTCGGGTTTGCTGGTCTTGAGGTAACTCCTTGCTTCCTTCCTTATTTTATGGACTTATGCAACTGTTTGTTGGAGATAAATGAGTGTTGGTTTTGCTTCTGCCGTTAGTCATTGTGAAGAATGTTATTCTGTTGGAAATGTTTGGTTCGTTAGATGGTTTCTACCGAGAGATATATTTGAGGAAATATTGTTCTATGATTTAGGTGCTACTACCCATTTTGGTTACTGTTCAGCCTTGTTAATTTTAAGTGTTGTTCTATTGGATTAATGGATTGTGCTTTGTGTTTATCACTGTCTTGTTGGAGCTCATCAAGAAATATAAATATGCCCTGATTAATTAAAGCTGGTTCCATGTTTCGTTAATGCTATTGTTAGGTGTGAGCTATTGCTATTTTGTTAAACATGTTGGATATTGAGAGGTTGTTATTGTGAAGTTGTAAGTAATTGAAGGCATATTGGAACTGTTATGCTTTGTTAATAGAGACAATTCTCTATTTGATGACAGCTTTGATATGTATGGTTCTCCATTGGATGTTTATATTCTATTGGTTAATGTAAGTGGAAGACGTGTTAAGTTGAATTATGTGAAGAAGTTGTTTTGTTTGTAAACTCTTTGCGATGAGATATGAAGAGTGAAAGCTCCTACGTGCATAATATTGAGATATAGGTCTAGGAATTAGGGTTAAGAGTTATATTAAGTAATAATTATGGAGTGAGGGTAATGAAATGGTTAAGGATAGTGAACTATATGAATGAAGTTGATAATATGTGGTTTTTAATAATAGTCCATTTAATGGTTTTGAAGGTACTAAGACGAAGGACATAATTTCATTGAAGACAACAGGTAAGTGATACTTGTAATATCCCGATCCTTACTTTCCCGTGTACGCTATATAATCAAACCTTTAGTAATAATTATATTATATGGCGCATTATTTTGTGTTAAATTATGACGTCCCCTAATGGGAAAAATAGAGTGGGATTGGAGCTAAGTGGGGAAAAATGCAAGGAAAGGCTGTCCAAGGACTTTCAGATGTCTGGGGAAGACTTTGTGGACGTTGCATGTCGTCCGCAACACACATGAATTTTGGGACGACTCTGGGGACGAGACGAGGCGTCTTAACTTCTGCACGACGTGGACTTTTAGACGAGCTTGCGGACGCTGCGGACGAGGAAGATAGCGTCTGCATCGAATCTGTCTAAGTCTGGGGACTTACGGACGCGTCAGGACGCCTGCAGGCGAGATTGAACCTCGTCCGATTTGCCTCTGTCCAATTTAGGGACACTTTCGAACGACTATGCGGACGATGCGGACGCAGGAAAATCGTCCAATTTGAATCTGTCCAATTTATGGACAGATTCGGACGATACATGCAGATGCCACATGGTGTCCGAACACCGACTTCGGACGGTACGGACTAGCTAGGGACGACATTTCTCATCCGAAGCCAGAAATTGGCCTACGAAATTTTCTCTTGCTGATGCAATCAAGTCATCCGCACTGGTCCGAAAGATCGTAGGACATCGCTAATTTAGGGATTCAAAATCAGATGCTTTGTCGTGTAGTCAATAACTACACGAGATTTTGACATAGAAATTCTCTCCAGACAAGGGAATCGCCTCTCCAGCTACGGGTAGTCCAGCCATCATTCCTCCCCTCCTCTCCTAGGTGATGATTGCCTAGTAAGACTCTCCCTTTTTAACCTTCAGCTTGTTCCTTCCAGTGGAGTTCAGCTCCCTGCGTTTTCTTCTTCCTCTTCGATAGTTCTTCTTTTCTGAAGACTAGAGTTCAGCTGTCCCTATTAAGTTTCTTCAACAATTGCCAAGGGAATGGGTAGTCTTGGCCAGAGGAGGCCCTACCCACAAGTAAATTGTTTGTTGATTTTGGTTTAGTGATTCTGTGTAATTGGTTCTCTGCTGGGTGTTGATATCTCTGTGGCTTCTATGCTTTGAGTTTTGTATTTTACAATTTTCCTACTTGCTTAGTACAACTTTCTTACTTGCTCAGTAATAGAACTAGATTTTTGGATTAAGGGTAATTATGAGGCATGAATGTAGGAATGCTAAGTAAGGATAACCCAAACTAAAATATTTTTTGTGTTATGAATATCCTTCGTTACTGATATGTCCTGCATTATGGTGGTATTTTCTATGATGTTCTATTTTATCTCTATAGTCACGTTGTGGTCTGTCAACTGTGGTTTACTTGCTGTTGTTATATTCCATTGAGGTTTTCTTATTACCTACTATAGTTGAGTTGTTAGTGTAAAAGGTTGTTGTTTCTAAATGCAAGTCTCATGATGTGGTAAAAGAGGTGTTAGGGAAGTCATGATGAACGTTAAGGAGAAATGAACTAGGTTGAATGCTTACATTCTGCATATGTTTACTATCTGCCTTCCTATATATATATACTCTGTGAAACTAGTTGTGTTAGTTAACTTGAACAAACTTGATAGCATGTGAATCCTCTTCGATCTTGTTGTTGCTGCAATACCTCGCTGTCGTAAGAACCCGTTAACTTCAATCTTAATGCATGATAATTCGTTCGTTGCTGCTACTGTTGTATTATCGCCGCCCGTACATGTTACTGTCGTTATTACTCTCTTACCAAGCGTGCCACTCTGTTGTAATTAACTTAAAGCATGAATATTTATAAGAATTACCGTTGTTGTTTTCTTAGATGTTGTTTCTCAACTAGAATGTAATATTGCTTCTTTGATATCAAGCATGTTAATCTGTCACTCGTATAATCTTTAAGTCCTGATATAATTGTTAAGCATGCTAAATTCTTGTTACTAAACCTGTTGACTTTCTGTGTTCGATATTCCTAAACACGTTGTCGTTTTTAGTTGTTACATTGTCAAGCACGCTAGATTGTATCAATTTTGTCAAGCATGCTAGTTGTTGATTCAGTTTTCTTTCGAACATGATATTCTAATTGTGTGAAACCTGCTATTTGCTTATTACGTAGATATTTTCCTTAAATTTCGTTGTTTACTTTTATAAATGTTTTACTTAAAGTATCTTCATGCATCATGCTAATTGAAACAAATAGGGAGTGCCGCCTTGGGATGGTACTCACATGCATTAGTAAGGGAAAATAAAAAGAAAATAAGAAGAAGAAGTATAAAAGTAGAAAAGGGGATTGGGAGTGGATGGGTAGCGAGTATAGGCTGTAAACTAGGTGTAGCCCCTCCCTCATAGGGTACGGGAGTTTTAGTTTACTTAGAAGAAAAGAGAAAATGCTAGATCCGCTACGCCATTGCATGAGAAAAACCTCCTAGTTCCAGCTCGATGTACGAGTAAGAAGAGAAGAACGAATGAACGAACTAAAAGCTTGGAATGGGTGGCCCCCATTTCATAACAGACTAAAAGAGAGGCATAGCATAAGCATAAACCCCCGTTCCCTTTACTGGGTCATTGGTTCACATCCTTACTTGTGGTGTAGGTAATAAAATGGTGATACCTGGAGCAGAAGAGGAGGCTCTCCCTCTGGAGCCTGTGGATTATCCAGCAGAGACTAGGCCAGAATAGACTGATGGCTTAAAGGAAGGAAAAGAAGAATATTTTGTAAGGGTTAAGTCGTAATCACGTTTTGTAAGGACAATTAACTATGACATTGACTTATGTGTTTTGAACTTGTGATAGATTAACCCTAAAACTTTAAGAATGTCGACTTTAGACTTTCGTCTCAATTATGTTTTAATTGAATAGTTTTCAGATTCGTTTCTGCCAATTAATACCGTTTCCACTAAATCTTTCAAAATAAATTAAGGATTTACCCTTTTATGATTTACATGAGTTCGAGAATATGTAGTAACGATCGGGATTTAAAAGAGCACTCTGATCGAAAGTGATTTTTGATAAAGGTTTTGATGAAAGTAAAGTTTGAAAAATTTTAACTCGTTTTCCTAAAAATTAATGAAAGGATAAAAATCCGGGTCGTTACAATACTGCCTATATTTTGGTCTTCAGACCCTACATCGCAAGAATTAGGACTTTGTTTGCTGACTATTTATCGCTTTAATAGAATATTTAAGTTGTTTATTGTTTTACCCGATATTGAGCATGTTCAGTGAATTCTAATGTTGTTTGCTGGGTTTATTAGATTTAGGTTCATTTAATGATATGTTTAATAGATGAGTATGTTCTGAGGTTACGTAGAGATATGATATGAACTGTATGCATTCATGAATCATACTTACGAGTTATAAAATTGTGAGCATATTGCATGACATGTCTAATATATGTAAATAGGCATACGGGGGTTCGGAAGAATTGGTGACTGTCCATCGGTGGTGACACTCTAAATGGATGTATCCATTTCCACGTAGGGAGCGGAGTGATGGTTTAGCCACATGGACTCTAGGATTCATCCATTCCCTTGTATGGAAATCCCCAACGTCTTTAACAAAAGAGTGTGGTGACACCCCTTATGGATGTATCTCCTAATCAGAGCATGACCAATAGACGTATCCACCTCTCGGGTTACAGAAAAGATGGGTTCTTTTCTGTAATACATCGCATGATCACGCATGAGCATTAGCATTGCATTTCATCATATCACTTACTGAGCGTTAGACTCATTAGTTAAGTCTTGTTGGTGTATGTATGTACAAGGAACATAAGAACATAACAAAGATAGTTGATGAAGGACTTGCACTGGTGGATCTTGTGGCTGGCTAGACTAAAGGTAAAAAGAAAATAGAAAGGGTTTGTAAAGGATTTTGTGAAGTATTTAAATTGCGAAAGAAAATATTTGTATTTAACTATTATATTTCATTCATTTAGTTTCCGCTGCATTTACTTTATAAAATGTTTTACGAAAAGGACTTGAATTATCGTCTTTAAATGATTTTAAGAACAAGAAGTCTTCCATTGTATTTATAAAAGAAAAGTTTCAAATTTTCTTGTAATTTTTAAAAGGTAATAAAAACTGGGTTGTTACAACTTTTGTTGTAGTGGAGTCGATATACATTGCTCTAGAAGATATTTAAGCAAATTATGATATGTTTTGATGACAAATTCAGACCCTTCTAAATAGTGTCACCATTGCTGAACCATAGAAACCAACACTAGTAATTCCTTCTCATATATGGAGTATCCCAAAGTCCTCTTATTGAATGGTTTCCGTTGGCATATTTTGCATAAGTACTGGTCTCATGCCATTGTAATAAGCATCCATTTCAATATTGAATGGCTGAGTAAAATTGGGCAGCAATAAGACTGGAGCATTTGCCATTGCAGATTAACTATTCAAAAGATGTTGTAGCAGAGACAAACCAAGTAAATCCATCTTTTTTAGCATTGCAGTCAGCGGTTGTGCTATGGTACCATATCCGTGAATGAATTTTCTGTAGTATCCTGTGAGCAATCCTCTCAACTGCTTCAATGTTGAAGGCCTTGGCTAATTTTTGATCGCATTTATTTTGTCTAGATCAGTCGAAACACCCTTCTTCGAGATGACATGACCAAGGTACACAACCTTAGGTTGTCCAAAAGCACACTTATTGAGCTTAACAAATAGTGAGTGTTGGCGCAAGAGTTTGAAAACAGCAGCTAAGTGCAGAGAATGAAAATTCATGTCTTTACTGAAAATCAATATGTCATCAAAGAAAACTATTTCCTTAAGAATGGCCGAAATACGTCATTCATCAGTGATTGAAATGTGGTTGGTGCATTTGTTAGTCCAAAGGGCAAAACCCTAAATTTATGTGAGGCTTTAACTCGTATTTGGTGGTATCTGGCTCTCAAATCCAGCTTCGCGAAAATCGATGATCCCAGTACTTCATCTAGAAATTCATCAATTAAGGGCATAGGAAACTTATCTTTGATAGTCAAGGTGTTTAGATGGCGATAGTCTACACAAAACTGTCACTGGGCATCATTTTCTTAATCAACAATACTGGTGAAGCATAAGGGTTGTTACTAGGGGCAACAATGCCATCTTGAAGCATTTCCTGTACCAATCTTTCAATTTCTATTTTGTGAAAGTATGGACATCTATATGAAGCTAAACGTAATGGTCTGGAATCTACAAAAGGGGAATAACATGATCATGACTTCGCTGAGGAAGAAGTCCTTTTGGTTGAGCAAAGATATCCTAGTTTTGATGCAGCAGTGACTGTAAAGCTGCAGGGAATGCTTCTGTTTTTTTTTTTTCTGTTAAATCGCTATCTATTGATTGAATTGCCAAAATTTTGTAATGTTGTTGCTGGATCCATGCAGTGAAAGACCTTTGGGAAACTGAATCCAATTACGTTGGGGCATGCACAAAAGGAAGATGGATTGGCAATGAGGATACTACAATTTGTAGAAATCTTTGAGGAAGGTCAAAAGTAACCAGACTGATATCATTTATCCAATCTATTCCCAAAATCATATCGCTCCCTCTAAGGGGCAGTTGCCCAAAAATGGAATTGAAATGTATGGTCATGCATTGACCACACCACTGGTTCACTTATATTTGTACTTAAAAGTTTTGCTCCATTGGCCACTATAACCTGCAAGTAACTTGCTCTTTCCAATGGATAGTGAAGTTTATCAGCCACCAATTTGTCCAGGAAGCTATGAGTACTACCACTGTCAACCAATATAGAAACTAGAACTCCTCGAACAAATCCATATATAAGGAACATTGAATGAGACAAATGACCAGCCAAAACATTTAGTGAGACTTCCATAAATTCAACATTATTAGCTAGAATCTCCCCTTTCATAGTGTCCTTCATTTCTATAGTTTTGTCTGGTGATTCTACCACAATGAAATGAATGGAGTTGTTCTTTCAAATATATCCTACAAAATGCTTACCATCACATTTAAAACAGAGACCAAGTTTGTGTTTCAATTGTAAATTTGTGGTTGAAATCAATGAACTGGTTTATCCCCCTCAACTACTGTATCTGACTTCGGAGTATGGGACTGTATAGCCTTGTCTGGCCATTTCGAGGACACAAACTGTCGTTGCTGCCTTGGAACCCTCTTAATAGTAGTCATGGCGGACCCATGTAATAATGCGATTTCAAAAGTATGTGACAAGGACAGAGGTTTTGTAATTTTTACCATCGCTTTTATTTCATCTTTAAAGCCACTGGAAAACAGGGATATGAAAAAAATTCAGACATGGAAGGAGGAGTTGGATGCACCAATGATTTAAGTGTTTCAAATTGTTTAATATACTCCTTAACCGTGCCTAATTGAACCAACTTACTCAGAGTTTCTATTGTATCTTCAACTATGACTTCAGAGAATCGCCTACACAACTCCATCACAAATTGATCCCATGAAGCTTGCAAACAACTGGCATTGAATCCATCAAACCAAATATGTGCTTCTTCTTGCAGATGTAGCTAAGCAATGCCCACTCACAGGTGATTGGGAATATGGTGAGGTGCAAAATACTTATGTGCCTTACGAATCCATTCTCGAGGACCTTCACAAGGAAAAATGGGGAAATCGAGACGAGGTAAGTGATGAAAAAAAGGACTATCCGATTGGAAGTATTCTTGTTGTCACAATATTATCCGTAGCGGAGGAGTGGAAGTCTATCCTTGGATTGGAGCAAGAGGTTACTTCTGTTGTGCATCTACCTTCGGCGGCAACAACTGATTAAATACTGACATAATCTCTTCTTGTTTCTCCTCAGAACGATCAAGACACCCTGCCAATTGATTTTCCTTATGATTTGTAGTTTCTAATCGAGAACATAGTGAAGACGGTAGAGTTTAGCTCCTTCATGTCTCTGTCCAATCGTCGCCACAAGTCTTCAATCATTTTGGATTGTGTTTGTAACGACTCGTTTTTCCTTATCATTTTTCATAGCATATTATTACTTATTATTAAGTATTTTTTTATTTTTTATTTTTTTTAAACATGTGAGAGAAAACGAGAAAAGTAACAAAAGCAATTTACATTCAATTAACACACTTCAAAAGATACATTTTTAACATTAGAAATATTAAAAGGTTCTTAACATACCTTACCCTTTCTTACTTTAAACTTTATACATTACAAATAACATAACTATTTAGAATTTGGTGAGTCATAACCCATCAATCAAAAAACACAAGGTAAAGTAAAGCCCTCGATGCAACTATGCTCCTCGCTTTGTTGTCCGTGCTTTCACTCTATGCTTACTTCGATTTGATCGAACTCCTTACTTGCATCACAAGATTTATATCTATTAGCCTAATATTCAGTAAGAGATAAAATGAATATGGACAATGTAATGCTCATGTTATGCATTATTACAAAAGAAAAAGCGTTTCCTTTTAGTTCATTACTCATAGCCATGTAACAGTCCAGACATGAGAGATTATCAGTCTAAGGGAAGAGATACATTATCATGTAGTTCTCCCAAGCAGGACCGTCACTAAAGCCCCCAACCTCCAATGCTTATTTACGTTTATTCAATCCATTTCAAGTTTGTTAACATTACATATGCGTGTAAACAGTTTCATAGTCTTCCTAAATCATGATGCATGACATGTATGCATTTCATTCAACCATCAAACCCAAACTTTCAAGTACATTACACTTAACAAACTCTATTCTAACGTTCTACCATAACAATACAACAAATAATATTAACAAAGAAAACAAGTGTAACATCCCTTTCCGTTTTGACTTAATTTAACCCATATAAAAATTTTCACTTTAAAAAAAAACACGTGTGAGGGAAAAATTAGAGTGAACAAACAGTGAAAGTCTTTTTAAAACATATAAACACAATTTAAAATGGATTAAGCAAGCAAACAACGTTAATATTTAAAACAACTTAAAAACAAGTGTCTTAACTCAAATAAAACATTATTTAAACATTTGAAATACTTAACACTTTTGAAATCCATATCCTGAGCCATAACCCACCAAGCTCAATATCGCCAACAGCACAAAGCCCTAACACGGCAATATCCCATCAGCTGCGTCCTTTATAAGCTTCTATCCTATCATAGGCTCCTTACCTATATCATAAGACTTAAACTATGAGCTTAAAACTCAGTAAACGATATAAATAATAAAATACTCATGATATGCTCTTTGTAAAAAAACATGTAATTTTCAATGTTCATTCTTTATTACCATTACCTTTTCCTTTACCAATGTTGGAGATGTCAACTTGACAAAGTAAAACTCACATCTCATAACATCATTTACATTTTATTCGCTTGTTTTCCATTTTCATTTAGTTTTAGTTACCCATCCAAGTGTTAGAGATGTCAAACTTGAAAGGTAAAACCCACATCTCTAAACACCTATTTACGTTTATTCATTTTGTTCTGTTTACATTTTCAAAACAATGTATAAAAATATTTTCGTATATTTTAGGAAAACAATGATGAATGAATGCAGGGATAACATCCTATTATATATATATATATATATATAGCATATCCTTAAAACATGACCAATTCTTAACTAAAGAACTGAACTTAAATCTAATAAACCTACAATTAACACCAAACAATCAACAATACATCCTTGATCAACATTTATATTAATAACGTAAACATCTAATAAATACAGTCAGCATACAAACCCTAACTCTTGTGATGTAGACCCTTTTGGGCAAAATGCAATCAATATCACTTACCTGGAGTTCTTAGCAAACTTTAGCACTTAAAGTTGTCATTCACAATACTTATTCATAACTAACACACATATAGGTATCAATAATTATTTTCCAACAATGGAGTCCCCAACTTCAAATTATGAGCAGTGAGTAACCCTTGACTAATACCATCCTACCACCAACTTAACGGTTATAATCATTAACCAATATTCCCTAAATTATTTCTAACCTTATTCAACAATTTATCTTAACCACTCAATCATTTCCAACATTCATTAAAGAAACAACATATACGTTTAGCAACCTAAAAATATGCTAGAATCTGCATGCATAGAAATTAGTGAAAATATCATACCAACTTAACCATGTGTTTTCAAATTACCAGTAAATAAACACAATATAAAACCCAAGAATATATCAGTAACCAATTTCATGGATATCACTCTTCAACAAAACGTAGATTCTACTTAGCAAACAAATAGTGGCTTAATCCAATTTCCAAAATATATTCATCCAATAGTGAACTGAATTCAAATCAATAGAGTATGACCATTGAAGCAGTAATTCACATATAATAATTCATTTTATTTTCTAACTTAGCAACAACTAATCAGAATTAAACCAACTAATTCTATATATATACTTCACAGGCAGTAACCAATAAATAAAACCAAACTCTATCACCAACCAACATCAGCCACTAATGACCAAACCATATTAAGAATAATAGAAGGAAGTTCTGCTTACCTGAAGCACCCGAGAACTTGAAACTAAAAGAGAACTCCTTCTTCCAGAATTTTTTCTTTACTTTTCTCCTCCCTCAAGACCACAGCAGCATTTTTCCTTCCTCACAGTCTCTCCCTCTAAAATCCTAGCCAGCAGGTCTCTCTCACTGTCAAAATCTCCTCCTCGTAAAACCACACAGCACAACAGCAACCCTCTCGACTCTTTTTCTGGAAAACTCCCCTAATTCCTTCATCTCTTCTATTTATAGACTACGACCATCGTCCTTTCAGGGTCCAAATGAAGGTGAAGAGGCCATGGGAGACATGCTTAAGGATTCCATGAAGCACCAAGTGTCATCGTCTTCCATTTCTAGGCGACGGTTTTCCATTTCTGGCGCCTTTCTAGTTCGTCAGTCAATCAAGTGATCGACTGCCAAAAATCCAGAAAGCATACTGGTCGATCACCTTCTTCCAGTGATCGACTGCAAATCTAACTTTTCCAATTTGCTTTGGATTCGGTGATCACACCCCCTCAAGTGATCGACCGCCACACAATATTCTCAAGTCCACTAGCCACTACCATTTTTGCAGTTGACCACTAACTACACTGTAACGACCCAGTTTTTCTTTTCCTTCTAAAAATTTGCTAAAATTTAAAACTTTCAAACAATGACTAAAACCTTTATTAAAACCTCTTTAACATGAAATCAGAGTGCCTTTCAAAACCGGACAGTTAAAACTCTTTTCGTTCTACCCGTTTGTTATAAAATCTTTTAACAAAATACAATGGAAGTCAAATCAAGAAATATGGTGGGTTTATTAAAACTTAGCAAAAACGTAAATAAATTGTTTAAGGGAGAAACGCTAAAGGAATACTAAACATTTACATACAACTTAATTACAACCATTTTCTCTTTTACTCTCTTTAGCTTGGCCAGCCACGAGTTTCGTGCGTGCAAATCCTTCATCCCTGCTTTTTGACCTGTGCATTGTCTTCGCATACAAGTACCTACAACTACACCACAAGTAAACTGTAAACCCAAAGGCTTAGTAAAGAAAAGGGTTTATGCAATATGATATGCCTCTCTTTAGTCCTTTTGGAATGAGGGCCACCCAAACCAATTTTTTCATTAAATCGTTGGTTCTTTCATTGGTTCTTTACTCGTACGTCGAGCTGGAGATTGAAGAAATTCGTGGCGGAAGGGTAGTCTTTGTCGGCTTCCACCACCTAGAGTAGACAGTCTCGTAGTCCCGACAAGGGAAAGGTAAAGTTCTTATAAATACTGTCTACCTGGCTGATCCGTACTTACTCTTCCATCCCCCAACTCCCTTTTTCTTTTTTTCTTTTTCTTCTTTTAACATTTTTCTTCACATAATGCATGTGAGTACCACCACCAAGTTGGCACTCCCTATTGATTTCTATTAGCATGATGCATGATGGCACATTCTCTTAATAGCATGATGCAGATGCAGTATAACGTAACTTTAATAATTGAATTGTGCATATAAAAGAAAGCAATTGACAATAATTGAATAGCAGAAATTGAAAGCGCATATCGGAGAATGATTATGATATCGAATTAAAAACAATGAAACACATAAGGAAATAAAATAACGAATATTAAGGAAATTAAATAGCGAATCATGAAGGGAATACAGAAATTAACACACTTATCAAAGCAATATACGATGAATTGAACATGGCATGTTTGAACTTACAGAACACAACAACAATGGAACTAGAACATGCTATTAATTAACGTGCTAGTTATCCTTGTTAATTTACATGCTCAGGAAATAATTACAATTATCATTCATTAATTAACATGCTCAAGAACAATTACGATTATTATTCTAGTTGATTACATGCTTTCATCCTAGTTAACTAATCATGCTTGGATTAGTAGATTGTAATGAAGTAAAGCATCAATTGTAGAAGTTACAGTAAAAGAAATTGCAGGAAAATACAATATACAGGATATCAATAAAGGAATTCGATACTATTCAAATTAATTGATCACTTGGTTAAACATGCTCGGGTTGTTTATAATTTAATTAGTTAATTAAACATGGCATACTTAGTTAGTTAACATGCTACTATTATTCTAGTTAGTTAAGGAAACATGCTAATTAAACATGGTATTTTAATTATAACTTAGTTACTCAAACATGCTAATTAAACATGCTAAATACATGCTAATTACATGGCATAACCTAGTTAATTAACATGCTAATTAAATACGCTCAAGTCTAGTTAATTACTCTAGTTAAGTTAATTACATACTCAAGTCTAGTTAATTACTTCAGTTAAGTTAATTAACAAGGAAAATCACAACTTCTAGTTATCACAAAGAAATTTAAATAGACTAATATATATATATAGCACTAAAGAAGACAATAAAGTAGTAAACCATCGTGACAGCAAGTAAAGCTACACATATAACAGAATCATTATCAAGGAACTCTTAGCTCATTCATTGTTCACGCGCTAAGCATTCATCACATTCGAGCATTAAGCATTCATAACATTGATCTCTATCACAGTAAAGTATTTAAATCACAGAACTAAAAATAAAACAGAGCTAATCAATAAATGAGATATCATAGAGCTAACAATAATCTATAGAGTACTAACAAATCTACACTATCAACAAAGGAAATATCTACAGAGCATCAACAATTCTACACCACTCATGCACTCTACTTGTGGGTAGGGCTTAGACGGCCAAGACACACCCAAGTCCTTACTAGTTATAAAGGAAACTAACAGAGACAACAACACTCTAGCTCCCAGCTTTCATGGACAGCAACCTCCTAGCTTCCTCACTGCTCACAGTCAACTCTTATCTCACTTTTAGCTCACGGAGGATCCTAACCACTCGTTAGAAAAATTTTCTCTCACTTGAACTCTCTCTCACGCAGGAAGGAATGCTCTTTCCCTCGGGAGGAATAATAAGGCAGAGGGAGAATGGCTGGATTGAACTGGAAGGGGGAATTAAATGCGAAGGACATACCCGGAGGAGACAGAAGTACACCTAGGGGTAGAGACGAGGGCAGCTCTCACGTGGGCTACGGCGTGGGAAGAGAGATGCTCCGTGTCTCCAAGAGTGGGAAATAAATGGCTAAATGAAAAAATCCCAATATTCTAAACCCTAATTTTACGCAAGTTTGGGCTATTTCGGACGAGTGCGGACGTTAGGGTCCCGTCCGCATTCATCCGCATGTGCGAAATCCCATAGGCAGATTTGTGTTTACGAATGAGAAATGGAGTCCTCGCCCCGTCCGAAAGCAACATTCGGACGTGATATGGCGTCCGCATGCGTCCGAAAGTGTCCAGAAATTGGATAGATTCAAAACGATCGCGTCCACTAGTGTCCGCAGTCATCCGCGAGCGTCCGAAAATGTCTAGTGAGAAACAGGGGATGAATTAGGACACGAGGCTTCTGTCTTGCATCGTTCCAAAGTGCAGGGACTGCATTCCATGCATTTGTGAACGACATTTCTCGTTCTCCTGTAGTCTGCATGCGTCTGAATCTCCAAAAATCCAACTTTTCTTTATATTTTCCCATTTAACTTCCATCCCATAATATTTTTCCCATAAATACACATCACAATTTGACACATACAGATACGCAACGTAATGTCATACTCATCGCAACACTTGATTACATCATGTATATGGGAAAAACGTTATCAGAACATTACATACACTGCACTCTTGATTAAAATCTCTTTGGAGCCGGTCGATCAACCCCCTTTGGACGATTGACCGGTTCAACATTCCATTGCCATTGTAATATTTCATCCCTTCAATGATCGACTGCCATATAAGGATCGAATTTACAGCTACTCCATCACCAAATCCATATATATATATCCTTATTTCCTCACGCAATTATCACCAAAACTCAATTGATTTTTCTTTACTTACGCCATATAACCAACAATTCCTCCAATTTATTCTTTTATCACATAAACATCAACAACCTCATTCAATAATTCGAGTAATATTATTCACTATATCCAAATACATTTCTTTTGACCAACACCTTAATTATTCAAACCAATTCCTAATACCTCCAAAATCCTCAATAATTACCACTTAGTCCTTACGCTAGTACTACGAAAATTTGAAATATTACAACAAGCTTAGTATCTTGTGATGTAGACCATAATGGTCACAAATCATGCATATCTCTTATCTTAGGTCCTTAGTGTAATCCAACACTTAATGTCATCTTTTCACAATACCTTCAAAACCAATAAAACTTCTCTCAATAACTACTCTATGCATATTTTACCAAGGTATGCATAATTTTGAATATACATAACCTTCATCATTGTTGTGCATATTACCTATGCATTTAGTGTCCAATACATATTGTGATACCAACAACACATTATAGAGTTAGAATCCACTATACATACATTCTAGGGTTTTCTTGTGGTTTTTCACTCATCTTTGACCCTTCATAACTTTTTCAATACTTAATCAAATCCATTAATTCTAGAACCTATTTCTTCCTCAAGATGTCCTTAACAACATGTCTAATTGGTTTTACTAAACACTTTCAGGAAAATAGACAACAAACATCAAATGTCAAAACCACCCGATTTAACCTTTCTCTTCATCTTTTACTCTTTTCTTCTATTACAACTACTATAACTTCATATAATCCATACAAATTATAAAAGAGATCTATAATACCTTTAATTTATGAGAAGAAGGAGAGGGAGAATCTTGTGGAGAGCTTTTGGAGATGTCTTTCCTTGAAGCTTATGGAATTCTTGGTCATCAAGCTTATAAAGTACTTAAGCTCTCCCTCCCCAACCAAAAGAAAGTGGTGGAGCTTCTTTAGTCGTGAATAGGTACGACACCCTATTTTCAATCCAATCAAAACTCTATTTTTGTGACTTTTTATCTTACTAGTCAACCACTTTTTAATGACCGGTCGATTGCAAATCTACTTAAGGCTAAAATACTGTGTTTTCTTTACAAAGTCGGTCAACCAATTTCTCCCTATTGATTGACCACAAAACAACCCGAGAATCGCAGAATCCAATCTACCCTATTTCTGATTGACCGCCATATGTTTGGTCAGCTGCAAAACAACTTGAGAGCATTCCAAATTCTTGTTCGCTCAAAACCAGTCGACCAACCAACATTTTGGTCGACTGCACATGAATTATAATGTTCTTAACCATTGAAAACTTCACTCCTCCTTATGCCATAACACAATCCTTCACAAATCACATCATTTAACAAAATTTCAGCAAACAACAATCTCAACAATCATTCAAATACCATCATTTCTATACATATCACTATTAATGATATATATTTCATACATAACCTTACATTAAGTAAACGAGGAATTTTTCAGATATTACATCGTTTTTGCCATAATCGATCATTATGTGCTTTGATACCAAATTGTTATGAAATTTAAAAAGAAAAGGAACAAAGAAGGCAGATTGTGGAAGTTTATTGCTATTTTTATGAAGCAGGTTTCCCCGCGTTTACAGAGAATTCAAACAATGAAAAATAGAGTGAAAATAATAGAAAAGTTATCATTTTCTTCACACCAATTTCCTCTTCCACTCTTTTGTTTATCAACTGCCTTCCACGCCAGCACAACATGTTGGTGTTTCCCTTAAGCCTGTGGAGCCAATCTCCTAGCTCTTGTTCCTCGCTTACGACGTCATCCCCACATGGCATAATGCCAATCGTAACACAATTTTGTAAACCAAGCAAAACTCTAAATTGGCTGCTAAGCACTATGCAAAAAAAAAAACTGTGTTTTGCATTGTTCGTGTGCACAACCACCAAAATCCCTCAATGTAAAACAAAATCCGATAATTATACTAGGGAAAGACCAGGGAAGGAGGAGAAGAAAAAAGTAGAAACAGACGAAGAAGATGACTCTGAAACCTTGTCCAAAAATCTGACTCGATTTTGAGCCCAAAAATCATTCTAAGCCAACCCAGTTCCAGATCCGTTCTAGACCAGCCCATAATAGATCCATCTAAACCAAAACCGATCCAATCAAATCAGATTCAATTTTAAAAACTTCCAAATTTATTTCATGAGTTTCAAATTCAATTCGAACAAACTTAAATTGGAATTTGCTTTTAGTTGGCATTTAAATTGTAGAAGGAGAATGACGAAGCTACTTTAGAGGATGGGACTTGGCCGGAGCCGTGGTTACTTCTGGAAAAAGGAAATAAGGTCCGAGGGGGAGAAATATGAATGATCAATTTTTATTTGGTATAATTTCTCATAGTAAATGGGATTTTTCCATCTTTAAAAGTTTTACATAAAAAAAATTAGAATTTCGATGGAAAAATAGGCTAATTCCTCGAAATACTTTTGAAAATATTAATTTTTCTTTGTTCTTTCAACATGGGGAAATGATGCAACTAAAAGTAATACATCAAAACTCTTTCTCTTCCTATAGGGGTGGACATGACTCGATTCAGTCTAATTATCCAAGGTCGGTTTTGGACCAAGTTTTGTCAGATCAGATTTAGGTCTAATTATGGTGTGTAGCTAGATTTGAGCTAAACATGAGCTCCACATATAGTTCAATTCTCTTAGTTTTTTACCATCCAAAAGTTGAGGATGGAACCATAGGTGACAGTGGATCTTAGTTTGCCCAAGTACAAGAAGACGATCGAATCAAACTCTACCAATAAGTTCAGTTCTATTTGATCGTTATGCTTCTTGCCCGCCCTTATTATCAACGCATGTAATTTATTTTGGTTATTGTTCAGGAAAATATGCAGGCCCAATGCGCAGGGATGAAGCCTCACTTTATTGGCTATGGCGGAGATTGGGTTTTGTTAATTTTGGGCGCTTAGAGCAAAGCCTAGAATAATGTAAGTGGCCTCAATCATATTGATTAGTATGTCATACACAATGATTAGTAGCCTCGGCTGTCTGCCACATTCATATGACAGCATAAAAGAGAAGGTTGTTTCCACCCTGTAAAGGAAGGACCGACCCCATTTAACAACTACCATATTACCTCAGGCCTCCCTCTCCCAACAAAAAGTAAAGAAAATGTCAACAAATTGTGAAGCATTCCCATCAATTGAAAAAACACTCCTCTGTCGCCACCCTTCATTTCTCTCGTCAATTAGTCAGCACTTCTCGTGAAGCGTCCCATTCTTTCAATCAAACTTCCAAATAAAAGAGTTCAATAATTCTAGCTACTTCCCACACATTTGCAATACTCTCATTCTTAACTCCTACTAGTAAACTTTTTTTTTTTTTGGATAACTGAGTAAATCTTTAGTCAATGTGCAATCTTGATCCTGCTAGTACAATATTATCTGCTTTAAGCCAAAATTCGCACAATTTTTTTCTTGAATTTTATCTTAAAATACGTTGTTTTAAGTAAGGAGGAGAACTTCATTTATAAATCATTTACTTTCACTTCTCTCAAACAACGTAAAATCATACATCTCCCTTGATATGAATTAATTTCTCACAATTAACAAAATTTTAACTTGTCTTAGGTAGGCTACCACATCGTATGTAACGAGATTCCAATGTGAGAAGATCAGGGTCTAAACTTTTTATCTAGTTTCCTAAAATATGCTATTTATGCACAGAAATCCCAAGATTTGTTTTTTCCATGCCATGTTTTGAAAATCATCTGTTCTACTTTCACCATCCTCAAATACTCAAGAAACTCGACTTTAATACTCAAAAATTTCCAAATAGAGTGTCAATGGAAGGCCATTTGGGTGTTAGATTTGTCATTTATTGAACTCCTATATAAGTATAATGTTTTTTCAGGATCAACTCAAAATATAAGCCCAAAATAAAGGGGAAAAAGAATAACAAAGGAGGAAAAAGATGGAAATTATAATATCATACTGATCAACAAAGAGGAGCTCTTTGAGGAGTGCCTTTCCTTTTGTGAAACAGCTTTCTTGGCTTCAAGGATGAAATGAGCCAAGCTTTAATCTCTTCAGAAGGCTCAGCCATTGAGATAGACGATTCCACTTCGCTCGTGACTGTCTCTGTAGAGTGCTTTTCTTTCGACGAAAGATCTTCAGATCGTTGAATCGAAGCTGTTATGAAACTTTGGTTATTGTCTAGAAGATTTATTGGCATAACAGACACCTGAAATTTTGGAGAATAGCATGAAAAATAATAATATTTGTGCAAATTTTAAGAGAAATTACTAGTATAATATTAAGTAGAGTATTTACTTTGCAAGCAATTGAGCAGAAGGTATTAGGAATGTCTTGTATAAATCTCCCACAAGCTTCACAAGTACAACCAAACTTTGATTTTGTCGTTGCTTTCGCATCCTTTGATTGCGGACGAGGATTCAGGTGAACAGCCTTTTCACCATTGATTTTATACGTCTACAAACAAATGCATGAATTAATAAATCAACCTACGAGTATATGTCAACAACAATAATATTATGCATTATGATATCAAATAAACATAAATAGAAACTAGCATACTTAAAATTAGAATTAAATTTCTAGCATGAATTAGGTCCTACGACTAAAAATAGGAATAAATCTTAAAAATAGAAGACTGAAATCCAACCATACTATGGTATATAAAATCAACCTAGAGAGCCAAGTAATATATATTAAGAGTTTGGAGCTAAACCCACGATGATAATTTACATTTTGATGAGAATTAAACTTGCATTACTAAAAAAAATCTATGATGGAGATTAGAGAATAGCAAAACCTGAATGTTAGAACAATTGAGAAACTTTTGAATATCGTGAAGACGGACAACATCATGATAGACATATTTGCATATTTGAAGGCGCCGATGAAGGCTGTGAGCAGTCACGCAATGCCTGCAAAAACCAAGACTGCAATCTATGCAAAATGCATTTTTCTCCTTTTTCCTAAATTCTTGATGTAGAACACAAGAACCAAAGAATTCACTTTGCAAGAGAGTGCTAAGCCAATCATTTTTCCTTTTCTTTATACATCCTACCTACAAAACCAATCCACTAATTCAATTACTCAAAATATACTCAATTTAATCACAATCTTGTACGTGTATATGAGAATCAAATCTACAAGCTTCAATTTAAACAACTTTGGTATGAAAAAATACATAAATCTATACGCTCCTTCGAGGTCCGAGGTTTGTTACACCTAAGATGCAAAAACTACTCTAAATTATAGCCCTGGTGGTAATACCAGGCAGCTTCTTATTCTAACTCAACCACTAAAATTTTGAAGAGTGCAGTGGGATTAGCCAAAACAGGAAACGTTAATACAAATTCGAGTATTCGTGATATTAAAGATAATATCGATATTTGGTTATCAAATGTATCAACACTATGAACTCCAAGAAATAAAATTTTACATGGTTTTGTATTGAATTATTCTAGAAAACAAGGACTTATGAAAATAGTGTAAATTGAAGAAATTTACTTCATTTTCTCGGCAACCAAACAAGTTGAACAGAATAATTCCAACAGAGAGAAAACCATCCTCGGATAACACCAATAAATTACAGAACACCGTGGGAGACAAATTAAAAAATAATTTATCACTGAATTACGAACAAAAACGAAAAATTGGAGAAGCCCAGAAACAATTTAGAACTAAAAGCACATAAACTGTTACCATTTCTTCGATTGCAAACTGCTCTGTAATTGAAAGGGGGGTGAACTGAACGCACTGACAAATACAAATAATTATACAAAAAAATAAACAGTCTGAGAAAGAATAAAAGGAGCGTCAGGGAAAGAAGAGACAAATTTGGAAAGAAAAAAAGATTTGCAAAAGTAAAAATAAAAATAAAAATAAAAAGGAAGAAAGCTGAAATCTTTTGTGGAGAATGGAGGCTCTGCAGAAATAAACACACTAGGAAAAGGAAGGTATGACCCTACACTATCGGCGGGAAAGTGAATTCATTGGAACCGTAGGATTGGATTTTCATCGCACGGTCAAGAAAAGGCAACCTTTCGCAATATAAACGTGAAATCAAAGGCCGTTGATCGTGGGCCAATATGGAAAGTCCTTTTTGTGATTTAACACGTGGCATGATCGTGGCCGCTTGAAGTCATAATCAGCCGGGATTGAAGAAATCTGTGTTTTGTTTTCGGCTGCCTTTTCTTTTGTTTTAAAAAAAATGCTGCCTGCTAAGAGGACAGGTTTGTCTTTGATAATGTAAAGGTATATTTATTTCACAAGTCAATAAACTTGCAGCGCAATGACACTCTAGTCTTAACGCCTTTCAAGCAATTAAGAAAATGACCCAAGACTCCTATTCTTCAAATTGTACATCATCAAAAGTTGAGTTTACCCGCTCTTTTTCTGTGGCATGTCCATTCACATAGTTAGTTATAGTGCGTTTCTCATCTCCAAGTCACACCATCTGTCACACCCCTAATTTTTCGCCATGCAGAATAGGGCGAATAGGTGTGCGACGCCGTAGTCCCACTACGACCAGCCTCTCTCCGAATATTCTCGAATGTTGCCTCCTCTCGTTGAACACAAACTCTTTACGGGAGCCCGGCCCCCAACCCTTTCTTTCGATTCCAAACCAAAGAAACTAGGAACAATTCTCGCCATTCGGAACACCACAACTCTCTCAAGGATGACTAATCACTCAATGATTATCAATGCCTTNAGTGTGTGCTAGTCCATGCTAGTAGCTCCAATCTAGTGTGTGCTAGTCCATGATAGCGCACTGTCGGCCCAGTTGGCGTGCTGCTGGCCCAGCCCAATCGCGCTGCTGTCTTCTCCTTTGCGGCGCACGCGCTGCCGACGTCTACTCCTGCCTGATGCGCGCCCTGCACGCAGCTTGTTTGCATAGTGCACCCAGCGCACTGTTGTGAGGCTTCCCAGAAGCCTCCTTTCGGGCGCTGCGCCCGTTTACGCCTTGTGAGAAAGGGGGTGTGACACCATCACACAAAGGGTAGTGACACCTATCTTTGCAAAGAAGACCACCAGCGCCACTTTGCTCTTTTTTTTCTTTTTTTGTGCCAATACCAAGTCAAACAGTGCTCCTCGCTTGCTTCTTCTTTGTCACGCACTGCACAACATTTCGTGCAACCATAGCACATCCTCGAGGGTGCAATGCCTAGTGATTTGTGTTTCTCGATAGTGGTCTAAAACATGCTTATACCACTTGTTCATGGGTCATCATGTAACACCCAGAATAATTTTTATGAACAATTTTTTGTATAATATTATATTTTGGATTTTAAAAAAAGTATTTAACGTTATATTTGAAAATTATCTTTTTGTGACAAATGTTAATATTTTGATGAAAACATGAAATGAATATTTTATTTTTATTAAGTATGTTCTAGATCAAAAAAATTTGATGAAGAAATTTAAAGATTAAATTGGTTGTGCATGAGATGTGTTGCGCAAATGTGTTGATGTCTGTAGATACTTAATTTTTGGAAGGGTGTGTGGTCATGCACGTGATATGTACGTGGAAGTATTGGTATCCGTGGAAGGATGTGTGTCTGCAGAAGTGTTGAGATTCATAGATACTTAATTTCGGATGGACTTGTGGTCACACATGTGATGGGTGCGTGGATACTTAGTTGCGAAAGGATGAGTGATTGCGCATGAGGTGTATCCACGAAAATGTTGGTGATCGCGAAAGTGTTATGTCTGCAAAAGTGTTGGTTTCTGTAGAACGACATATAATTGTGACAGATTGTGATTGACAGACAATGTGACTGGGGCAGATATCCGCACTGGAAGCGTTGGTATCAGTGGATGTGAGGTGGAATCCATGGAAAAAGGTCTGTTCGTGAAAAGATAGGTAAATGTGGCAGATTGTGATAGGCGGACAATGTGAGTGAATTGTTTATAAGGCTGAACTGTTGGATGATTTACTAGACTGTTGGGTTAAATTAATGATGTATATAATAAGATGCAGAACTGATGGATTAACTTGATGATAGATGGGTTATTGAGAATATAATATGGATGGTATGCTTTGTTTTTATAATCAGTTGTTACGTTAAATGTATGGGATTGTTAAGGATACAGATGAAATATTGACAATTGTGGTGTGATATTGACTATTGGGAATAATTGGATATGGTTGATTGTGGTACTAAACTATTAAATATATAGTTATGGACGAGCTTACTGTTGAGATATGTTGCTCTGTTTAATATTGTTAGATATTCTGTCATTGACTTAAATTAATGTGACTGATATATGTTTTTATGCATCATGTTCTTAAAAAAGAAACGGAAATATTTTACATATTTTTATATAAGAAAGAATGAAATTAAAGTGGAGAAAATAAGAAAAGTTGAGTTGGCCGAAATTCACCACTCCTCTCTAAATGATAAACGGAAGTGTAATGACCGAAGTTCACCATTATGGCTGAAGTTCACCATAGCCCAAAGTTCACCTCTCTCCTTAAAGTTTGAAACAGTTTGAGTCGGCCCAAGTTCACCACTCATTCTAAAATAATAAGAAGAGTTAAGTTGGCCGAGTCTCACCACTCCTCTCTAAATGATAAACGAGAGTGTGATAGCCGAAGTTCACCATAGGCCGAAGTTCACTTCTCTCTCTAAAGTATCAAACAGTTTGAGTCTATCCAAGTTCACCACTCATTCTAAAATGATAAAAAAAAGGTTTGCCTGGACTGTATTTTATCTTCCTCGGACTTTACCCCAACGTTCATACTAGTAAAAAGAAAAGTAAATAGCACTGACCGAAAACCAAAAAGATAAAAGAAAAGAAAATAACAAAATGAATGACATGTTTTAAATTGCATATTGCACAATTGCATGCATTTTATATTAATGTTCAGTTTAAGTTAACTTATACATTGCTTATTGAGCATTAAACTCATAGATAAATCTTGTGTTGTAGGTAAAGAAAAGTCAAATGATGAGACAGATAATGGAGAACATTGGAGTTGATGATGCATGGTTTGCTTGAAGTTATTACAACAGCTTAATGTATAAGAGGGCTCACGATATGTAAAGAAAGAAATGTTGTAATAAATTATGGACTTTTTGATGCAAAATGGGACCATGCTATTATTAATCAAGCTTCCAAAATTATCAAAAAGACATTTAAGGTTAAACATAAGTGGAAGGTCAAGAGAATAATTGAAGATCTTTCCAAAACTGTCTTCATTCTAACCTTTACCAATGGTTTGACTATTTTGGAAATCAAGACGATGTCTTTTCAAGAAGTGTTCTTCATGAAGATTGTACCCCACTTCCTAAGCTTTCTAACGCATGTTAGATCGTTTAATTCGGAGTCCATTTGCTATGGTAAAAGCCCAAAGAATAGAGAGCAAAAGTTTAAGGGAAGTCTGAGTTTCCAAACTTGGAGATCAGGAAACTCAAGATATGAAAGTTATCCAAGTGGATGATTTCAACATGAAAAGAAACCCAAGAGCAAGCCCATGAAGACAAGCTTGGAGGAGAAGAGAGAGAAAGATATTATCTCTTTAGGTATTATCTCTGAAAAGATCCACTTATCTAAGATATCTAGATTCACTTATTTAGGATATCTAGATCCACTTATCTAGGTTATCTTTTATTTAATTTTCTAATTTATGTTTTCAATCGGTTATATAAAGCCATCACCGCTTATGTTTTAGAAGAGTTGGAGAATTGAATACAAAATAGCTTTTACTAATCTCGAAATTAGGGTGATTCCTTTTTCAAAATCTTTTGATGAGTTATATCCAAAGAACTCCTCGTGTGAGTCATATCACGGGAAAACTATCCTTGGTAAGTTATATCCAAGAACTCCTCGTGTGAGTCATATCGCAGGAGAACTATCCTAAAAGTTACTTTTTTTAAAGTAATAATTTTTCTTTCATTCAAAGTCATCATATTTACAAGTTAGATCTAAACCCCTCCCGTGCGCATATCATTTGGTATCAGAGCTAAAGCGTTCCTAACAAAAAAATTTCATCTTTTTACACATGATGACATGGGGAGCATCCAAGGTGATACAAAAAGACGAGGCTACAACCTCTGCGATGACCGAACCTTCAACAACTCACTCCGAAGAAAATTGGAGGGAAATCGCTCTCTCACTCCAACGACAAATTGACCAAATATTGAGGAATCAAAAACAACAAGTTGCTCAATTGAAGAGGGACCAAAACCAACAACAAAATCAAAAGCTCTACAAACAATTTCAAAACCTATAGTAAGGTTCCTCCACCATCGAAGAATATGCTGCCAAGTTCAAAACTTTAAAAACAAGATGTGATTTGAAAGAACGGGAAGGAAAAACTATAGCAAGGTTCATCGACGGACTTCACGATGACATTCTAGAAAGTATGACAATAAGACCATACGACACCCTTGAGGATGGGATCAAAATGGTTCAAAGAATTGAGAGATGAAATTATGCTCTACACTCATCACCACCACTCCCAAGGTATGGATATTCTTCCGAAAATCAACAAGCCGAACTTGCTAAAATTAGAGCCTTGTTAGAACAACTATTGAGCACCCCGATTTTACAAGCACAAGATCAAAGTGAGGTATTAGAAGATACTTTTGAGCAAATTGAGGAAGTCAAGAAGAGCAAATATCCGAACCTATAGAAAGCCAAGATGATTCCTTGACAACAACAACACCAAAGGAGCAATTTTTTCATATTTTATGCTCCAACATAAACAAGGTTTGCTCTTTGGATATTAAGGAAGAAATATGTGCTAACATAGTTTCTTTAATCATATTTAAAGAAAATTGCTTGGAATTATTAATGCATGACTTCCCGTACAAATATGTTGACGCAAGATTTGGAAGTGTGACATGTAAATTTGGATATATTGAAAATGATATTGTGCAGTGTATATTTGCGAATATGTTGTAAGGCATGATGAGGAGTGTAAATAAAATTCTTTTCATGTGAATTTTATTTAGTTGACACCATATGTTGTAGGGCATGGTGTAGGGCTACGAGACCCTTGGAGAAGGTTGTGGTCGTTCAAAAGAAGGAATGATCGACCGGTTATGTTGGGAGTAATGTGCCCAACAAGCAAATATAATAGAACAATTTTGTAATATATGAATAAATTTATAATGATTGATATTATGTTAACATTTTGGATTATGTTTTATAAAATTCATAGAAAATTCTTTGGTTATTTATGCGAACTTTATATTAACATATATATTGTATATATGTGGGATAAAATATAAAGAGTAATAGCTAAAATATGTCCATGACTTCTATTTGAAGTATGAAATCTTCAAATAGTTCATAGTCACAAACATAGTTTATCTCATTAAGAATATATAGTCATATTCTGACTATATATGTAACGACATAAGATAAATATGTTTTATATAATATGATTATATAGGATTGAACCAGATAAAATTATATTGTTCTGATAATTTTCGGTAAATATAGAACAATTAATTTTATCATAATGATGATCATATATGCATGATCTTAATTCGTTGTATTTAATAAACTTCTATTTTATTTTAATTTATTATTTGATTTACTTAGTAAAATTTTGTACGACAACGATTAGTATACCTTATATGTTGGGAGTGAATTAAAATGAATAGTTGAGAATATTAATATCGATACAATAAAATCAATTTTTGTAGATTTCCTTGTTTGTTAATTCAAGGATCGAATAATTAGCGCACAATTCATAATCGTTATGTATTAATTATTCAATTAAGAAATAATGGTAGTCAAAGATAAAGACGCAATATGAGAGGTTAACGGATTATAAACCTAGTTCTATTGCGAATCTAAATAGAGGGTTAATATATATATAATGACTATATCAATAGACATTATTTATACTCTATAGTTTTGAGAGTACAACTTTAAGTATTTAGTGGAATTACTTTAGAGTTAATAATTATGTTAATTAATATAAAAAGTTTATAGTAATTAACAAAATATTATTGGAACTTAAAACTATAGGTTCATCGGTCCCTTCGTCACCTTTTATCATTATTCGAATAATAGAAAAATGAACAAAGAAGATTAAATAATTAATTATGAATTAGTTATTTAATACACTCAATAATAAGTTTATTATTTTTCATTAGATAAAATAATTGAATTATTGATTATTCAATTAATTAAGACAAAATGACAAAAGTTGTTATAGTTAATATGTTTGTTATATTTCATTAAATGAAATAATTGAATTATTGATTATTCAATTAATTAACAAATATAAAGTAACTTTTGAAAATAGTTTTTAAAATGGATTTTGTCAAATTTGATTTAATGTCATAGTGCCAAGTGTTGAGCTATGATGACAAGACTTTTTGATTTCCATAACATTTTTGTTATAAATGTATGAAATCAATTATAACTTAAATGAGGAATTTATAGTTTTTTTCCTCTAAATGTCATAATGACCATTATAAAGCTATACCACTATAATTAGAGGTCCTACCTCATTAGGTTAATGTTGAAATATTTGAGATTAATGAATCCATTTTAAGAGCAAATTTGTGAGTCTTCCGTGTTGGCTTTAGATAAGCATTTTTTAAATCCAAATACATCGTCTCATGTGTTGAAAATACGATCTATCACAAATTGAGTGTGATCTTGCTACGTTCATCACACCCACACGTGCTTATTCGAGGTGAGGAGGATTGACGCAGAAGATCAAAGGTTGATTTTGTACCCATGTGAAGTAAGCTACAAAGGTACAATTTCTAATAATTTAGATTAGATCTAAATAAATATTTTTAAATACATATTATTATTAATATATTATAACAACAATTCGTTTTATGTTCATGTTAAAATTGCTTTTCATGATACATAGGTTATGCACGTCATCGTTGTTATGAACCTCAGTAATTCTGTCGTTCGAGGGAACCTAAAAACCAACAGGTTATGCATGAGAATGAAAAATTGAAGCTCTTGGATGGATTAGCGATTGATCAATAGGTGTAGCGGTCGAACAATTTCATTATAGATTCAAAACAAGAATTTTGAGAGGTTTGTCGATGAACGACCAGCCTATACAGGATTGTACAGTCGACAAACTGCGGTCAATCGATTGAGGAAGGGCGGTCGTTCAGCTTCATTACAAATTGTAAATTTAGGATTAGCGGTCAATCATCCAGAAGAAGGTGATTGACTGGCTTATCGAAGAAAATACAGAGTATAGCTTCAGACTTGTTATGCGGTCGATCATCTGAAGGGTAGTGATCAACCGGAGTACCAAAAGTCTTATGAATTTCTATAAGATGTCACGTTCCAATTGGTGACCTTGAAGGGTGGAAACTCTAGGAATGGCTCATGCATCTCCACCTCTAGCTTAGTGATGGAGAAAAAGAGGTTTGAAGGTTTAAAGAGGGAATTAAGCATTGAGACTCCTAAGGAAGAAGAAGTTCATCTCTCAAGGATTCTCTCCTGCTTCTCCATTTCTTCTTCTACAAAAGATCAAGGTAAGGCAAGTTCTACCATGATTTTCTTAAATATTTTATGAGATTATGGAAGTAGAATAGAAGGATGAAGAAAAAAAATGGGTAAAAAGGTCTACACCGAGCAGTTTAAATGTTTGAAAGTTGTTGAATGCCTTCTCAAAAATTTTAAGTTAAGCCATTTAAACATGTCATTAAGGACATCATAAGGAAGATGTAGGTCTTGGAATCATAAGATTTGGTTAAGTATTATGAACGTTATGGTTGATCAAAACCTTAACATGCATGTCTGAAGATGTTGATTCTATTTTGGATTTTTATGAATGATTATTGAATGTGAAGGTATTGGTTGTGCAAGGAGACACTCAAAGTGGGAAAGCTATAAGAAACAAGGTAAACGATATGCATGTATTTGACCAATGGTGGTCTACATCACAAGATATTAGGATGTATTACTTTGTATTAATGGTTGTTCTTCAATGATAAACTGTTGTTCATATGTTAAGTGTTGAATTGAATGCATACATGTCATAAATCATGGTTTAAGTTTGATTCGATAATGTTGAAATGCATTGCATCTCATTGAAATGAAATGTATTGAATTAAACGTAAATAGGCGTTGGAGGTTTGGGAGATTAGCAATGGTCCTACTTGGGAGAACTACGTGATGATGTATCTCATCCCTCGTCGGGATTGAGTGACGGTTCTGCATAGGTTAGACTCTTAGGATGTACCTGTTCTCTTGGACTGATAATCTCCAATATTTTGAACTATTATGTGACTATAATTAATGAACAAAAAAAATAGGTTCTTTTATGACATAAAAGACGTGAGCATTGAGTCAACATGAACATACATTACTCATTTCATTATATCTCTTATTGAGCGTTAGACTTATAGTTTTATCTTGTGATGTAGGTGAGGAATATGATCCAAATGAAGTACATATAGATTGATGAAAAGGAACTGCAGTGGAAGAAACATGACCACGATGAGCGCTTTTGTTACCCGACGCATTTTGACCTTGGGGTTGTGGCTCGCTAAAATGTGGTTACAATGTAAATTATATGAAGTGTGTTAAAAATGCTTTAATGCTTTTAATGTGAAAAATGTGTGTTTTTAAAGTATACCTTCCTTCCGCTATCGTTTTTACTTTCCCTTCACATATTTAAAAAAAAAATAATTGAATGCATAATGGTAAGATAAATGTAAAACTGGTTGTGACATGTTTTGAATTTTGTTTCATTAAAACATATGCATAAAATCATTTTCGTTAATTTCTTGAAAAACGTTATGCATGAAATATACATGATATATAATAAATGTTTAAGTATATCCTCGAGACCTACAAGTAGAGTATCATATTCTATCAACAAACTCATCCAACAATCCTCAATCAATAGCCCTTAGTTATCATGAACACTAAATATGAAAAATACAATAACATTTCCTAAGCATAACAGTAACCATATTCTCAAAACTCACATCAATATTGTATTCTATCCAACAGTTTGTCATGTAATACTACACATCCTCAGATTCCAAGAACAGAAAAAAACATAGACCATTAAACAAGTCGTCAAAGTAATATAACAATTCCTCAAAGTAAACCAATCTACATCGTATTCAAAATACCAATCTAATCTAATCAACAAATCCTCAAAGTAAATTAATCACCCACATATTTAGAATACAAATTAATCTAATCCAAAAATCTTCCAACTTGTGGTTTGCCATATAACAGAATTCCCTTGAATACCAACAAATTCCAACTCCAACTTAAATTAGAAACTAAGTTATCCTTATTCAAATATTTCTAATTTCTATTCTCCAATTACAAATAGAATCAGATTGCAATTCAAACTTAAAAACTGACTTAAAAACTGTAAACAAATTAACAATATCAACAGATTCTATGTTTAATAAAACTCAACTCAAAATCCAACCTTCAAGTCTAAATACTTTCCAGAATTCAGGAACTTAAATTTTCTAACATTGCCAGTTTCAAACACACCAACGAAACAAAATGATTCATCCTTATACATAAATCTCCTAATTCAGAATCATGCACAAACTTCCAAATTCAGTTAAAAACAGAAACTGAATTATCTTTGTTCATATATAGTTCCAACATTCAATTATGTGCAATTGTTCCAATTAACATGAACCCTCAACAATAATGCCTCCCAATTATAGCATAAACTAAAATTTACTCTATATATATATCTTTTGTTAACATGAGATGTGTAAAATCAAAGATGTGTGGATAATATATCTTAAACCCTCAACAATAAAAGAATTCACAGCATAAAATCACATTCCAATTGTTTTATGTAATCCATAATGGCAAGTAAAACATGATCTCCATTTAATTTGCAATTACAATCTTTAAGTTTTCTAGTGTACTAGGGTCTGTAACTTTTCTTTAATTAGTAATAGAATCATCAAAGTTTTCACGTACAGAACCACTTCAACTAAATAGAAGGAAACTACACTAAATAATGCCTCCCAATTCCTCATTCATAACATAGCTTAGATTTAAAACTCGGCAGGAACCAATTAACACTTCATGGATATCAAGCTTCAACATTACACAGGTTCTATTATAGCAGTATAATTACAGTGGCTGTAATCATTCACTGATTTCCAACTCCAGAATTATGGTCAACATTCTAACTTAACAGCATGTAGATAAACCATATCTTAATTCAATTCCTATCAAGATTTCCCATTTCTCAATTCATAGCAATAGTGAATTTGCTCATTCCGTCAAATTCTCAAACCAATATTTACAGAAACTACTAAACACAAACACAATCAAGTTAAGTTCTATCCATTGTGATGTAGGGGCCTAATGCCCAAGCAAAGCAATTACATTCCTTACTTGAAATTCGCAGCTGGCAAAATTTCCCCAAGACAAACCGACCACTGAACACCTAAATAGAACAGAACGTAGGTTAGGGGGATGAACACCTATTCGGCAAACCACACCGCCAGCGACCATAAATCGGGTGCTGAAACCGAACCACGCCAACAAAAGGGGGTAAAGCTCTTACCTTCAATTTCCAGCAAATCGTCCGCGAAGAACCATTTCCGCGACAAGAAGCCGAGGAGAACAGTTCCTCGACAGTCGGCCGAAGAGCAAAAGCAGAAATGAATGGATTCCCTACCCCAGTCATCCTCTTATACCCAGCTAACGTGCGATTCCCTACTACGCTATATTCCGCAAAATTGCCTCGTCGACAATCGGCCGAGAGAAGGAAAAAGGACATCCCCTCCTCTCAAAGCCTCAGCCCACTACAAATAGCGGCCGGTCGTGGTATCCCCCACGAACCAGCACTCCGCCTAAGCGGCGTCCCGCCGCGAGCAGCGAACGAACTGGAGCGAGAGATCGTTCCCAGCAAGCACCAAAGGAGCTAGGAAAATGGTCCTCCCACTCACCGAGCCTTTACGCGAAAACAGCAACCTGACGACGTTTTCGCACTAGGCAAACCGGTTTAAATCAACCGTTCCCTTCTAAACTATTATCCTTTATTATTTGTGACAAACTAACTACTATCATTTTTTCTAACAAATTAAGTACTGAATTATAGAAAAATAACGTTACTACAATTGCTTTCACGTTTGCTATTAATATGATGAAATCAAGCCACAGTAGATTATCATAGTTCAGGGGTTAATTTATTAAACTGCAGCGATTTATCATAATTCAAGGGTCAAATTACTAAACCGTAGCAGATTGTCATCATAGTTTAGAGGTTAAATTGTTAAACCGCAGTGGTTCATTATCATAGTTCAGGGGTTAAATTGTTAAACCACAGCGGTTTGATAAGAAGGAAATTCTCTTCTTTCACGTATCGTGACAGTGATCTTTGAATATCGATAATTCTCTCAATTTTTTGACGTTTGAGTACTTGTTTTCTATCTTCTTTTCGCGATGCACAAGTAGAAAACATCTGTTTTGTCATTCGGTGCTTACTAGAGCAGATTTGGGCTAGAAAACGTACGAAGCTTTGCGATTTTGAATTGTGTAAGGAAAATTAGAGGACTTAGAAGTATTTTTAGGCCCCGAAGTTATGGCCTTCCAAAGTTTTTAAGTAAACAATTTCATTTTTCCCGTGCCTGAATCTGCTCTGATAAGCACCAAATGACAAAACGGATGTTTTCTACTTGTGCATCGCGAAAAGAAGATAGAAAATGAGTACTCAAGCATCGAAAACCATTGAAAATTAGAGAATTATCGATGTTCAAAGATTCATCGTCGCAATACGTGAAAGAAGACAATTTCCTTCTTGACGAGGAACCGCGACGGCTTGACGAGGAATCGCGGCGACTTGATGAGGAACCGTCGCGGTTTTTCGTCACACCACCACAATTCGTCTACAAATAAAAAAAATTCATTGTCTTTTTCGTACAAAAACCCAAACAAATTGTGATTCTCCCATGGACTGTAAAACAATTGTAAATCATCCGAAAACTAAAACATTAACATTATTTTACAAAATCTTCTAAATTATAAAAACCGAAATCTTCTAAATCCTTCTTTTACAAAATCCAAAATCTTCTAAATCCATTCTCCATGGATATTAACTCTTTTCCACTGAAAATTTATTCTAAAACCACGAGTTCTTTCCGTTTTTTTTCCATGGGTATTTGTTCTTTTACACTGTGATTTTCAGAAAGTTAACGTGATTTTCGAAAAGTTAACGGTGATGTTCGTGGCGGCAATTTTTCAAAGTTCAATGGTTAAATTGTTAGCAAAAAAAGGATGATGGTTGGTTTGTCAGAAACAGTAAAGGATGATGGTTGATTTGTCATTTTCCCTTTCTTAATTCATTACATCTCTTATTTAATAATCCTTTTATTATATTATAGGGTTATTATCACTTAATACCTCGACCTTTGGGTGCCTGTTTATCCAACACCCTAACGTTTTATTTTTTTTATCCAACACCTTCAATTATCAGCCGTTGGTGTAACGACCCAGATTTTTCGTAAATCATTAAGGTGTAAAAATTTGAAATTTCTTTTGAAATAAATCAGAGTGCGTAAATCCGAATTGCTACCAACTCTTTCTTAAAAGTCGTCGTCAAAACCAACTTATTAAATATGCGGAAGCGTTATAAAATAAATCCTTATAATCATGGCGGAAGCGCAAATACTAAAATAAAACCATCTGTTTAAAGTCTTGTAAAAGCGTAAGAAATCTTTCAAAAGGAAATGCTAAGCTATTCAAACATTACGTCTATTATATAAACCTTGACCATTAACTTCATTGATTCACAACCGTTTACTTTCCTTTGTCTTTGCCTTACCAGCCCGAATCTCATGTATGTGAAATCATCCACCCTTGCTTCATCATGTGTTTCTCATCTACTTCTTATCCGTTTACTATCTATTCGTCGTTGTACCTACACCACAAGTAAGGACGTGAGCTTACGCCCAGTTAGGAGATGTGGGAAAACAATTTATGCATTTCTCTCTTTAGTTCTTCTTGGAATGGGAGCCACCCAAACCAAATTCTTTCATTACATTCGTTTTCTTTGTTCGTTCTTAACTCATATATCGAGTTGGAGATTGAGGGTGGTCCTTTGAGATGGCCTAGCTGTACGGCTCTAACCTCCTGTGCGCATGCTAGTCCTTTCACCGACTAGGTGAGGGTGTATCCTAGCTGCTAGGCTAGATCTAGACTACCCATCTACCCCAACTCCCTATTCGTTCCCTTTTTCAGGTGTATCCCGCCTTCTAGGTTCTTTCTCTTTCCTACATATCCCACCTGTAGAATTCTTCCTCTTTCTGGCGTATCCCGCCTTTAGAGTTTCTTCCATTCCGGCGTATCTTGTCGTTAGGGTTTCTTCGGTGACGGACGTTTCCTCACTCGTGCATGTGGGTACCACCCTGAAGGTTACCCCCTAATTGGTTTCTATTAACATGAACTCGTTCTAACTTCTTCCTAACAAACAAAGCACATGTGAGAAATAATATCAACACTTTAGAAAAATCCACAGTAAACAATGAACGAAACTAACATGCTTCACATAACGAAAGTAATGACAACATTAACTATCCGTGCTATTAACATTTATTATCACAAAACAGAATATACTTTCACATGTAAGGAAAGTATATGTTAACGTAAAATACTATCTAAGAACAACGGACATGCTTCGTAACTTAAGGTGAACAGCGGTGAATCACACAATATAAGATATCTAATTAACTATGCAGCAGTAAATATAAATCATCGAAAGGTGTTTCTATTCGACTAATAAGCAGAAATACATTTAACTAATCATACTTTTAATTGAACTCATGACAGCGTTCATGCATCTTAACTCCTTAACCCTTTTTCCTTCGTTTGTTAAGTTAACTAAACATTTTTCCTTCGTTTGTTCAGTTAACTAAACCTTTTTCCTTCGTTACTCAGTTTACAGTTCATATCATAGTAATTCATATCTCATTCCATAGGCATCAAATCTATCACTTAGAAATTAAAACAATAAAAGGAATATCAATAGGGAAATCAAAGTTCATTTATGCTCATCACACATCCTCCTTTTCATTTCATTATTCTCTACCTTTCCACAACTACTTCATGCTTCACAAAACTCATTCATTAACTAATAGTATCTACACGACTGTTCAACAGTATTTTGTTCAACTAAATCATACTCTAATCAATCTTAACAACAGGAAACTATACAACCAATCATGCTCTCATTATTTAATCAAGAAGAAGTTAACTACTAAACATGCTAAAGAGGTTAACTACTAAACATGCTCTTTGATAGACAACTTATAGCGAATGAACTATGTCAGATTATGATCCATTATCTCACCAGACTATGCATGCTTTTTAACAACCAAATCAACAGTGAATCTATAACACCTAGCATGATTCTAAGTCAAGTACACAAGGGAAGTTATCATGCTTTGACTTCACGAAATAGCAGAAAAACATATACAATTAACACATAACATTGGAAGAGAATGTACTTGGATAATCTTGCTTACATACACTTAAAGGAAATATAACTTCTAAGTACGCTTACGACAAGCAAAGGGAATAACATTTAGAATAGATTGTATGCTTAAACATCACACTATAGACTATAATCATCAAGGTCTCTTAAAACCAAACAGGAAGCATTTGAACATTTATCTAACATTATAAGTTCTTTAACATCACTAGAAATATCATCACTAGAAATCTATAGAAATCTGTAAAGGAAACATGGAATTGTTACATCATAACTTTTTTGTCATCACTTAGAACAATTTGTAAAGAGCTCATTCACGCTTTTCTTTTGTTCTAAACGTTTCTTCTCTATTTTATTCAAGCTCAGTAACATATGTTTCTCCTCTGTTTTATTCAAGCTCAGTAACATTCCAAAAGAAAACAAAACATTTCTATCATATAGAAAGTGAGACAACTACAGAAACAATCAAAACCAGACCACGAAACAACTCACACACACGACAAATACTTGGGTGTAGGGCCTCCAAATGGCTAAGACTACCCATATCCTTACCCTTGAAGTCGAATCTCCTCACGTACAACAGCCTTCTTAACCTCTTTTGTTCCAGCAGAAAAATTGTAGGAGGATGAAATGGAGATAGGTTAGGTTAAGTAGAAATGTACCTAGGGTCACTCTCATGCGTGGAGGGGAAAAATCTCTAGCTTTAGGCTTGGGCGGACGATTTCGTGTCGTCGGGTCGCGTTTCCATTGATTTATGTCATTTTCGTTCTGATTTAAAACTTATTCTATCGCTGATCTACTGAAATTCGGACTTGTGCGCATGGTGAGCTGTCATCCACATGACCTAAAATCGCAGGCAAATATTGAGGCGTCGAACGAGATTTGGCGTCCCCACCTTTTGTCGGTACTGTCTGCAACCGAGTTTTGGACGCCATACGTCGTCCGCATCGTCCGAATTGTCCCAAAAATTGGACAGATTCATTCGAACGCTGATGTACCCCAAGGCCCTATCACACGGAGTCGAGCCAAGAAACTCATTGCTTTCCTAACTAGCTTCTATTTTGCAGGGAATACCAAGATGTGAGATTCTTTGAAAGATGTATCACAAGACGATAAAGAGGTTCCTTTTCATTTGATCACTTTGGACGGTGCTCCACCAACCTAAGCCGGATTCCACATTTGCCATGAAGTGTGGTGACGTGAAGACTACAAATATTATTTAAGGTCTTGTTTTGATTTAGTAGAATTAGTATTCTGAACAACAACTTTATTTGGTTTTCTTTTATTTTGTTGTGAGATGTTAGAGAGGTGTGCGGTTTGCATGAAAACCGGACCCTCATGCCGAATTTTTGTCATTAAGGGTATTTTGGTCTTTCGACCTATTTTGTAAACCTTAGGTTAAATTCCCTCCCTTGGAAGATTGGAGGGTAGTTTTGAATTGAAGATAATTTTTGTGTTTTGAAAACACTTAGTCGCGGCCTCCCCCTCCCCTTAGCGCCGATTTCCTCCATCACCCAAGCAAGGGTTTCTTGAAGCTTCTCAACCTTGTAATCCTTGGGATATTGTTTCTTCCAATCCTTATCTTCAAGGTAAAGATTGTAGAGTGGAGACAAAAGAAGATTCCAACCTTGGAGAGTGTTGGTTTTCGGCCAACCCCAAAGTCACCCCTCTCACTAGGAGGTCCGCGGACTCCATTGTATTTTCTCTTGATTCTTGAAGTTCTTTTCTTAATGCTTGGACATTCTATGTTCTGGTGATTAAACGCTTGTTATTTGTTGAAGAAGCCTTTTGGGGATTATTGATTGAAGAAGGATATTTTCGGATTATTGTTGAAGTGCTGAATCTGTTTTCTTGCTGGATTGTTGTTGTCGCTGATTATAGTATCTGTTTGAGGCCTTACGACATTCGTATCTATTTGATGTCTTCTAGTGATTTGTTCAAGATTAAGTCAGGGAGTTACCCTCCAAATTTGGGCTCCATTTGGTGTATGTAGCTCAAGTTATTCCGTTTTGAACTGCGTTGGTAAATCTGTCCTGCTGAAACCTAATTTCGGGTTGATATTGAATTTGATATATCTCCTAATCCAGAGTGCTTTTTGGTTTGGAATTGTGACACACCTCTTCTGAATGTATTAAGTTTATGTCCTCCAAAATACAGCTCTAGTTCACGTGTATATTTGGAGCTTGATCCATTTCCTTGCTACTGATTCGGGTATTGATAGTTTTCCGGAACAGATTTCTTTAAGGCTCTCCATTTGTTTCTTGGAGCCTACCAAACGCTGAATCTAGTTGTCCGCGTTTGTCCACAAAACTCCAGATCTAAACAGATTCGTTACGGACGCGGCCTGCCTCGTCCGTACTGTCCGCACTTTCCACATCCAGCATCCGCAACACCTCAAAACAGCGAGTTTAGGACGCAGATTCGCGTCCTGAGTCGTCCTCAAGTGCATTTTCTCCACTTCTCACTATCTTTTTGCACTCAATGTGATCCCCACAATGTTTCCTTCAAAGATACACGTCACAAATGGCACGTGTAAATGCGAAATGAAATATCCTTGTAATCCCAAAACTTCGATTTCATCACGTATATGATAAAAATGTTACTGAAATGTTTATTGATTTAGCGCTCCGAACATCCTTGGTAATATTCTGATAATTATCCATCTTAAAAATATCTGGATGTTACAATTGGCAACCAATCCCTTCTGTTTAACTTCTGTTAAACAGATCTCCCGAAGAGGACTCTGCAGCAGCTCATCTCTCCGAAGAATGAAAGCGAAGGTGACGACTTAAAGGGAAAGGCGAAGGTGAAGATGAAGGAAAAGCTTGACTCTGCGAAGGTGACCTCTGGCTGGGCGAAGACAAACCTTGCTCTGTGAAAGCAACCCTGACTCTACTCTGCAAAGGGGACCCCATATCTGCAAAGACGAATTGTGCTATGCGAAGGCAACCTCAGCTCTATGAAGATCGAAGAGACTTGTCTTCGCACCCCTTGTAGCTCAATTAGGGTACGTTCATTCGATAGCAAAACATGTGGTTTGTTCTTCGTATTTTGTTGGTTGAAGAAGTCTGTTCTTCGGTTCAATTTAACTGTTTAATTTGTTATGATAGCAACTATTTTCTTGAAAGCGTGAATGTCGATTCTTGAATGTTTTGCTCTGTTCTTTTTCTCTATTCTGTGTTGCAGCCAAAGAACAAAACCTTTACCATGTTTTGTTCTCCGAGTGATGCATTCTCTCCAATTTGAAAATGTTCATTAAAGCATGATTGTTATTTTCATTAAAGAGATTGTTATTTTCTGACATGCCTCGGGAGCCGAGGCCTATTACTCGATCGTAAACAAGGTCCTTACTGTCACTTAGCCAAATTACTGATGATCTTGTTTCTTTTGCAGATATTAACTTCGAGGATGGTTCTATTTGGGATGTTGTCCCAATGGATAGGGAGCAACCTGTGCATGTCTTGACTTGGGACACACGTGAATATTATGAGCTTCATCAGACGGGAATTTGTCTTCCCGGCATCCCAAACGTGTAACCTTTCAATTCTGCATATTTTTATTTATTTCTTATTTTATTTTCATAGCAAACATTGAGCCAATTTTGTGAGGGTAAGACATGGTTAGAAGCTTTACTCATTCATGCATTTAGATTGTTGGTTAGGTTAGATGGTGATGATTGAGTTATGGGCCAAGTCCAATCCATTTCAAGCCCAAGGAAAGAGCAAGCCCAAAGAAAACATCAAGGAGCTGCCACGTGTACGCCATGCATGTTCTTCCACCAGCTTTAATCTCGGCCATTCATTCCACATTCATCCAAGAGCCTGCATATTGCCACCCACATGCCTCATCTTGGCCGCCCATCATCTGCCTCATCTCGACCGTCCATCACCCCTACTCATCATCACCTAGGTTTATAAATTTCCATGGTTAGACGCATTGGAAAGACAACTTTGACGAGATTAATATATTACTATTTCCCTCCCCTGTGAGAAAATTCTGACTCTGTCGAGCGGCCTCCCTGGATCTTCGAATCCGAGACGAAGTAGAGGACTTTCTTGTTAGCAAGCTCGTGGTGCTTGAGCTAACTCGTAAGTTTTCCCTTTTCAAACTTCCATTGGGAGTTTGAGCGAGGGAAAACCGAACCATTGCCCGCGATCGGTAGATTTTCTTCGAAAATCTAGAATCCGTGAACCTAACGTTAGATAGTTCTAGGATCCGATCAAAGGTCTACATCTCCTTCCCTATCATTCTTCGTGGATTGCTAACACGTACTTTCTTGTTACTCATTCATGCATAAGAGATTCGTCCCTAAGCATTATAAGCATGGACTTTACCAACAAATCCATAGCTTGCGACAAAACAACCAAACCGTTGACGAATATCTCACCGAATTTGAGATGCGTGGAGGAATTGAAGAACCTGAAGAACAAGTTGTCGCCAGATTCATCAGATGTCTTAACCGAGAAATTGGAGATACGATTGAGTTGCAACAATTAGAGACCATGGACATGGTTGTACAATTAGCCCTTACCATCGAGAGGCAACTTAACCACAAAAGAAACGTCAACTATCCCTCCAAGTTTACCCCGAAACCTCAAGAAATTAGGAGACAACATCCAGCTTCCAATAATGCAATTTCTACACCTCATTGGAACAAAGGAAGAGAACCAGCTAAACGCAATTGGCCACGAAATGAGTCCAATAGCAAAGCCAGAAGCAAAGCCATTATCAAAGATAAGCCCACTGGAAATAACCAAAAGCCAAGGGACATCACGTGTTTTAAATGCCATGGCAAAGGACATTACGCAAGTGATTGCCCAAACCACCGTGTGATGATTTGCAGAAAAGATACCGGTGAATGGGAAAGTGAGGATGATATTGGACAATATAGCAATGAACAAGCGACTGCCGAGGAGACTGACACTGACGATGATGCGTGCCCTCTACAAGACGGACCTCTACTGATGGTCATCCGTCGTCCGCTCATGTCACATCACATCAAAGAGAACTGTCAAAGGGAAAACATATTCCACAGTCGTTGTGCTGTAAAAGATAAAGTGTGTTCTGTAATCATTGATGGAGGAAGTTGTGTCTATGTTGCTTCGCAAGACATGGTACAAAAACTTCAATTGCCAACCGTTGCACACCCACACCCATATAAATTACATTGGTTGGATGATCAAAATGACATCAAGGTCACTAAGCAAGTAACTGTTGACTTTACAATAGGAAAATACAAGGACTCAGTTCTTTGTGATGTTGTTCCCATGAAGGCTAGCCATTTGCTACTCGGAAGACCTTGGCAGTATGATCGCAAGGTAACTCACGATGGATTCTGTAACCAATATTCCTTTAAATTCGGAGGCAAACCAATTAAGCTTTTACCTATGACTCCCGAACAAATTGCTAAGGATCACGCGGCGAGAAAAGAACAGAAGACCAATGAGAACCTCTTAATATCCAAACAAGAAATAAGAACTTGCATAGCTCCAGGAGAGACACTTATTCTTGTTTTGTTCCGAGATAGAGTGATGGAACTTGGAGAAATTCCACGACCTATCAAACACCTGCTGATCAAATTTCAAGACATTTTTCCAGAAGAACTACCCCATGGGTTACCACCTTTAAGAGGTATTGAACATCAAATTGACTTAACCCCTGGAGCAGCCTTACCAAACTGCCCGGCTTATCGGATGAGACCAAAAGAGACAAAAGAGCTTCAAACCCAAGTACAAGACTTGATGGACGAGGTTATATACGTGAATCAATGAGCCCTTGTTCTGTGCCAACATTATTAGTACCCAAGAAAGGTGGCACCATGAGGATGTGTGTTGACAGCCGAGCCATAAACCAAATTACTATTAAGTATAGATATCCTATCCCAAGGCTCGAGGATATGTTGGATGAGCTCTGTGGCGCATCTATATTTTCAAAGGTGTACCTTAAGAGTGGGTACCACCAGATTCGCATGCGAGAAGGTGATGAGTGGAAAACTACCTTTAAGACCAAGTGCGGCTTATTCGAGTGGATGGTCATGCCTTTCGGCTTATCAAATGCCCCCAGTACCTTCATGCGATTAATGCACCATGTATTAAAGGATCTATTGGGTAAATTTGTTGTCGTTTACTTCGATGATATTTTGGTATACAGTCTAGACCTTCCACAACATGTCACTCACCTTAATGTTCTATTTGAAACCCTTCGCAAAGCAAAACTTTTTGGAAATCTAAAAAAGTGTTCTTTTGGACAAGAGAAGGTCTATTTTCTGGGATTCATCATATCTAAGAATGGAATGGAGGCTGATGAAGAAAAGATAAAGGCCATCAAAGAGTGGCCTACACCAAATGGGATATCGGAAGTAAGGAGTTTCCATGGATTAGCTTCATTCTATCGGCGATTTATACGAGATTTCAGTTCTATTGTTGCTCCTATTACCGAATTAACGAAGAAAGGAGTAGAGTTTGCTTGGACTCCCAAATGCCAAATGAGTTTTGATACTATTAAAGAAAAGTTGTGTAATTCTCTGGTTTTGGCACTACTTGACTTCAATAAAGTTTTTGAGATCAAAAGTGATGCTTCAGGAGTTGGAATTGGAGCGGTGCTAACACAAGAAGGCAAACCTCTGGCCTACTTTAGTGAGAAACTTAAAGGAGCTACCCTTAATTACTCTACATACGATAAAGAGTTCTATGCAGTTATTCGAGCACTTGAACATTGGCAACATTACATCTTATCTAAAGAGTTTGTCATCCATTCTGACCATAAATCACTTAAGCACATCAAGAGTCAGCATAAATTGAATAAGAGACATGCCAAGTGGGTCAAATTTTTTTAAAGGTTTCCATACACTTTAAAGTATTTGAAAGGAAACGAGAATGTAGTCGCGGATGCTCTCTCTTGCAAAAGAATCCTTTTCACCGAATTGAGAACAAAATTTTTTGGATTTGAGTGGATCAAGAATGCTTACGAAACCAATGAAGATTTTGGTTCTCATTATGCGAATTGCCTAACCAAACCTGATGGGGGTTTTTGTTTGATAGATGGATTCCTTATGCATAAAGGAAAAGTTTGCATTCCTCGAGGTAGCCTACGACTTAGCCTAGTAAAAGAGGCTCATAGTGGAGGTTTAACGGGACATTTAGGGGAAAAGAAAACCATTGAGCTACTTAAAGAGCATTTTTATTGGCCACGTATGATGCATGATGTACACCATCTGTTGGAGCAATGTGCTATTTGCAAGAAAGCCAAGAGTAAAGTCTTACCGCAAGGACTATACATGCCCTTACCAGTGCCTACCTATCCTTGGATTGACGTAAGTATGGACTTTATCTTAGGCTTACCACGGACCGCAAGCAGCAAGGATTCTATTTTAGTGGTCGTGGATAGGTTCTCAAAGATGGCTCACTTTTTGGCCTGTAATAAGACTGATGATGCCCCTAATATTGCTGACCTCTTCTTTAAGGAGATTGTCCGTCTCCATGGAATACCACATTCAATCGTGTCGGATCGCGACACTAAATTTTTGAGTACTTTCTGGAATGTTTTATGGAGAAAATTGGGAACAAAACTGTGTTTTAGCACATCCTTTCATCCCCAAACGGACGGACAAACAGAAGTCATCAATAGGACTTTAGGCACATTATTGAGATGTGCCATGGGAAAGAAATTGGGAAATTGGGACATTCTTCTCCAACATTTGGAGTTTTGTTACAATCGATGAGTTCATTCGACAACCCACAAGACACCGTTTGAAGTTGCATATGGTTTTAACCCTTCAACGCCTTTGGACTTATTACCCTTGCCGACCAAGGACCTTATCAATGCCTCTGGTGCACATAAGGCTGAGCAAGTTAAGAAATTACATGAGACAGTGCACACGGCTATTAGGAAGAGCAATGAGGGTTACGCCAAACATGCTAATAGAGGGCGTAAGGAAGTGATATTTAAAGAGGGGGACTTGGTATGGTTGCACCTAAGAAAGGAAAGGTTTCCTGACAAGAGACGTTCGAAGTTACTCCCAAGAGTGGACAGACCTTTCAAAGTCTTGGAAAGGATAAATAATAATGCTTATAAGATTGACCTTCCCGGAGACTATGGTGTGTCAGCCACTTTCAATGTCCAAGATCTATCACCCTTCGTGGGTGATGACCCTATTGAGGAAGAAGAGCTCGAACCATTGGATTTGAGGACAAATCCTCTCTCACCTAGAGGGGATGACATGGCTCGGGGGCCGAGGCCTATTACTCGATCGTAAACAAGGTCCTTACTGTCACTTAGCCAAATTACTGATGATCTTGTTTCTTTTGCAGGTATTAACTTCGAGGATGATTCTATTTGGGATGTTGTCCCAACGGATAGGGAGCAACCTGTGCATGTCTTGACTTGGGACACACGTGAATATTATGAGCTTCATCAGATGGGAATTTGTCTTCCCGGCATCCCAAATGTGTAACCTTTCAATTCTGCATATTTTTATTCATTTCTTATTTTATTTTCATGGCAAACATTGAGCCTATTTTGTGAGGGTAAGGCATGGTTATAAACTTTACTCATTCATGCATTTAGTTTGTTGGTTAGGTTAGATGGTGATGATTGAGTTATGGGCCAAGTCCAATCCATTTCAAGCCCAAGGAAAGAGCAAGCCCAAAGAAAACATTAAGGAGCTGCCACGTGTACGCCATGCATGTTCTTCCACCAGCTTTAATCTCGTCCATTCATTCCACATTCATCCAAGAGCCTGCATATTGCCACCCACATGCCTCATCTTGGCCACCCATCATCTGCCTCATCTCGACCGTCCATCACCCCTACTCATCATCACCTAGGTTTATAAATTTCCATGGTTAGACGCATTGGAAAGACAACTTTGGCGAGATTAATATATTACTATTTCCCTCCCTTGTGAGAAAATTCCGACTCCATCGAGCGGCCGCCCCGGATCTTCGAATCCGAGACGAAGTAGAGGACTTCCTTGTTACATGAGACAGTGCACGCGGCTATTAGGAAGAGCAATGAGGGTTACGCCAATCATGCCAATAGAGGGCGTAAGGAAGTGATATTTAAAGAGGGGGACTTGGTATGGTTGCACCTACGAAAGGAAAGGTTTCCTGACAAGAGACGTTCGAAGTTACTCCCAAGAGCAAACGGACCTTTCAAAGTCTTGGAAAGGATAAATAATAATGCTTATAAGATTGACCTTCCCGGAGACTATGGTGTGTCAGCCACTTTCAATGTCCAAGATCTATCACCCTTCGTGGGTGATGACCCTATTGAGGAAGAAGAGCTCGAACCATTGGATTTGAGGACAAATCCTCTCTCACCTAGAGGGGATGACATGCCTCGGGGGCCAAGGCCTATTACTCGATCGCAAACAAGGTCCTTACTGTCACTTAGCCAAATTACTGATGATCTTGTTTCTTTTGCAGGTATTAACTTCGAGGATGATTCTATTCGTGTCAAAATTTTAGGTCGTCTCGTCTTCGTGGATTGCTAACACGTACTTTCTGTTATTGGAGATTAACAGATCTATTTTCCCCATGGTTGAATGTTTTGTTCTGTTTGTCCTTAGGAAATAAAATAAATCGAAGATCATTCAGTTTGGGTAAATTATTTAAATAAATAATCACTCTGGAGGTCCTAGCTCTAAGAAAATAAGCTTCTCCAGTCCAATACGGGTAACGTATAACCTCAGTGATATTTTACCAGTGATCTCTTAGGCATAAAATGAATCAATTTTTGGCTTAGCAACATTGTTGCAGTTTGGGGAAGTTTGCATATATCTCTCTGTGTGTCCTTCGTCTTGTTTTCTTTTGACTATAGTGTAGATTGAAAGCAAAAACAAGGGTTTAGAAAGTGTATGAATCAATTAGCAGACTTGTTATGAATTCGATCGTAGAACTTACATTCTAGTCTTGACTTTCCTCGGGTAAGTTGTGATTAAATGTGTTTGATTATGTTCAAATTTCAACATTCCATCTATGTCGTGTTTTTGTTTTACTTAGATTTGAAGTGTAAGGCTTGATGTCGCGAGATTCTACTTCTAGTATTGGTTAGTATTCATCAAGGTCTTTTTTGTTAATATTACAGATTGATTATAATTTGGGAATATAGCATGTAGCAAGCTTTTATACTATACTAAACAATTTCTTCTTGATCATGTTTAGAGAGAAAGTAGAGGATGCAACGTCTTTGCATAGCATGATGCAGCCATAGGCGTGCGAGAAAATAAGATTGTTAATCGTCTACAATCAACTATCACACAGTTAGAAGCCGTTAATAAGAAGTTTACAAGAAAGTGTTGAACTTATTTATGTTTTTTGTGAATTATAAACATTATTTGGTTTCTAGTCTTTTATGCATTTTGTGGTTATTTTAGAAGTTGAATTTTGATAGATTGTTCATTACAAACTTAGTTGTAATGTACTATGACATCCCTTTACATTAATTAAGTTTTTATTATGGAAGTTGAATCAATTTTCAAAGTATCGATGAAAGTGAAAATTTGTCCAACGTTTAATTTCAATCTTTCATAACCAAGTAATTCTAAAATCTAAAATCCCAATTACAATAACAACTATCACAATTACAATCACAACCATCACAAACACAATTCACCATCTGGAATATCAATAGATCATGTGACACTTAAAACATTAATGTCTAATACATTCCAAAGATGAGCCCTGCAATAGAAATACTTAGTTATAATACAAGTAAATGGACACAATTAAATGATAATAACTAAGAGAAATGGAAATATAAACATACTTGTGTTCTGACATCACTTATCGAATTAAATCCCATGCATGTGTCATTCCTCTTCCTCTTATTCTTGCTCCTCCTTCTCCTCTTCCACTTATTCTTCTTGTGCTTACACTCTGACTTTCATTGACACGTGCGGTTGAAGGGAGCATTGCTGCACTCCTTTACACGTTCGGCTATTGTGACAAGATCTGTGACATTTATGACATTTAAATAGTTTATTCTTCCGACTCACTAAGGTTTGACTCTGTGGCTCATCTGCGTCCCTCACCCTTTTCTGTTTTGGTCTACCTGCCTGACGCCTAAATGGTGGCGGGTCAATAGGATCCATGTCCGTGTGAGGCCACATCTCGGGACCATTAAGTGGATGAATGAAATGAGAGTACATTTTGAGATATGTTTGATGATGGTAATATGGATGCACAAATTCCTCAACTTTCTTCCTCATAAACACTAAACATGGAATGACGTGTACACTTGGTATCTCTGTAAGTTCCCATGAAGAACAAGTGCATGTTTATTTTGCCAAGTCTACAACATATAGTGTTAGGATCACTTACCTCAAAACGGTCTCCTCCTGCAGGTATCGGGGACCAATTTTGAGCATTATTCATGAGGTTGTCAAGCTTTTTCTTTATTCTTGGACATAGTAAATCTGTACACTCTAGCATTGTCCTATGCTTATTGCCTATGCGGTCATGATCATCTTCCTTATTGTTTCCAACATTGTATCAGTTGATTTATCTCGAGTAGGTATAAGCAAGGCATTAAAAGACTCACTTAGATTATTGAGAGATATGTCGCACTTCGTCACATAATTGAATGTATGCTTTGCCCAGAAGCTTGGGTGTATTTCCTTGAAATGCTTGTATGCCGCGTAATCGATTGAAGCTAGCTTCTTCAACTCTTGCTTAAAGCATATGCAGTTGTTGCATAAGAAGCATTCATCATTGCATCTTTGTAGATCTTTCCATGAAACTTTGCTTTGAAGTTAGCATACATATTGCAAAGACAAAATCTGACCTCGGCTTGCGACACAAGTTCCTGAAGTGTCAGAACTAGACCCTATATTCAAATAAAGTATAAGTAAGATAATTAGAAAATTATTCCGTCAGAGATGAAAATTATTGAAAATTCTAAAACATTACCTTTTGTTGATTAGAGATGAAAGTCCATCCAGCACTGTTATCAATCCCCAAATCCATCTTCAATAACTCCAAAAACCACTTCCAAAAGCTTTTACATTTACTTTCCACAACAGCTATAGCTACAAGATATATTCCGTCATTTCCATTAATCCCAACAACTGTCAATAACTGACCTGGCCACTTGCCCTTCAGGTGACACCCATCCAAACAAAGCACTGGTCTACTGCCAGCTAACAACCCTCTTTTACATGCATCAAAACAAATGTAAGCTCACTTGAATGTAGGAGGCAATGACAAATCTATCCTATCCACACTAACAACAAACTTGCTTCCAGGATTGGCCCTTTGAATTTCCTCCGCATAAGACCAAAGTTTATTATATTGTTCTTCAATAGATCCATCATTTATCATCCGGGCTATGACTCTGGCCCTATATGCAATTGTCAGGTTAATACTGACACTGTAATCTCGTCTCATCGTGTCAATCATGTTAAAAATTTTCCAATAAGGTTGGCTTTTAATCCTTTGCACATACTTTGTCGCCACCCATCTTCCGGAAGCATGCCTATTTTCCATGCTTTGTGCACACATTGAACATTATTGTATGTCTTTATCTGATACGTAGCTTCATTATGCATCTTAGATGTATGCAATCTCCACTTACAACCATCTTCACATATTGCTGTTAACCGTGTCACTTCTTTTTTAATAAATCGGACATTATGTCCATTCTTCATAGCACTTTCCACCACCGACTCCTTAATTGCTGCAAGTGAGTTGAACTTCATTCCTAACACTACTTCTATGGAGGTGGATGTAGATGTGATGTTTGTATATTTCTCCTGCATCTGATAATCTACCTCTTCACTTGATTCATTTAGCGAGTAAAGTTCTTCATTAAGAATTTCAGAACTTGATATACCCTCATGCAAAATGCTCTGTATACCACCCTCAACAAGATCCCTAACAAGATGCCGTCCCTCACTCAAATTCCTTCCACAATTGAATTCTATTGAAAGTTTGTCCATATTCGAATAACACCTGCCACAAAGAAAATTTAAAAAATGAATGAGATTGCAAAATATAATTTTTCAACAATTAAGGACTAAATTGAAATGCACCCTAAACTATAGGGACCAAAGTTGACACTGACTTGCAGTAAGAGCAAATGTCCCATTATATTTTAATCGTGCTAGCAAGATTAAAATAACAAGATTAATCTTGCTTACAAACAAACCAAAACATTCAACCATGGAGAAAATAGATCTGTTAATCACCAATGAAAATAACAATCACGCTTTAATGAAAATAACAAGCACAAAACATTTTCAAATTGGAGAGAATGCATCACTCGGAGAACAAAACACGGTAAAGTTTTTGTTCTTTGGCTGCAACACAGAACAGAGAAAAAGAACAGAGCAAAACATTCAAGAATCGACATTCATGCTTTCATGAAAATAGTTGTTATCATAACAAATTATACAGTTAAATTTAACCAAAAATAGACTTCTTCAACCAACAAAATACGAAGAACAAAACCATATGTTATGCTATCGAATGAACGTACCCTAATTGAGCTACAAGGGGCACGAAGATGAGTCTCTTCGATCTTCGTAGAGCCGAGGTTGCCTTCACAGAGCACGATTCATCTTTGCAGAGACGGGGTCGCCTTCGTAAAGCAGAGTCGGGGTCGCCTTTGTAGAGCAAGGTTTGTCTTCGCCCAACTAGAGGTCACCTTCGCAGAGTCAGGCTTTTCCTTCATCTTCACCTTCGCCTTCGCCTTCAAGTCATCACCTTCGCCTTCGTTCTTCGGAGAGATGAGCTGCTGCAGAGTCCTCTTTGGGAGATCTGTTTAACATAAGTTAAACATAAGGTATTGGTTGCAAACGATTGATAATTGAAGGCGGTGGATAAAAAAAATAAAACATTAGGGTGTTGGATAAAAAGGCACCCAAAGGACGAGGTATTAGATGATAATAACCCTATATTATATTATACATAATATAATCTCAACTAATCCAAGTATAATATACATAATTTGTGACACCAAACATTTATTCCAATAAAAATTCGCTCAATTAAATATGTCGCTAGAATTAAAGAATGAAAATTTTGGGTGTTACATAACCTGTGAACTCCAAGGAAGCCACTTGAATTTTTTTCTTTTCGAGTAATTATAGCAATCAAAAATATTTTTTTTTTTACTTTTTCTACGCAATTGAGGAATATATCTTCATTACTAAAACCCTTAAAACCACGAATTGATAGTTTCATATATCTCAAATCATCAAAGTATTTATTACTATACCTTCGACTATGCAACTCTTCAAAATTGTCTTCATCTTCCTCAACTTCTTTTATCATTGCTTCTATCTCTTGCCTTCCTCTTTTAACACCACATCGCCCCCTTTGTCGGGGGATCCTAGGAGCCCTTAAATTTTGGTTCATAAGCCCTTGTGATATGAATGTCACTAAGAATCATGAGATCCAAGGAAAATAAGAAAGATCATTCTCAATCAGTTTCGAAAACAAACACGATTAGCAAACTTTGACCCTTTATCTATTAAGAGATAAGAACAAAAAATATAATATTGGTGAAAATTAGAAGACCTTGACCGTTAGTAATGATGTCTAGATCTCAATTTTTTAGATAGTAATTATTATGTGTATAAAAAATCACATATGAGAATTTACATTCAATTGCTCGATTATGATTTATGGTATATAGTTAAAAATGGTCTATATATTCCAATAAAATAAGGAGGATTAAACGTGCCTAAGTTGCCTTTAGAATTTGATGACAATGATAAAAGGAAATTATGCTTAAATGCTAAAGCTATGAACACATATATGTGCCCTAAATAGAGATGAATTTAATTGAGTACAAGGATGTGGTAATGCGCATGAAATGCGGAAATTGTTTGAAATCACACACGAAGGCACAACAAGTTAAGGAAAGTGAAATGGACTTACTTGTGCACAAATATGTATTGTTTGTCATGGATAAAGATGAAATAATTGGTCAAATGTTTACTTGGTTTACTAACATTACTAATTGCTTAAAAGCTTTTGGCAGGACTTATCCAAACAAAGAGTTGGTTATAAAAATTCTCAGATATCTGCTAAGATTGTTGCAACCTAAAGTGACGACAATCCAAGAAGCACGAGATCTTATATTGCTAAAGATAGAGGAAATCATTGGATCTCTAATGACTCACGAGATTACATTGAAGGCAAATGAAAATAAATAACTAAGTGAGAAAAAAGTCTCCTAGAAGGACACTGGTCTCAAACTCTCATCAAGCTAACAAGTTGAGTTAGAAAAGAAGAAGAGGATGAGGAGATTGCATTCATCAAAAAAAGATTCACCTAGTTTCTATAAAGAAGAAAATGGCAAGGAAAGAAGGTTGTAATTGGGAACAACCTCAAAAAAAGAAGAAACCTAATTGCTTCGAAGAAGCCAAGTCATTACAAAGTCGAATGCCCTAAAACAAAAAATGCACCAAAGCCTTCAAGATGAAAGAAAGGAAGGACACATGGGATGATAGTGATGGAGATACATCATCCAAGTATGAAGAAGTGGCAAACATGTGCATCATGGATAAGGAGAATGAGGTACATGATTTTTTTAATGATTTGGATGAGAATTATGATGAAAATGAATTATTAGATGCTTTTGAGAAATAGCATTAACAATTCAACTTACTAAAATCAAAATATAAATTATGGAAAAATGAGAATACTGAATTAGTGAAAAAACATGTTAATATTACCTTATCATTTAAAAAGGAAATTGCTTATTTGAAAAAGAAGAATGGTGATTTGAATAATGTTGTGCTTAAATTTACAAATGATAGCAAAACTTTAAATATGCTTGTTGGTGAAAAAACACAACCCAAGTGCACGTATCGCACAAGTAATAAAGTGATAGATTAGGATGTCAAACCCACATGGAATTGATACAATTAAATTTCTAATTATCAATTTACTAATCTTTTCAATTTTATTTAAACAACAAAATTTTAGAATTTTTTTAATGATTAAACTACTAATAAAAACAAAGCCAAAAATTAAAAATTGATTTAATCTTCGATTGAATAAAACCTAGGACTACAATGATCCCTTTACAATCTGTCTAATAAAATTATTTATATTTTTCAATTAATGAATTTTTTCAAGTTAGTTAACTGAGAAATCCTAATTATATGAAAGTCTCTTCTGATGGTCAATTAGAAATATTGTTAGCAATGAAATTCCTTATATTCCTATGCAAATAAGACAATAATGATTAATTAAATTAAGATGTTAAATACGTTATGAAAGTATATTTTTATCATACATAAACTCACGTTTTGACTTAATGATAGTGTATTATTCTATTTGTATCTAACATGCATATCCTTTTTCCAAATTCTTCACAGTCTAATTGTTGAGGCAACAGTCTAGGGGAGAATAGTGTAAAGCCCCATTTTACTTTATTTTTTTAAAAAAAATGTTTTTATCTTGTTTTTCAAAATTGTTAGTATAGCAGAAGACTTTTCTTTATGAATATAAAACATGTCTCTTACCATTGTTATCATAAAAACATTCACAAAATTTAACTATGAGCCTAATGCGAGTGAGAGATATAATAATGAAATCCTCCCGATATGCAACTTTATAAAAAATCTCACTTTCTGTTTCATTATTTCTTTACTTTTACTTTTACTTTCACTTACCCATCTAGGCCCTGGAAATTTCCCTGTACAAGGGAAAATGAAACCTACGACTCATTTAGGGGAGTCATCTCGAAACCCCATACCTCACAACGTCTATTTACTTTTATTCAATTATTTTTTATTTTTCTTTATTTCCACTTACCTTTACAGGCACTGATGGTATCACTGTACAAGGGAGAGTGTGATGGGCGATGGATTCCCTCTATCTACAATCAAGCACGAAGATTCTCTCACCATATTTTGAGTGATTATTTTATAGGTATTCAAAGAGGAAAGAGGATGAATTATATTAATCAAGCATCCAAAATTATCATGAATTTATTCAGGATCAAACGTAAGTGGAAGTTCAAGAACAAGTGTAGAATATTTTGGTGGACTTCGCAAATCCACCTACAATCTGACCTTCGACTAGTAATTGCCATTTTTGGCATTCTAGACAATTTTATATCAAAAAGTATGATTCATAAAGATTGTAGCTGACTTCTTAATCTTTCTATAATGGGTTGTTTTGTTAAAAGTGGAGTTTGTTTGCTATGCCAAAAGTTCTGTGAACAGAGGGCAATTTCTACTTGAAGCACAATTTCTCTCATTTGGAGTTGAAGACAACGACCTTAAAAAGTGATGGACTTCAAGGCCTAATCGTAAGGTCCGGGGCCAGAGCCAAAAGATTCATCAACTCTTACACTTCATCTTATTTTGAAGGTAACTCAATAATGAACCAAATGGATGAGTCACCATCTTATGAAGATCAAGGAAAGTCAACACATGTTGTCTTATGGAAACCTTCCCAATTGGCCGAGCATGAAGAAGGAAAGATTGCCAAAGCTTGCATAACGTGGAGAAGAAGCGAATTGTAATAGCCTGGATTTTCGTAGTATTAAGTATGAGGTTAAGCAAAGACAATTAGAACTATAGTAATGCAAATAGTACTACTTTGGAAGATTTGGGTGTGCTGAGTGTGATTTGTGAATGAATCAGAGGCGGGCCGAACATAATCGTCGGGTCAGGCGACCCAATTCTCGAAGAGAACCCGTTTACCCAGGCCAAGGCATGAATTATTTGTGCGTAAATCTTAACGAGAATAATATCAAGCCAAAACCCAAACCACATGGGCTGGGGTCCACAAATTGATTAACTAGTGACATGATAATGTAAATAAAGGAAAGTATTGTGTAGGAATTAAATCAAACAACACCAAAACTGAAATCCCAACATACCACGAACGGAGGGATTGATCCGACGAACCTCCACTCATCCATGGAAAGATCGAGACATCCACCAGGGAACTCCAGCACCCTGCTGCTACACATGCAATCCTATGCACCAAGCCTATACCTTAACCTAGGAAAAATATAGTCTAAGGGGTGATTATGTCAGAATGGAATCCACCCAAACTGTTCTTTACTCACTGTCATTTACATTAACCTGTACCTTGAGCTGGGACACCGGAGGTTTTGTCGTAGGGAGAGTGGCCGCTAGTTGGCATCTAACCTTTGGGTAGACAGGCTCTCGCGACCCGATAAGGGAATGACATAATCTCAAGTCTACCTGGTTACGATCCGAACCACCTCCGCAACCTCCAATTTCCCTTACATCCATTTACTTTATCCTTTTTTCTCTCACAATATGTATAGGAATACCAACCCACATGTGACATTCCTAATGGCTTCTCTTATCATGATGCATGTCAATGTGACACAACAATCACAACAATATGTCAATAGCATATAACGGGAAAAGAAAAAAAACTAATTAAAGCAAGTATGAGCCAACCATTATAAGAGAGTCAATAACCTATATTACCAAGCCACATAATACAAGACGATGATTTTGAGCAATAATCCAATTAGCAAAATTAATGAATTAAATAATAGAAAGCTAACACGAGGCAATATAGTGCGATGACATTTAACATGACATAATTTAAATAGAGGAATAGCACTATTTGAGATGTTAAACATGTTTGGCAATTAAAGGAAACCATAACGATATTTAAAATCTTAAACATGCTCGGCTATTAAAGCAAACTGTAATGATATTAACATCTTAAGCATGCTTAACAGTTAAAGTAAAAACAGTAGTAGTATTTGGTATGCTAAACATGCTTGGCAGCGAATTAAGGATGTGAAATGAACATTGACATAACGACAAGTGGCAGTATAATATCCAGCAAATGAAAACAGCAGTGCAGGGTATAACATGGCATTATAATTGACAGCAGAAAACTAAACGATGAAGCTGTCAATGAAACTAAAACCAAGCAGAAAACTAGTAATGCAACTGTCACTTCTAGAGTAGCAGAGAAATACCCAAGAGAACCAACAAACAATTTATAATAGGGTGTAGCTACGCATGCTCAACAGTTAAGGAAAAACAGCAATATTAATCCTTGCAGTAACGAAACAGAATTGAAGTAAACAGTTATCAAGGTATTGTGCAACAACCAAACTAAACCAAATGGGCAATATGTCATTGAAGCAGCAACCAATAACAGGGAATAAAAATCTTAAACTAACAGGGCGATTATATAGCAGGAAATATAGTTATGCAAAGACAATAAATTTAACATGGCAATATCGACAAGTTTACAAAGTTTGGTAGTTGGTAGCATGAACTTGTACTAGCAGGAGCAACACTAAATACTTCATAAAAGGTATGTTCAATCAACGATATTACTAGTAGAGAGTTAATTAACAACAATGACAAGAAGTTAACAAACTAGAGAGTCAGCAAGAATTCAACTCACAGTTCATTCATGCTTTGCATAACAGAGAACTAATTCACGGTTCAAACATTTCATATCAGAGAGTTAACTTGGTAGAGACTATAATTTTAACGGAGAGCATTATCAATCTATCTACAAAAGTAGGCATTTATGTATAGGAAGTTATCTAGGCAGAAACAATATTAAAACATTCACAGGAGATATACTCAGTCAATAACACAAGAGAGACATTACTTGTGGTGTAGGGCCTCCTCTGGCCATGACACTACTCATTTTCTTACCTCACTAGAGATTTCAAGTCGTAGAATCCCACACTGCAACAAGCTCACGGTTTGCACCAAATAATCAAGCCAATGGTTTGCTTCAACCTCACACGCACACACACTCTGTTCTCAGCAAAATGCAGGTCCTCCAGAAAAGTGGCAACCACAGACGCATGACCCTCCACTTGTAGACAGAAGGAGCGAAGCTTCCAAGGGGATTGGCCAGGTGATGGATAATCACCCATATCAAGGGAGGGTGGTCCACTCCAAGACTTTCACGTGGAAAGCTTGCTATCGCCTTGGGAGAGAAGGAAAATATTTGGAGAAGACAAGGAAAAATGGTGGTAACAGAAGCTGGAATTTTGTTAAAATCAGTCTTTTCGGTCGAGGAAATTGACTGAACCGTCAACCACATGGTGACCAAAAACTCAATTTTGCCATTGTTTTGTGTTTTTGGTCGAACCTTGCGACCGTGTCCCAACCGATGATTTGACCCCAAAATTGATGAATTTGACAGATTCAAAAACCTATTTTTTCGGTATCGCATCACGTCCGCACCCTCAACCGCGTTGCGTTTGAAAACCATAAAACATAATGTGGAATGCAATTTGGATGCAAACCCTTCGACTTCAACTTCGATCGTGGTAAGACTGAAAATGCAAAGAGCAACCCGTAATGCATTTTGGACATGAAATGGGGGGATAAATATATAAACGGGATATTATATAATTATCGGGGTATTACACCCTCGATGTGGCTTTATCAAAACCTGTTGTGTACATAGATTGCTAAAATCGCAAAATATGTCAACATTGCTTTTTGTATGAAAACGTCATCAATGAAAAGGGATGGTCACACAAGGACCCATCTGTCACTCATCATCGTAAAGTGGTGTAATGTAAAGACCTGATTTTTTTTCTTCGAAAATCGTGTTAAATTTAAAACTTTTATAAAACATTAGCGGAAGTCTTTCTTTAAAACCTTTTAAATTAAAATTATAGTTTTTTTTTCTTAAAACCGAATCGTTAAAACCCCTTTTTTGTTGACTCGTTACTAAAATCATTATAAACGGCAGAAGACTGTAATTATAAGATCCATTTTCTTAAAACGTACCGGAAGCATAAACGATTCATTTAGATAAATATACTGTTTACAATAAATTTACAAAACTCTTTTCCCTTTTACATTCGTTAGTCTAACCAGCCGCAAGTCTCGCCCGTGCAAATCCTTCATCAGCTGCTCCTTAATCTATTCATCATATTCACTCGTACTTGTACCTAGATCGCAAGTCATAAACTATGAGTCTAACGCTCAGTAAGTGATAATACCTAATATGCTTCATGCACATGCTGTGCCATTTTAAAACGTATGCAGTTTCTCTTTTTGTTTTCTTTCTCCTATCTTTTATCTTTTCTCATTTACATACTTTCTTTTTGTTTCTATTTCTGTTCTTGTTTCTGTATCCGTTTCGGTATCCGTGATCGTACGCGTTTCTGTATCCGTTCACGTGTCTGTTTCTGTATCCGTATCCATTTCCATTTCTGGAAATTCGTTTCCATTTTCATTTATGTTTTTGTTTCTGTTCTCATTTCTATTTCGATTTCTGTGCTCATACAGCTTCCGTATCTGTTTTCATTTTCGTTCCCATATCCGTATCCGTTTCTCTTTTCATATTCTTTTCTTTTGTTCCTGTGCCGAGCTAAGCTACCAGACCACAGAAGCATTTATCTTTTCTCTAACATTTGTTCATGTGCCGAGCTAAGCTACCAGACAACACAAACCTTTATTTTTTTTTTTTCGTTGGGTTATGTGTTGGGCTAAGCTACCAGACCACCTACCCCTTTTCTTTTATCTTTCTTAATCGTTCTTTTGTAATTTTTTTTCATTTTTTTTCCTGTTCATTCGTACTTCTTTTCATTTTCCGTTTTTTCGTGCATAAAATCATTTTCGTAATCTTTAAAAATCGTGAGGCATGATGCTCGTGAATACATACAATTTCTAACATATCATTAAAGGAATCCAATAGTGCAACCAACATACAATTCATAAAACATGCTTTGTAAAATGGTAGACATGCTATTAATACTGTAGACATACTTTGAATAAAATAGAGATGCTTGTAAAGCTGTAGACGTGCTATTAAAATAATAGACATGCTATTAAAACTGTAGACAGGATCATAATCCTATTCTTGCGATGTAGGGTTTGAAGACTAAAGCACACACATATCATTTACCTTGATTGCATAAAAAGCTCAACGCTTATTCGTTATCATTTTCTTCCTTCTTTCGTACCTTCACAATTTAATAACATTTATCATTAATCTAATCAATTAATCACATTGCTAATCTCAACGTCTTTTCCTATCCTAAATTCTTATTCATCACTTACTAGAGTTTCCTAAACGAAACTGCTTCATTAATTTTAACTCAGTCTTATAAATCAATCTCAGTTGATAGCGTCTAGAAACTCAATTCAACACAGCAAAGACTAAATTCCATCCATGAATTATAGGCCCATAAACCAACACCTAATAACAATATCTAAATTGAGACATTAATCTATATTGATTCAATTTCCATAATATAATAACCCGATTAATGACTCGAAATCAAATCAATAGAACATACAACCACAATATACATTATAGTTATCATTATTATTCGCACAAGGATCAAGCAGTAGACAATTAATGTAATATCCCTTATTTTTCTACTTCTTTAAAATACGTAAAATTTAAAATTTTCTTTTAATAAAAACATCAAAGTCTTTTTCTTTTATCAACCCAATCTTTAAACCCCTTTTTCTTTCACTTTTCTCAGTTTCCTTTCACCTTTATTAGTTTACTTTCAAAAGCCATAACATTCTTTATAAAAAATACAGTGGAATAAAAACAAAACACTAAAGAATAAGAAATAAATTACAAAATTCTTTTTCAAATACTTTTCCTTTAACTCTTTAGCCCAGCCAGCCACAAGATCCACCCGTGCAAATCCTTCATCAACTGTCTTTAACCTGTTCATCTGTTACTCGCAAGACTTACCTAATGAGCCTAACGCTCAATAAGTGATAACATGAAATGCAATGCATGACCATACAATGCAATTTAAGCCAGGAGTACATACATGAGAAACACCGTGGGTTCATGAGGAAGAATCTGTCAATTCTCTATAAACATACGTATCGTGGTCTTCCTCATGCCGTATGTACTCTTTTGTTCTGAGAACGTTAGGGATTTCATAACGGGAGACAATGAACACTCGATCCCATGTAACTCTCTTACTTTCTTTTAAATTTTCTCTCTCTAAATATTCTCTCGTGCACTTTTCTTTTCTGTCATGGGATGTCATTATTTTTCTCGAACCCCCACACGCCTATTTACATAGATTTATTATGTCATACAATATGCACGTGAATTCATACAATCATATATGCAATAAATGTCTAATAAATACATCATTAAAAGAACCTAAATCTAGTAAACACACAATACACAATTCTAATTCTTGCAATGTAGGGTTCGAAGAACAAAGCACAATAAGTATCACTTACTTGGCATCCATAGCGCATTTCTGTTTCTTTTCTCTTCTTTGTACCTTTAAAACCATAACAACTATGCATTAATAACAATCCCCTAAACCTTAACACTTAATAAATCTCATTAGTCAATTTCATTTCCTAGCAACCTCACAATACCAATTCTAAGACCTTAACAAATATAATGGAATAGCAATACCTCACAATGTTGCTCATTCTGTCAATGTGTAACTTTACAAAACCGTCGAAGAATATTTTATCATAAGACCATATTTCCCACATCAGAGTAGAGAACCAATTAATGTCTATTTTAACATAACATTACCTAGTGAATACAAGTCATCTTCATATTTCCTTAATCATTCAAGACTTATAGCCAATAATGACCAATATGCACAATATATACATTTCAAACCAAGAGGCAGCTTACCCAACAATAACAATGAACAATCTTACAATTGAAACCTCAACCAAAGTCCAAATTCTACATCTTAACTTATATTTCAATGGCAGAAACTAAACAATAAAATCTTACTTCAACTAACTCAGCAATAACCAACTAAAGCACAAGTCACCTAAAGCATATCTCATAATCAAAGGCTGAAACCACTAGTGACAAAACAAATATTCATCCAATCTCCAATCCAAGTCAATTCAACCAATCTAATCCAATCCCGGTCTAGTCAATGATTAACATGCAAAACTAATCTCCAATTCAATAAAGAATAAGAATCCATCCAATAACAACCTAATATGCAGTAATTCACCTAAGCTCACTTAATCAATCAGACAATTTAATTAATACAGAGATCTGTTACCTGCAATCAGATGAGACCTAGAGAAGAAAACAGGAGCAGTTCCATGTCTGAAGTCCTCCAGAGCCACTTGATCTTCCCTCCACCTCCACTCTTTCTTACTGCCAATCCTCAACCTTCACACCATCTTTGGCTCACAATTCTTTCAAAGCCTCATCAAAACTTTCAGCTTTTTAGAACTGAAATTGAAACCAAGTAGACCCGAGAGCCTCTGTCCTCTTATTCTTCTTCTGTTTGCTTTCTCCTAAACTCAACATCTCACCTTCACACACTCACTGGTCTCGATTGACAAAGAGCACACTCGGGAAGACAGAACACCCAAGCTACTGATCACTGCATTTATTTATAGCCAGAGAAACACTGCTGGACACACACACTACTCAACAAAGAAGAGAGCCGCGTGGAAATCCCTTGACGTGCCAGCTAGAGCCCTAGACACCCAGCTCATTGATGAACCGACAGAACCGAACAAGCCCTGCCTCCATCGAATTCCACTGCCACCCATTTCGTCCATAATTAAAATTGACCAAAAATCTCACCTTGGCGGAGTTCGTCTATCTATCCTGTGAGTTTGCCGGACCCCGTTGAACAACTCCGCCGGTCGCAGTCATAGTAGTAGCTCGCCTCGTCGCCGGCCACTAGTCGTTCGCCGAACGTCGCCTCGTCGCCGGAGTTCGTCGTCGCCCATCGCTCGAGTCGCCCGATCTCCCTCCCGCTCTCTCTGCCTTCTCGCTTCTCTCTCTCTCTCATTTAACTCAAATCGGCCATTTAACTCAAATTAAATCATTAAATAGTTTTTTTGTTCCATTTAATTGACACCATTATCTTCAAATCCCACTCTTTTCTCTTTTAATAGAATTTCTATCATTTATTTTAATTAATTTCCTAATCTCTCATTTAATCTTTTCTCATATATTTTAATCCCACTTTAATATTTTTTTCATTTGTACGTAAAACCAAACCAAATTACTCCAATATTTCGGACCAAGCCAAACCAAAATTGGTTCAGTCCATTGACGTCAATAGTAATATCCCTATAATTTCTAATTTATTCGACTCATTCAAATACCCACAAATTATTTTTCAATTTATCATTTTTAAATTCTGATATAAAAATTGGGATATTACAATTAATCTCTTCAACATATCCATATATTTTGACATCCAATAATCCAATCTAGAACACCAATCTAATATGTTTGCATACCAATAACAAACATAACATATTCTATCACACATTAGTCTCCTGATTCAAATTCTATAATTTCCATATGCAGTAGAGGGTCATTATCTATTAATTCTTATAACAGGATTCACATAATATTGCCTAAAGTCATTAACCAAACAGAAGAACCACAAACTCATTCCTCAGCATCAAAACCAATTCTAATTTATTAACATTCAGACAATCATAAGACATATATTCAAGTCACCGAATCAAACCAAATAGCAGCTTATTATCCAACAGCATGATACATTTCCAGAACTCAACACAAAAAGCAGAATCAATTCCCAACAGCAGATCAATATTTCCTTACTATTTCTACTTATCAAATTAACCTACAACTTAACTAAAAACTGCCATTTCCTCACAAGAAAAATCGGAGCAGACCCGAAGCATCCTTGTATCCTCACCCTTCTCGGCCATCATCATTCTTCGGCCATTACTCCATCTCCAGTTCTTTCCTACATCTTCTCCAACCTTCACAACTGTTTGCTTTACACTCACCACCAGAGACCTCTCAGCTCTTCCTCTCCTTTTCTCTCTATTTCCTCTCGTCTCACACTCTGTGTTTTATGCACAACTTACCCGCCAGTAGCCCTCCATGCCTTCACGTGTCCACAAGCACTACCCTAACTTCATCGGCCATGCCTTCCACGAGAGGTTGTCTCCCATGTTCTCCATTGAACCGCACGATGCTATCTTCTAGAGCAAGAACTAGTGGGATGAACCGGTTTGGACTAGACCACATGCCGGACCAGCCACTGCCCTCGCGAACCAAAGCACCCTGCCCCAACCGTTCCTTCATTGATTTCGCCTTTGCCAATCCAGAAAATCACCAAAATCCAATTGCAGAATCAACATACAGACCCTAAAATCAACCGAATACTCACCTTAATTTGGCACATCAAACACCACAGCTCGCGGTTCACCTGGTTGCATGAACCCATGCCCTAGTCGCGACTCACCGCTCTGTTCCACCTGTAGCCGTTCGCTTGGATGTCACCACTCGAACTCGAGCCCGAGTCTTCTTCCATTGTCCCTCTCTTGCGCTCGATTGCTCTCGGTCTCTATCTCCCTCTCCCATATTCTCTTCTCCCTCTTCGGCTCTCTCTATCGAAAACACAAACCCAATCTCATTTCTCTCCCCTTCTTCATTTGTTCTCCAAAAACCAAACCAGTAGGCATAAACCCGAACCAAACCAAATCCTGAACCGATTTTCCTTCTCAACTGAGGTGGTCGTAGTCGTTGCAATTTTTCCCAGCTTACATCCTATTGCTTAGCCACTCATTGTTCCGCAACTCGTTCATTTCCACACGCAATAATTTCCATAAGCTTCTCCAAGTTTTGGGACTGTCATTCCAATTGATGAGATTGTCGTTCCACTAACGTCGTCAATCGATTTATTATATCTTCTACACTATTCCCACGGTCTGATCACAACTCTTTCTTGTCCAAAAGTCTCCTCTGTATTATTTTCCATTCCTCTTTAACTGTTCGTCATACTCTGGCCATGATACCCTTTATTGCCATCAAAATGAATTAACTAAATATATGTTCATTGTTATTTATTCTATCTAAAATATTTATTCGTACTTAATTAGATATTGTTCATTTTTTTACTAATTTATTTTATTTGCTTTTTTGTATATTTCATTTATTTATTTTGAATTTATTTTCCATTAACTAAAATAAATACTTAGTAATAATTAAAGTATGTAATTACAGTTAATGGAGTATTTCTACGTCGAAGCATGTGCTGGTAGGTAGTCTACATAACCGATTTTAAAACACAGTTGCTATGATACCAACTGTAACGACCCGATTTTTCTTACTTCGAAAATCACGTTAAATTTAAAACTTTTATGAAACATTAGCGGAAGTCTTTCTTTAAAACTTTTTAAATTAAAATCAGAGTTCTTTATTAAAACCGAACTGTTAAAACCTCTTTTCTTGTTGACTCGTTACTAAAATCGTTATAAACTGCAGAAGACTGTAATTATAAAAGCTTTTTTCTTAAGACGTAGCAGAAGCATAAATGATTCATTTAGATAAATAAATTGTTTACATTAAATTTACAAAATTCTTTTCCCTTTGATATTCGTTAGTCTAACCAACCGCAAGTCTCACCCGTACAAATCATTCATCAGCTGCTCCTTAATCTGTTCGTCATATTCACTCGTAGTTGTACCTACATTGCAAGTCATAAACTATGAGCCTAACGCTCAGTAAGTGATAATACCTAATATGTTATATACACATGTTGTGCCATTTTAAAACGTATGTAGTTTCTTTTTTCATTTTCTCTCTTTTCTTTTCTTTTTTCTCATTTACGTAGTTTATTTCTATTTCCATTTCCATTCATGTTTCTGTATCCATTTTGGTATTCGTGATCGTACGCGTTTTTGTATTCGTCCCGTGTCTGTTTCTGTATCTGTATCTATATCCGTATCTGTATTTGTTTCCATTTCTTGAAACTCATTTCTTTTTCTATTTTCATTTCTGTTTCTGTTCCCATTTCTGTTTTGGTTTTTGTGCTCGTACTGTTTCCGTTCCCGTATCCGTATCTGTTTCTCTTTTCGTATTCTTTTCTTTTCTTTTCTTTTCTTTTCTTTCGTTCCTGTGCCGGGCTAAGCTACCGGACCACACAAACCTTTATCTTTTTCTTTCATTGGGTTATGTGCCGGGCTGAGCTACCAGACCACACACCCATTTTTTTTATCTTTCTTAATCGTTCCTTTGTAATTTCTTTTTGTTTTCGTTTCCTGTTCATTCGTACTTCTTTTTGTTTTCCCTCATTCCTTTTCAAAACCGTGCATAAAATCATTTTCGTAATCTTTAAAAATCGTGATGCATGATGCTCGTGACTGCATACAATTTCTAACATATCTTTAAAGGAATCTAACAGTGCAACTAATATACAATTCATAGAACATGCTTCATAAAACGGTAGACATGCTATTAATATTGTAGACATGCTTTCAATAAAATATACATGCTTGTAAAGCTGTAGACGTGCTATTAAAACAGTAGACATGCTATTAAAACTGTAGACATGATCATAAAGCGGTAAACAATGAAACATACATATCTTATTCTTGTGATGCAGGGCCCGAAGACCAAAGCACACACATACCTCGATTGCATAAAAGCGCTCAACGCTTATTCGTTATCTTTTTCTTCCTTCTTTCGTACCTTCACAATTTAATAACATTTATCATTAATCTAATCTAATCAATTAATCACATTACTAATCTCAACGTCTTTTCCTATCCTAAATTTTTATTCATCATTTACTAGAGTTTCCTAAACGAAACCGCTTTATTAATTACAACTCAGTCTTATAAATCAATCTCGGTTGATAGCGTCTAGAAACTCAATTCAACACATAGCGAAGACCAACGTAAATCCACCCATGAATTATAGGCCCATAAACCAATGCCTAATAACAATATCTGAATCGAGACATTAATCTACATTGATCCAATTCCCATAATATAATAACCCGATTAATGACTTGAATCTGAATGAACAGAACATACAACCACAATATACATTATCGTTATCATTATTATTCGCACAAGGATCAAGCAATAGACAATTAATCTCTTCGACGTATCCATGTATTTTGACATCTAATAATCTAATCCGAAACACCAATCTAATACGTTTGCATACCAACAACAAACATAGCATATTCTATCACATATTAGTCTGTTTATTCAAATCCTATAATTTCCATATGCAATAGAGGGTCATTATCTATTAATTCTCATGACAGGATTCACATAATATTGCCTAAAGTCATTAACCAAACAGAAGAACCACAAACTCATTCCTCAGCATCAAAACCAATTCTAATTTATTAACATTCAGACAATCACAGGACATATATTCAAGTCACCGAATCTGTAACGCCCCGTCAATTTAAAACTATTTTTCTCATTTAAAAATACGTCAAAAATTTTTCACTTTTATTTACTCATCGTTTGAAATTCATTTTAAGAGAAATGTGAAACCAGAGTAACCATTTACGGAAATATTATAAAATAATATTTAGTAAGGGTTCAAAACATAATTCAATGTTTTACCAAAAAGTCCCAAAGTTCCTATTAGAAGATTAAAATATTCAAAATCACTAACAGTAGCAATTACCAAAATATCTCTCACTCAAAATACCATCACTTCCCAAATATGTGATTCGCACCCAGCAGGTCAAATCGGTTGATAACACGAGGGGTCATCCTGAAACGCCTCCTCCTCCACTGGTACAAATTCTTCATTGTAATAGTTACCAACATTACTGGGAAAACAAAGAGCCTAATGTCCAACAAGAATCAGAATTCAAATACAATGCATATGATGCATGTTCATACGATGCATTACAGAGGAGATCCGTATCTCATCTGTTATTCGGGACGATGGATAAGTCAATTGCTCTTGTAGCTTAACCTATGTTTCCTACGGGGAAACACACCAATAAGGATGTCACTACGAGCCATACCCAATCGTTTTGTTGAAGACATTGGGGATTTCAGTGCAACAGAGTCAAGAATCTTACGATTCTCGTGGCTTAACCTATGCCTTCGTGCCCCTTAAGTGGGGGTAGACACTCCAATAGGGGTGTCATCACGACAACCATTCCTAATTCTCCCAAACTCTCACATGCCTATTTACATAAATTTTAGGATGACATACAACATGCGAACAATTTCATAAGTCCTAGGATGAATGCATGAATGGCAAAAAATCAAACACAGGAATAACAGAAGAGAAGTAATCCTACAGTTTTATGTCACAAGTAAATTTCAAGGAAAAATATCATGAGTATTGTCACCATATTTGAGTAACTAGTTTTAGCGTGAGAGGCAAGACATGATTATCTTAGAGTTGATCATTAACAATGCGAGCAGGGTAAATCACATTCTAATCTAACCAGACATGGAATCTACTTCAACTCTATTCAATCATCCATATTGGTAGGTTTCAGATTTAACTTGAAGCAAGATGACATGTAAGGGTATATGGAACTCAACAATATCAATAACGGGTGCAAAAGCAGTTTACTATATTTGATCTATCCAATGATAGTAGTTAGTTCATTTCACAGCTTCGTCCAAGCATAAAAGTCCTAAGATAATATATGAGCAGAAATTCACAATTTATAGTGTCTATCATTGGTATTCAATCTATCATTAACAATGTATATTCCTTATTTGGAATAAAGAGTACCGACAATGATCTCCAAATTTAATAGCACAATCTTTTAAGCATTCTTCTACCAAGCTCAGTTCAGATCATAAATCACTAACTTCTACCAATCATATTTCTAACTCAAAATCCAATATTAACTTCAACTTCATGCTTTTCATCAAATTTTTTCTAATTGTTCAATGTTAAACTATGATCTACACTTCACACTCCAACACTAAATAATAAATCAACAAGAAGCAAACAAGGACCCATAATGTAGGGCCATTTGATTGGCCAAACAAATTCTAATCCTTACCTTAATTCTCCAGCAACTAACAAGAACTAAATCTGCAGTCACAATTCCACAGCCAAAATAGCAACCAGAGAAGGTTTCTCCAACTATCCACACTTCACACGTTTTCTTCCAATCTTCACGGTGGAACAACAACTCCCATTCACAGAATAACACTTCACTCAATTACCACAACACTCACCTAGATTTTTCACAGCATAACAACACTCTCACATCAAAATGCTCACTCTCGTTCTTCCGAGAGGGACACCGGGAAGAAAGCTTACCTACTATAGACGATGGAGGGAATGGATCCAGCAGTACAGAGGATAACTGCAGGGAAACAGACTGACCCTTGTGCAAACCAATGGAAGGGTGGCCCATTGAGAAATAGGCATGTGGAAAGCCCTCCAAGCTGCAAGGGAGAGGCTAGGCGTTGCAGGGGTAGACTGGAGGAGAGAGAGGTTTGTTTATTCCCGCAAGAAATTGGAAGAGAGAGAAGAATTTATAAAATGGGTTTCGCAGATTTCAGACTTTTTGGATGAGACCAGTTGTTCGAATTCATTTTTGGACGATACCAACACGTCCAAAAATGCATAAAATTCGGTACAGATTCAAATCAACAACGTCCGCGTCGTCTGCGCCCAATTTTGGACGAGAAGGATGTATCCAAAAATGCATCCGAAATTGTACAGATTCAAACTAACAACGTCCGCGTCGTCCGGACCTCGTTCGAAAACCCTCCAGCTCACATTTTCCTTAATTTTTAACACTTGGGTAAATTTTCAACATTAACCCTACACTTTACAAGCATAATTTAACATGTATCATCACGTAATATGGCATGAGATGTATACATATTAGCTATCAAATTTTAATACATCGATAAACGGGGAAAAATATATTTTTGGGGTATTACAGAATCTAACCAAACAACAACTTATTATCCAACAGCATGATACATTTTCAGAACTCAACACAAAAAGCAGAATTAATTCCCAACAGCAAATCACTATTTCCTTATTATTTCTACTTATCAAATTAACCTACAGCTTAACTAAACACTGCCATTTCCACACCAGAAAAACTAGAGCAGACCCGAAGCATCTCTGTATCCTCACCCTTCTCGGCCATCATCATTCTTCGGCCACTACTCCATCTCTAGTTCTTTCCTGCATCTTCTCCAACCTTCAGAGCTCTTGGCCATGACATCAGGGCTGAGTTAGTGATTGGCAGTCAGTGAATTAGTAAGAGAAAATACACTTGGATATAATAAGGTTGAAGTTATAAGATCTATAATATTTTGGAGTATATTAGATTTAATAAAAAATAAGGTGGAAGAGGAGTTATGGAATATATATTTTGATTATTAAGGGATAAATTTATGGATAGTTGGATAATTCAAGTGTTTGGCCAAAGAGAAAATATATTTGAACGTAATTGAATATTGAATGGATATTGTAAGGACTAAGAGCTTGAGAATAATAAGATTCTTTTTAGTTATTGGAATTTAACTTGGGCAAAGGTGAATTAAGAATAGTGGAATATATAGTATAATTTGGTGTGGATGATATTGATGTTCAAATATATATACGGATTTAATGCATAATGGATTGGAGAATATGAAGTGGTATGAAGGATATTACAATCTCAATTAAGACTTTAGGTTATGGTTACAATATATATATATATTGCATGTACATGGATGTCACGTTAAGGAAATAGAGTATATATAAATATGAGTAATCTAGAGAATTAGGTGAAAACAACGTTTGGATACAGCGGTCGATCGACAGACATAAAAAAATTGAAGATTTCTGATGATTCTTCGCGGCCGTTTTGTAGACGGGTGGTCGATCGGCCAATGAAGAAAACCGATAGACCACCATTTATGTTAGTCACCTGGAATGCTTAACCGATGTGATGATTAATTGTCTAAACGTCTGAATGGTTAAATGTGCATCTAGTGGCCTTCTGTCTTCAAGGGGATGATGAAGAGACGTTGTTGGAGGCCTATAAATTGAGATGGAAGACAGCAGAGTTTTGGAAAAAAGTTGGAAACTGGTGGGGAACCTCTGACGAAATGGTTTGAGAGAGAAATTATGGGATATTGCCGAGAGGCTCTAGAGAGTTTGAGTAAGGATATTTGTAAGGCAAAGTTTGTGAGGGTAAGAAGGTGAAGGACAATATGGTGAGTCCATGGGTTTCTAATTGAAATGCTTCAGTGTTTCTTTGGGAGAAACTGTGAATGGTTCTACAGTTGTGGAGAGAAAGAGAGACGTTTCTGTGAGGAATTATTGCTAAAAGGTTGAAGCACTTTATGGCCAACAGATGTTACGGAGAGAGAGACTGTGATGAAGCTGTGTGATTCTAAGTGAAGGTTTGAAGGTGAAGGCCATAACGAAAAAACTTGTGCTTCAGTTCTTTTGGTTTTTAACTAGTATGAAGCCCTCTTTAGAATAGATAATATTAACATTTTGTTTGGTGATTAGTTTGAGGATAATCATGTTGATTAAATTACATTTAGGTTGGATTTTTATGATGGTTATTTAGAATGGGTTGGAAATCTGTTGCGATGTGCTCTTTGGGTTAGGTGACTATTTATTATGTAATTCTTCCATTCGTTATAGACTATACCATGATGAAAATAGGTCGATAAGTAGCTTTATTATTAAGTTGTTCTTTGGGGAATTTGGATGAATGGAGTTGTTGGCAGTTTGGGCTTGATCATGTGAAAAAGTTAGGGTATTGAGTTGCATGTTCTCTATTGCATAATTATCAAGGTGTTTTATAGTATAGAATTATGGAATTGAGACTGTTAGATTGGCTTGTTATATTGAACTGTTGGGTAAGGTTAGAAATTACACTCCATTGGTAAATGTAGTATTTTATTGGACATATTAGGAATTATACATTATTGGGGACTTGTAACTGATGATAGATGATAAGTGTAAGGAATAACTTAAGGAATAATGTCCTATATGTTAGTTGAAACTAGGTGACTTTATTATTGAAAAATAATTATTAATATCTATGTGTAAATCGTGATTAGATTTCGTGAAGGATAACTTTTAGTGATAACTTGTTAAAGCTAAGGACTCCAGGTACATAGTATTGCATGTGTTTTGTCTGAAATGGCCTACATCATAAGAATTAGGGGGTGTTTGTTTACTAGATGCATAGCTTACGTTATATTTGGAGACGTACTATTGAATGATTGCTTGTCTGTTTATTAGATTTAAGTTCAGATATTTAATTACGAAATAGTGCACATTTTGAGTTTACGATAATAGGTAAGATAGATAGAATTGTATACTTGCATCATTGTTCCTAATGCACAAGTACAAAGTAACTGAATTGCAAATAAACGTAAACGTAATGGATAGTTTGTACGTGAGCTTAGAGACTTAAGAGATTGCTCTTACGTGGGAACGAGTCACAAAATAAATAATAGTAAAAGACAATTAAGTAAAAGAATACAGAGAGAATAGCTTGAGTTTGTTAGTTTGTTCTCGTTTGATGTCGAAACAGACTGACTAATTGTAAGTGAGGCCATTAGCTTTGATGCGCATGGCTGCTAGTGTGTTCTTGATTGATGTCAAAACCGATTGTTGTACATTGATGTGTACAACCGCTAGCAAAGCTTTCGGTTGATGTCGTAGCTTCTTACCAGAAGTGAACACATTTGGGTGAGTTCGGAAACTGAAGAGGATGCTCTCATCCAACGGGTGGGTGAGTTCAGAAACTGAAGAGGTTGATCTCACCCCAAATTATAAATAACTCGTTTGGGTGAGTTCGAAAACTGAAGAGGTTTCTCTCATCCAACGGGTGAGTGAGTTCAGAAACTATAGAGGTTGCTTTCACTCAAAGGGATAATTCAAGATAATAAAAAACATATAAACAAAATAGAAAACTTCGTGTGTTTGAATAGTATTGCATGAGAACGTTTTACTTTTATACTACGTACTGAGTGTTGGACTCATAGTCAGGTCCTATGATGTAGGTATGCAAGGGATCAGGGATTGAAGGAGTTGATGAGACATTTGAATGATTGCTTGTCTGTTTATTAGATTTAAGTTCAGATCTTTAATTAGGAAATAGTGCGCATTTTGAGTTTACGATAATAGGCAAGATAGATAGAATTGTATGCTTGCATCATTGTTCCTAATGCACAAGTACAAAGTAACTGAATTGCAAATAAACGTAAACGATGGATAGTTTGTACGTGAGCTCGGAGACTTAAGAGGTTGCTCTCACGTGGGAACGAGTCACAAAATAAATAATAGTAAAAGACAATTAAGTAAAAGAATACAGAGAGAATAGCTTGAGTTTGTTAGTTTGTTCTCGATTGATGTCGAAACAGACTGACTAATGGTAAGTGAGGCCATTAGCTTTGATGCGCATGGCTGCTAGTGCGTTCTCGATTGATGTCAAAACCGATTGTTGTACATTGATGTGTACAACCGCTAGCAAAGCTTTCGATTGATGTCGTAGCTTCTTACCAGAAGTGAACACATTTGGGTGAGTTCGGAAACTGAAGAGGATGCTCTCATCCAACGAGTGGGTGAGTTCAGAAACTGAAGAGGTTGATCTCACCCCAAATTATAAATAACTCGTTTGGGTGAGTTCGGAAACTGAAGAGGTTTCTCTCATCCAACGGATGAGTGAGTTCAGAAACTAAAGAGGTTGCTTTCACTCAAAGGGATAATTCAAGATAATAAAAAACATATCAACAAAATAGAAAACTTCGTGTGTTTGAATAGTATTGCATGGGAACGTTTTACTTTTATACTACGTACTGAGTGTTGGACTCATAGTCAGGTCCTATGATGTAGGTATGCAAGGGATCAGGGATTGAAGGAGTTGATGAGGCATTTGTACGTTACGGGTTTGGTGGGTGGTTAGGCTAAAAGATGAAAGAAGAAATGAAATATTTGGTAATAACATTTTTGAGAAAAGTGAGCATTTGTTATAGTATTTCAATTTTATTTATAAGGTTCTCGAATTGTGTTTGATTATTTTGGTATTGAATACAAGTCTTCTGGTGTTGTAAATGTTTTAAAGTTTTACAGTATGACATGTTTTAAGTAATAAATGGTTTAACAAAAAGGAGTTTATTTATGCACTTCTTATTTAAGCTAGTTTTCAAATGAAAAGTCTTTCGTTGTAATTTAAAAAGAAAAAGTTTTCAAAAATCATAAGTTTTAAATTGTAAGAATAACTGGGATGGTACAAAAACACATGCATATCATTTACCTGTGGTCCGTAACGCGTTTAGCACTTTATTCTTCTCCCGTTAATACCTTCAAAATAATTAACATTTATTCATCTATTTTTACCAATTATGAACCTCAACTTGATACCGTTAGTATTCGTTAATTATTTAATACTTCAGTTATCACTTAATTATTTCACATTTTTCGTTCATCGACCCATTTAACCAATAGAGCTGTAACTATTATTCCAAAGGGTGAACAAATCTAACAGGGCATATTTCCAATTCCAACTGACAGAGATTTCAACTTTATTCCAAATCACAAATAGTATGCATCCCTAAGTATAATAAATCATCCAGAATAATTGGCCTATGAACCTAAACAACAACATCATTAACTCATCATAGATCGTACTATTTCCATTTCTGCAGTAAGCACTAGAATTAATCCACTTTCTCACAGCATACTTTCTCCAAAATTATCTTGGCAGAATCTAATCCAAGAACAAAACCACTTTATAGAATATATATGTCATCAACAGAATGCCCAACAAGTTGTTAACCAAACAAATTGCAGAGAAATCAAAAGAAACCACAATCCCATCATCGTCAACAAAGAATAATCCATATTTTAATGTCTAGTAATGTCCAGTTAACAATATACAAAATATTCATCCAGTCACAAACCACCCAACAACAACTTAGCATCCAACAAATCCTCATAATTGTCACTTGACAAAACACCAAGTCCAAGGATACAGAAAACATTCATTCAATAATTCATCAACTAATTCCATCAACAGATTACAACTTCATCATAATATATCACCATTTCAACAAAATTGTCCAATCATTAGGGGCCAACAACAAGGAAGGAACTTTACTTAATGAACAATGAAGGAAGAAGCACAAAACCAACAGACCCGAAGCACCAGCAAGCTCCAGACCCTCCTTCGGCTCTTCCTCTTCTCCCATTTCACGCTCTGTGTCTCAACTCTCCTCATTGTCAATTTCCTTTCTTTATAATCTGCCATTGATTTATAGATAGAAGGAGACCTCTAGTGACGCAAAGTTGGTGGATAAATCTCCCACTTCATGGAGGGTGGTCCATTGCTCAATCTCCACGTGGAAAGTCCCTTACCCTTTTATGAAGAATCACGTTGAATTGTCGGAGAGGAGTATCTTGAAATATTGAGTCAGCCATCGCACAATTCATGGACCGAGTTCACACAGAACCGGTCACACACAGGCAGCAGACCACCGACCGTAGCCCGACCGCAGTTCGACCAAAAATGCCTTCCCTTCGTCAACTCGTCCTTGCAAATCATCCATACCATTTCCCAGTTGTAGAATCAACATATAGACCACAATTCAACCGAACCATTTACATCGGTCCGACAATTTCGCAGCTCCAAATCACGATTTCATTTGGTCCGAATGAACCTTAGCCCTGCGTACCTTTGCCTGCGACAACACCGAGCTCTATGCTTGCCGAAAATCCTGCAACGTTGCCTGGAGTTGCACTCTCGAGCCCTAGTCGACAACATGTCTCCCTCATCGCCCTCTCTTCTCATCACCTCTCTCTCTCTCTCTCTCTCTCTCTCTCTCTCTCTCTCTCTCTCTCTCTCGGGTTCTCACTTTCTCAAATCCCCCAAATTTTCATTTGCAGAAACCTTACCCGATTTTTCCCCATATCCTCTCTTCCTTTCATTTGTTTTCAAACCGAATCGCAACCGGCTAGACCGAACCAACTTAAACTGGCTAGCATCCTTCCCCCATTTAATTACATTTTCTTTTATTTTAATTAGCACTAATTCTATTTAATTTCTCTTTTAATTTAAATCCTCTTTTTACCAATTAAATCCCTCTTTAATAATTTAACTAAATCCTTCATTTAATTAAATTGTCCTAAACCCAATTCAAATTCTTGATTTATTTCGAATATTTCTTGACGATGATTATAAGTCTAATTTAAATCCTTCGATTCGATTTCCCAAATAAAATTTCCATCAAATACTTCTTCAATTATCCAATAATACTTCAATTATCTTTACTTAATTTCATTACGAGAAATCAGGGTACTTCAAGAGAAACCCAAGAAAATAATTTATCAAGTCCTCAATGTTGTCCTACAAGCAATAAGCGACTAAAATAACAAAACTTCCATGTCCTTTCTCCATCATGAATAAAGCCACAAATTATTTACATTCAAAACTCCCTCCTATGCAATGATTAAAAACGACAACAACGTGATCATCCAATGACAAAACCCAAACCCCCAATAAAGGTAACCATCAACAAAGCATTATCTCTCAACAACTTATCAAGACAGGAACCAAACCAAGGAATAACCTAAATTAGCAGAATATTTCTAAAAAACAACCCTAGGGCAGAAAGGAAATTAAGGAACTAAATCAACAAGAAAACCCTAAAATTTCCAATTTGGCCGAGTAAAAATCCAGCACAATCCACCGAGTATCAGGTTCTCAGTTTTCCAACATCAACGGCAGTAAACAATCAGAGTACGAGTCCATGGGATTCAATAACAACAGCAAAGGAATCAAAAATTCAAATTTCGAACTTTCATCAAAACAGGGAAAATGACCCGAGAGACCAAAACGCACGGGAAAAATACCTCAATTGAAGAAACTGTCTAGTTGTGGCGGAACTGACCTCCCTGCAACTCACCTCATCGGAAAGCTCCCTGACAGAAGAGCTTCACAATCGCCGAATTCAAAATCGATTTGGCCGAGAGGTTGAAATGCGTGGTGCCCTTACTCCGTCGTTAAGAGTGCCCTGCCCATTTGAAGCCCTTAAATGAAGCTCATCGTTTATCGGAACGGTGGCTCCTGCCTTCGTGAAACTCCCCTCGCGAATCGCTCTCTTTGGCTCGGTCTCCCTTTCTAGCCCGCGAAGAGACCGTGAAGTCTTGTGTCTTCTTTAGATCAAATTTTCTTTTAATCAAAAATAAAATTTTATATATTTATATAATATATAATATAATATAAGATCTATATATTACATAAATCCAACTCAAATCTCGTTTTAAAATCTGATTTTATATACTTGTTGTCCATGGCCGCCTCTACTGCTTAGTTAGATTTATTTCTATTTTTAGTAATTTCCTTATATTTCTTTTATTTCCATTTTGGGCAAGTGACTCCTCATCACTATAGCATGTTCACTCCTGCCATAGTGGAGATAGTCCAGAATGCTCTTTAGGGGGAAAGACATGACTGCACATAGATCCCCCGAATCAATGTAATTTGCTAGCAATCAATGATAAAGCTTTTTACATTCAAACTATACTCTTTATACTCAATGACGCTTTCGATGAATCTCGCTCGCTCGTTAGACACTCAAGCTTGTTCTAACGCCGTGGGCAATCGGTGCCGTTGGCACACTTAGTAGGCTAACTCGTTGTTCTCCCCTAACAATGAGTGCCGCAAGGTCCTCTTGAAAAGTCTCTCAAAAGTAGGACCGTGACAGTTGGTATCAGAGCCAGGTTGGCTCAAGTTGCAAGAAAAATCATGTCGAGAAAAATTTCGTCAGAGAAGACGAACCCGTCGATGGACCAGCTCGAACGGCTAATCGCGCTGGAAGAGGAGATGACGTATCTCCAAGAAATCCTTGATAATGTACATTTCCTAGAGGAACGAGTGAAGGAAATGACTGAATTTCCTATTGAAATTGCTGTTGTGCATAGCAGGATAGACACTGTCCCGATCCAAGAGCTGATGGATCGGATAGAAAATCTTGAATCCCGACCAGAGAAGGGAAAGGCAATAGAAAGTGGAGAGAGCTCCACAAACACGATGGTGGGGTTACGAGAACGCGTAGAAGAAGTAGACCATGCTCGCGTTCAACTAGCAAACACTGTAGCCAATACAACAAAAGACTTCAAAGTGATGTTTGACTCTTTGAAAGCTGAAATCGCCGAGATAAACCTTAAATTGAACATCACCATGAAAGCGATGGGTAACCAGACTCAAGCTACTACCGTAGTTGAGTCTAGTTGGGTGAAGATACCAGAAGTGAACTCCTTCTGTGGGACTCGGGATGCGAAGGAAGTAGAGAACTTCATCTTCGATATGGAACAATATTTCAAGGCAACCAAGACTAGTGAAGAGTCTAAAGTCACATTGGCCACAATGCATCTTACTGGAGATGCAAAACTTTGGTGGAGATCAAAATACAGTGACATATCCAATGGAACTTGTGTCATTGACACCTGGGACGAATTTAAGAAACAGCTGAAAGAACAGTTCTTCCCCGAGAATGTTGAGTTCAATGCTCGTAGATCACTACAAGAGCTTAAGCAGACGGGTAGCATCCGCGACTACGTGAAACAGTTCTCAGGCCTAATGCTCAATATACACGACATGGCTGAAAAGGACAAAATCTTCACTTTCATTGAAGGACTCAAACCATGGGCCAGAACTAAGTTATATGAACAAAGGGTCCAAAGTCTCTTAAGCGCGCTTGCAACGGCAAAACGGTATTTGACTATGCCAATGAGAATCCTAGTCCCCGAAAAAATCTCCCCGCTACAAATAATTCGAGACCACAGAGACCAAACACGGGTCCTCCGGAAAGAAAGCCATATGCCCCAAGAGAGGGCCAAGAAACGTGGAGGGCACCCAGAGAAAACCAAGAGGCATGGAGAACCCCGAAGGAAGGACAAGAAACATGGAAAGGGAATACACAGCGGCCTATGTCATGCTTCTTGTGTAAAGGACCTCACCGAGTTCAACAATGCCCGAATAAATCGGCTCTAGCAGCTGCACGAGCTTACATTCAAAGTGACAACTCAACTGAAGGAGTTTCCGAAGAAGCGCTGGCAGAAGTGGCAGAAGTTGGCACTATGACTTTCTTGTCTACAGTCCAACAACAAATGGAGGAGCTTAAAAAGACCCCAGACAAAGGCCTCATGTATGTGGAAAGCATTGTCGATAATAGGGCTACTAAAAGCACTATGATTGACTCAGGAGCCACACATAACTTCATCACTGAGAAGGAAGCTCGCCGTTTGGGCCTAAAGTGGGAAGAAAATGCGGGCAAGATGAAAACCGTGAATGCGAAAGCAATGCCGGTAGTGGGAGTGGTAAAAAGGACTCAGCTAAAGTTGAACTCGTGGACTGGGCCAATTGACTTTGTCGTTGCACGGATGGACGACTTTGATATCATCCTGGGGATGGAGTTCTTGATGGAGCACAGGGTGATTCCCATTCCTTCGGCAAAGTGCTTGGTGATCACAGGAAACAATCCGACAGTGGTCCCTGCGACACTTCGACAACCTGTTGCTAGTGGTGCAAAAATGATCTCAGCTAGCAGTTCAAGAAAGGGCTGAAACACCAAGATCCGACCTACATCTTGGTTCCCTCGATTGTAGATGAAGGAACTAAAGAAGAGATACCATTAGAGATCTTAGAAGTCTTGGGGGAATACCAAGACACCATGCCAGAATGTTTGCCCAAAACATTACCTCCGCGTAGGGACATTGATCATCAGATCAAACTGAATCCAGGTTCTAAACCTCCTACAAAGGCACCCTACAGAATGGCTCCACCTGAACTTGCTGAATTAAGGAAACAACTGGATGAATTACTTGCGTCTGGATTCATCAGACTCGCAAAAGCACCATTCGGAGCACCTGTATTGTTTAAGAAGAAAAAGGATGGTAGCTTACGACTATGTATTGATTATCGGGCACTCAACAAGGTCACGGTACGTAACAAGTACCCAATTCCACTTATCACTGATCTATTTGACCAGTTGTATAAAGCAAAATACTTCACCAAACTCGATTTAAGATCGGGTTATTATCAAGTTCGAATTGCTGAAGGTGATGAGCAGAAGACGACATGCGTGACTCGCTATGGAGCTTTTGAATTCTTGGTAATGCCGTTTGGACTAACAAATGCACCAGCGACCTTCTGCACCCTTATGAACCAAGTATTTCATGATTTCCTCGACAAGTTTGTGGTGGTTTACTTAGATGACATTGTGGTCTACAGTGAAACCTTGGAAGAACATAAAAGCCATCTACGACTTGTCCTCGAAAAACTAAGGAAGAACCAGCTGTACATCAAGAAAGAGAAATGTTCTTTTGCCCAAAAGAGCATTGGGTTCCTTGGTCACATCATCAAGCAAGGGCGGTTACGCATGGATCTTGATAAGGTCAAAGCAATCCGAGATTGGAGGGTCCCCACTTCTGTTACTGAACTGCGCTCATTTTTGGGGCTTGCGAACTATTACAGACGTTTTGTTGAGGGATTCTCGAAGAGGGCTGCTCCTCTTACTGAACTGCTGAAGAAGAGTACTCCCTGGGAGTGGAACCAGAGATGTCAAAATGCATTTGACAATTTGAAAGATGCAATGATGCAGAGTCCGGTCTTAGCCCTCGCTGATGTTACTCAACCATTTGAGGTGGAAACAGATGCGTCTGACTACGCATTAGGAGGGGTCTTGCTGCAAAATGGCCACCCTATTGCGTACGAAAGTCGCAAGTTAAAAGAAGCAGAAAGAAGATATATTGCTGCTGAGAAAGAAATGTCAGCAGTAGTACACTACTTGCGAGTATGGCGACAGTACCTGCTGGGTTCCAAATTTACAGTGAAGACAGACAATAGCTCCATATGCCACTTCTTCAATCAACCAAAACTGTCGGCCAAACAAGCTCGGTGGCACGAGCTTATATCTGAATTTGATTTTCAGTTCGAACACAAGTCGAGTCAATCAAATCGGGTAGCTGATGCCCTTAGTCGAAAAGTAGAATGCGCCAGTCTTTGTTACCTATCCCAACTCCAAGCAAGTAGAGTTAGTGGATCCATGAAAGATTAGATTCGAGACTGCCTACAAGACGACCCTGCTGCTCGGGTCGTAATGCAATTGGTGCAAGAAAAGAAGACTCGACAGTTTTGGATCGAAGAAGACCTATTGCTAACCAAGGGCAGTAGACTTTACGTACCCCGAAGTAATGATCTGCGACGCTCCCTGTTACGAGAATGCCACGACACCCTCTAGGTGGGTCATGCAGGATGGCAAAGGACTTATGCCCTTCTAAAGAGGGGATATTATTGGCCAAAGATGAAGGAAGACGTGATGCAATACACCAAGACCTGCTTGGTGTGTCAACAAGATAAGACCGAGAAAGACAAAATTGCTGGTTTGCTAGAACCATTACCAGTGCCAACAAAGCCTTGGGAAAGCGTATCGCTTGACTTCATCACAAACTTGCCACCCGTCAATGACATTCAGGCAATACTGGTTATAATTGATCGCTTCTCCAAATATGCTGCATTCATAGCAGCCCCAAAATATTGCTCTGCAGAAATGACAGCCCAACTCTTCTTCAAAAACATGGTAAAATTATGGGGGATACCTCAAAGTGTCATCAGTGATCGGGACACAAGATTTACTGGAGCCTTTTGGGTAGAGTTGTTGAAAATATTGGGATCAAGTCTGAATATCTCTTCCAGCTATCATCCGCAAACTGACGGTCAAACAGAACGCTTCAATAGCTTACTAGAAGAATATCTTCGGCATTTTATCAACAGCAGTCAAAGGAATTGGCCAGGTTTGCTTGATGCGGCACAATTTTGCTTTAACTGTCAGAAGAGTTCCTCGACAGGAATGAGCCCATTCGAGATAGTCTGCAGTAGGCAACCAACAATGCCACACACCCTGGATCAACCTTACTCAGGGAAGTGCCCAAAAGCCTACAATTTCTCAAAAGAGTGGAAGCAGAATATTGAAGTAGCTCGTGCCTACCTAGAACGAGATTCAAAACACATGAAAAAGTGGGCAGAACAGAAGCGACGACCGCGAGAGTTCAAAGCGGGAGACTTGGTGTTAGTAAAGTTGTTGCCTGAACAGCTTCGATTCAGAGGTAGGAGAGACAAGCGGCTTATACAAAAATATGAAGGTTCAGTTGAAGTCCTCGAAAAGATTGGACGGACATCCTACAGAGTTATTCTACCTGGGTGGCTTAAAATTCACTCGGTAATCCATGTCAGCAACTTGAAGCTGTATCACCCCGATGATGAAGATAGTACCAGGAACAACCTCACAAGACCAGACATCGCCCTCAACTACCGGAAGAAGAAGAAAGTTGAAGAAATTCTAGCAGAAAGGAGAGTCAAGGCAGGCAGCTGTCTACAGACAGAGTACCTGGTCAAATGGGAAGGACTTGGAGATGACGAAGTGACTTGGGAGAAAGAAGACAACCTGGAGAAGGAAGCACAGAAGATTGAAGATTTCAAGCTGAAGACAAGTTGACGAGGGCATCAACAGCTTAGTTGGGGGAGAATGTAACAATCCGGGCTTGTCCAGGACTTGTTGTCCATGGCCGCCCCTACTGCTTAGTTAGATTTATTTCCATTTTTAGTAATTTCCTTGTATTTCTTTTATTTCCATTTTGGGCAAGTGACTCCTCACCACTATAGCATGTTCACTCCTGCCATAGTGGAGATGGTCCAGAATGCTCTTTAGGGGGAGAGGCATGACTGCACGTAGACCCCCCGAACCAATGTAATTTGCTAGCAATCAATGATAAAGCTTTTTACATTCAAACTATACTCTTTATACTCAATGACGCTTTTGATGAATCTTGCTCGCTGCTCGCTCGCTCGTTAGACACTCAAGCTTGTTCTAATGTCGTGGGCAATCGGTGCCGTTGGCACACTTAGTAGGCTAACTCGTTGTTCTCCCCTAACAACGAGTGCCGCACAGCCCTCTTGAAAAGTCTCTCAAAAGTAGGACCGTGACACTCGGTCTCCCTTTCTAGCCCGCGAAGAGACCGTGAAGTCTTGTGTCTTCTTTAGATCAAATTTTCTTTTAATTAAAAAGAAAATTTTATATATTTATCTAATATATAATATAAGATCTATATATTACATAAATCCAACTCAAATCTCATTTTAAAATCCGATTTGTTTAAAATGTCAAACCAAAATAATTTTTAAGCCAAAATAATTTCTAAGCCAAAATAATTTACCAAAATATTCCTAAAAAGAAATTTCCATTCAGAAAAATCCAATTTAACCATTTGACAGAAAAATGCACACTTGGTTGCTAAGCGACAAAATGGGTCAATTTTTCAGCGCTTGACTGAAAATTCACAAAAAATTTACACGTGAAATTTTAAAATCATTTAAAAATCTCAGATTTTACAAATATAGTAAGTGGTTAAGTGACGCATATTAGGAGGAGTGGTTGGTAGTTTGATTTATGGAAGTGTGAATTTATAAGTGTTAGAAGTGTTAGCACGGAAGTCTTGTCGATCTCTTGAAGAGAGTGATCGACCAGAGGTGAGTAGAATGAAGAAAGGAGTTTTCTGTTTTGTTGTGGTCGATCAAAAAGAAGTAGGGCAATCTATCACATGCAATGCAGAATATTATAGTGGTGAGCAATATTTGGAGCGGTTGATCATGTGATGTAGTTAGTGATCGACCAGCTTCTCCTTGGATTTATGAAAAATGAGTTTTGCGGTCGATTAGGAAGGAAATAGCGGTCGATCTCAGTCATCAAAAGTTGAATTGCGGTTGATCACATGTAGTGGATGATCGACTGGTATTCATGAGAAATTTTTCAAAATGATGTTTGGCGGTCGATCACCCGATAGCTTGATCGACCCGAAAATTCCAAACGTCGCCTAAATGAGCTGCAACGTTTTATTTTGAATGGAAGATGATGCAGTGGGAACCTCATTGATGGGCATGTTCCTTCACCTCCTGCGTTGATACCTGTTGATTCAGTATATATAGCAAGAGAAAAGAAGAGAAAAAAGAGGATGAAACAGTGAGAAATAGATAGAGAATTCTAGAAAATCAAGAGAATTTGTGAGTAGCAGGGAAAGGCACTGACATAATAAAAAGGGAATGTCTTCATTTGTGAAAGCAGAAGTTTGAGAGAAAGAAGATGTCTAGGGAGAAGGAGGACACTATGAAAGAAACCTGGTGTGAGCCTCTGGAGAAAAGGTGAGCAGCCATGAAGGAAGAAGAAGAGGGGGCGATTATCTTCAAAATTCTAAGGTAATAAGTATGTTTGTATTTTATCTTCAGGGCTACATCACAAGAATTAGGTACTTTGTTTGGATTGAATACTGCTTTGATAATTACTGTGAATATAGCTCTCTGTTAGATTAAAAATGCTCCCTGTTGCTTGATAGATTCTGTTGATGTACTCTCTGTTATGTTGTGGTGTGATTAACCATTAGAGTAAATTAATGTTAATGTAACATTGAGAATAAGATACTTTTTGAAAACAATCACTATTATTACTTAAAACTTTTATACAAGTATCAAAATAGGAAATGAACTACAACTTTGAGCCACAACCCACCGGTCGAATTGCTAAGCAACACAAAAAGCTGAACATAGCAATACTCTGTCAGCTGTATTCTTCCTATCTTCACTCTGTAAATCTCTCATCCACAATTATGATTCTCACCTATATCACAAGACAATAACTATGAGCCTAATGCTCAGTATGACATATAAGAATATACTATGCTCATGTTATGCATAATTAGAAATCATATGCAGATTCTATATCGATTTCTTTTCTTTGCCTTTACATTTAACTTTAACTTTAACTTTAACTTTACTTTCACTTAACCATTCAGGTGTTCGAGGATTCACCGTGTAAGGGAAAGTGACACCTCTTCACCCACATGGGGCAGCCATTTCAAGAACCCATACCTTACAACGTCTAATTACATTTATTTCTATTTATTTTCATTTTCTTTTAGTTTCACTTACCCATTTAGGAGCTAGAGGTATCACCGTACAAGGTAGAGTGACACCTATTAACCTACACATGCAGCCATCTTAAGAACCCATATCTCTTGGCATCTATTTATGTTTATTTACATACAATGTCCATTTCATTTTAAAACACATGCCTAAAACATTTTCATCCCTTTTTATAAAACATGATACATGAGAATACAAATGAATAATAGAATACACCATTTCATATAAACAATTCAAATCATAACAACATGTTACATTTCTTTGTCTATCTTATTATCAACAATCAGCTTTTAATCTTTTTAAGAATCAATACTATCCTTATATAAATCTTAACATATCAATAGTCATGTGATAGCATACAAACAATTCAATTCATATCATATTACTAACCTTATATACACAAAATGTCATAAAATGCCTCATTCTTGTGATGTAGGCCAAAGGGCCAAGAACACACAACATCTCATACCTTTGGTCTTTAGTTCAATTCGGTCTTATGATACTTCGTCTCAATGCCTTTAAAATCAATAAACATTAATCAACAACATACGATAGAGTTACAATTCTTTATACATATACTTTAGGGTTTCACCAAATCTTCACCTTTCTTTCATAAATCATAACTTTCACACTACTTAACCAAATCCATTAATTTCAAAACCTACTCCTCCCTTAATATGTCCTTAATGACATATCCAATTGGCTTCATTTAGAAATTTTGGAAAAACAAACAACTAACAACAAATACCAAAATCATCCAATTTCATCCTTTCCCTCCACTCCCACTTCATCCTTTCATTATAACTTCTATATCCTCATAAAATACTTAACAAAATCATTTAGGAGTTTAACATACCTTGAACTTTGAAGAGTGTAGTGAAGAAAATTCTTGAGAGGCTCTTGAGAGAATTCTTTCTTTCCTATGCAAAGTCTAATTGTTCAACCTCTTATATCCATAAACTTCTTCTTTCACCACACTAAGTTGGAGGTGTAGCAAAGGAGACTTGCTTTGCGGATCACCACCTCAAGAGTCTCCAATTAAAATCAAACATCTCATAAAATTTGGTGACCTTTGGCATTACTAGTCAATCACCCCTCTTCAGATGATCAACCACAAAACAATCCTGAAGTCAAACTCTGTGTTTTCTTTGATAAACCGGTAAAACACCATCCTTCACATGATCGACCATAAACCACAAACTTTACAATCTGATTAACATTGATCGTTCACCGATTGTCTGCAAAACTTCCTCATTTCGAATATGTAAAGAAGCTGATCGATCGGTTACACGCCCATATGCTTCTATAATTTCATTATGTATATGACTGGTTGATCAAACTCAACTTGATCGACCACTCCTTTACCACTTTACCAAAAACACTAAGAATTCATATTCTTCTAAAATCATAAATCACCAATATCATCTAATATAACTTCAATCATTACCCACCATTACCATCATGATTCTAGGCTCAAAATAACAAGAATTCGGAGTATTACACTTGGAGAAGAAGAACAAGAGATAGTTTAAGTAATTTACCTAAGTTAAGTTTAGTAGTTTTTAAGTGTAGTAATCGGAAAAGTGTGTGTGTGATAGCTGATTTTAGTACTTAGTTTCATTTTTAGTTATTTCCTATTTCTTAGTTATGAGTGGCTATTTAAGCCACCTTGCATGATTGTATTAAGGGAGTTGAATTTGAATACTAAAAGCTTTGCTTTGTTTCTTGAATATGGAGTGATTCCTTCTTTTACTTTTGGTGTGTTCATTCAAAGATTTGTGGTATGATACCACATTAAGATTACTTTGTGAGTTAAGTAGTCTATCTTATTGGCATCTCTGTTCTTGTTCATTGGAGGAAGAACGTGTGAAGTAGTGTTCAACTTTCAAAAAGAACTAAATTGGTGGAGTTTTCCATTCGAGAGTGCAAGTTGTGATTTTTTGTTATTTTCAACCAATCTAGTTCAACTGGGTATATTTCTTTATTTGTTGTGATTCTTACCCTTATTTTTGGAAGAGATATTCTTCATTCCTTAAAGAGGTTGCTGTCCAAATTTTGTGAGAAAATCTCCCATATTCATCAAGTTATGGTTTTCTAAAATCAGTTATTTCCTTAAAGTGATTTGCAGCAATTATAGAAGTTATCAACCAACCAGTCAATCTCCACATTGTAGTCGGTCGACCACTATTCATCTAGAAGCAACAAACTTTTGAATCTGTAAATAGACCTATTGATCACCCTTTAGTCGAATACCGCACAGTTCTAGTTTCTCCTAATCTTGTCTGAGTCCATCACTTTTCAACAGAAATCTTTATTATTTTTGGATTGCACTTTTGTGGTGCATTAGAGTGACACTCACTATCCCACATAGGGTAGCCATCTTGATCCCCATACCCTTACAGTGCCTAGTTATGTTTCTTTCCATTCATTTTCTATCTATATTTTGTAAACATATGCATGAAAATATTTTTGTATTCTTTCTTAAAAATCATGATGCATGAAATATGCAAGTGAACAACACAATGCACATTCTCAATCCAAATATCTTATATCATATCACATTTTATAGTAATATGTCAATATTAAGCAACCAAAATTTTTATCATTCAAAGGATCAATACTAACCTCATATATCTCTAATCATAACAATAATGTGATAGCATACAATTTATCAAATCATGTCATAATACTATCCTTATATACATAGTATATCAAACAATGTCATAATATTCTCCTAACAACTTGTGATGTAATGCCCTAAAGTGTTAAAACATTTTTCTTGCCACTTTTTTAAATGACATATATTTATAAGTTCATGCCTTTAAAAAAACATTTGCATCGTAAGTCTATAAAATAAAATCTATTTAAAACCAACATACTAGCATCCAATTATATAAATCTCAATATCCATGGGTCAAACTAAATATAAGAGAAAACATAATAAGAAAAGTCTTTTTAAAAATTTCTTCATTTTTCCCTTTGATACCCATGGTCAATTTCGCTTCAAGCAATGCGCTAGCTTTTCCATGAGTATACCCCTTTAAGTGCCACCATCATTCATTTGTTTCATCAGGTTCCTCAAAGACTTTATCTTCACTTACATAACAAGGTTTAAACTATACGCCTAACACTCAGCAAGAGATGCTTAAAATATATAAACATGAAAACATGAAAGGTAGTTCATAAAGAAAATAATGTCTTTTTAAGTCAACAATCTTTCTTTTTCTTTCACTTTACAATCCAATCATTATGGGTAATTCTTTCTATGGGAGAGAGTGATATCATTTGGTCCACCTCATGCAGGACAGTCAACTCGAACCCCACCTACAACGACCATTTACGTTTATTAGGTTTTCTTATCTTTCTTAAATGCAACATGAAACATCAATATAATATGCATAACATAATGTGTAGTAAACAGAGAACAAATCCTTGAGCGACGTCATTAAATATAAACAGAAACTAAATAATAGACATGGGCAGATAGACCAACAATATTATAACGTAAATAAGAGACAATCATCATGCATATCCTCAATTTACAGTTCACGTAAATCACCAGGTAACAGTCATGAGCATATTTTCTAAGCAAATTATTCGTAGACATCTTAGCATAATAATACAGTTTCTACCTTACCCTAGCACCTTGTAATGTAGGATAATACCACACAAGAAACATCTCTTACCTATTATTTTCTAGCCGAACCCGAATACTCAATCTTTCAAAACATGTGGTTATCCTTACATTAAATAGGAAACATGTTAGAAAAGGGTGGTTGTAGACACATGCCATTACCTTACCAAAACTGAAAATTTTGAACATAAAAACCTACCTTCAGAAAGATTGAAGAGATTCTCCCGAGGCAAGAGCAGTTTCTTCAACCAAGCTGCCATGGAAAATAGGGTTTCATTCTCCTCAAATGTTTAAATAAATAGATTGTCAAACGTGGGATCCCACGAATTAAAAATCCCGTGGAAATTGTATTCTATGCATGATCGTTTCCTAATAGTTTAAAGAAACGAATCACAACATGCACGTAATTTGGAAATACCATGTTTAAAATTTGTTCACCAAGCAATGACCATGTAAGATACCACAGGGGATGTCTGCTTCAACAAATTAGACCAATGGCAGTAAGCCACATTAGCCTTTATTCCTTAAGTTTACGGTCGCCAATGCTACCACAGACGCCAATCCTTCCATGGAAACTTATGCTACCATAGATTACCAAGTTTCCACTAAATCTTACTTCCAAACAAGACCATTTCATTACTTAAGTTCGCTGCTGCAGACACAATGACTAATGCGAAAACTTGTTATCTCATAAACGATGACGTTCTACTTAAACACCTCCTTCCATGTGCCATCTTTCCTTTCCATGGAAGAATCTTTTCCTGATGTAATGATTCACGTTCTATCCTTAAATCCAAATTTAGTGGTCCCTCATCCTCCCGCATTCATGTGGGGTCTAATGCTTTTGCAGGAGCATCTTTCCCAAATCCAACGTTATGCATTCCTTCATTAAATCCAATCTAATGATCCTTTATCCTCTCATATCCAAGCGGCATGCAATGCTTCCGCGAGAGCATCTTTTCCAATCCAACACAATCTCAGCTGTTCCATGTCTTCATCCAACAGCTATTGACTCATCCACTTATCCCTCCACTTGCTGCCTAAATAAACTTCGCAAAATGATGATATTTTCCTTCTACCAAAAAATCACCGCAGCTAAGTTTCCATCCTTAGCTACTTGCCTTAAAATAATCTGATTCCTAATTTGGTTATTTATTTATTTATTAATTTACTTTTTAATTTATAATAAAATCGTAAAATACTCAAAATGTAAAATTCCACAAATTGTGACACAAAATACTTTCTATTAAATTCCAAACATCACATTACATAGCTAAAATATTGTACGAAAAATTCGAGTGTTACATGTGATATAGGCCAAAGAAGCAAAAAACACACAATATCACTTACTTGGTGATCTTAGCACAATGTTCTACAAGTTTACTCAATTATCTCCTTGACTTAAAACACCTAACACATAATAAGCTCTATATTAATATTTTTTCATGCACTTGTTACTTTAAATGTGCATAACCCTACCCTTAGTTCCAAAGCCAAACTTAACCAACATGGTATATAATATCATAACCCTTCTGCTTGAATAACTTTTCATGCATGTTTAAGATGTAACACCTCAAAAATTAAATCTTCCTTGCACCAATTTCATATTATCTTCATAGTTTTTAACCAACTTTAACAATTCATAACCTACAAAATACTAAACAAAATCCATCAATTCTAGAGTCTATGCTTTCCTTGAAATGTCCACTATTACATACTAGAATGGTTTTGGATTTAGAATTCGTCAAGATAACTTTTAAATTCCAAACACCTTAATTGCACAATTTTATAAATTTCATGGCATCTATACCTTTTTAGCTCATAAACTTAACCCAATTCTTAAAATTGCTAGAAACCATAGAAAGAACTCTTCTTACCTTCAAAAAATTGAGATAGGAAATCACTTGCTTGAGAGCTTTTGACCTTCAAGGATTTCTTCATAGATGGAGCATCTTTCTCAACAAAAGAATGACTTTCTTGTACATAACAGCCCCAGCATGGGGTGTCACCCACCACAACAACATTCATGCTGAGTTGTAGCACCAAGATTTTCCATATGACAATATATAATTTAATAGGTTAATTAGGGAATTTTAATGAAGAAAAATTAAAATGGTGGAATCACTAGAGTTATAGAAATTAGGAAAGTTTTAAAGAAAAGAATTTTATTTTATAGGTAATGAAATAAAATAGAAATTATTAAGAAATTTAGAAGAATTATGTAAATAATTAAGGAATCAGAAAAACTAAATATACTAGAATCATTAAAGAAATAATGGTAATCAACGGTAAAGGAAGAAAAGTTTAAGTGTTTGGTTAGTTTAATACATTGTGGAATTAAGGAAATAATGGTAGGATGATCAGATGCTTCAGCAGCCATTGGATCAAGTCTCAGACGACTGTGATCTAACCGATTTGGGCTGAGAGTTTCCGTGAAAGTGTTGGGAGCCGTGGGACCATGGAAAGGAAATGAGGATCGTCGGGAGCATTCTATCTGATAGAAGATGCTCCCGCAGAAGTGAAAGATTCCTTCTGGGAGTGTTTTCAAACATTGGATTTAAAAGAAGAAATTGGGTGAAGTGTTAGTCGTTGGATGATTTACACGATGTGAGGATTTTAAGTTGAATGGTGTCATTTTGGTGTGGGACGTGTTTCTATAGAAGCATTTGTGTCTGTGATGAATAGTGAAAACATGTTGAACGCTATCGTTTGATTTAAGAAGCGTGAGATTTGAAGCTTGGAACTTAGTCGTTTGGTTTAATAAGTCAGTTTTATCGATAAATTAGAACATGTGGCTAACGGTGAGCCTTTGGATTGGGATTCTCGTGGAAGCCAATGCTTTCACGACACTATAGCCATTCGCGATCGCTAGAATTGCTAGTTGACGTGGTAGTTGGCCATTGGACGAAAGAGCTTCCATGGACGTTTCTTGAGGCTGGCTTCATATCCGTTGTAGCTTAGGCTGGTTTTTAAACTTATTAGTTTCCAGATTTCATGTGAGCTATGAGTTGATCATTGGATAGTTTAGGAAACAATGGAATAAGGATGCAATTTTCATGGGATTTACTCCCACGTAGCTCTTTGATTACGAATCTTTAAATAGAAAAGTTAGGATGAGAACTTTGGTTAACCTAGAAGTCGCAGGACAAGAGAGCTTCTCTCTAACTCTCGGGTAGACTTCTCTGGAACTCGCAAGGTAGATTCTCCATCATTAGCTTTGAAGTCACGATTTACTATAGGTGATGTTTAAGATTATTCTTTAATAACCAGTTCATTGATTATTTAAAATGAAGAAACAACATAGGATGATTTTGGAATAGGCAGCGTTTGAGATGGTTTTGGATTAGGTAGACCTTCACGAGGATATTTGGTAAGTGATGTTTTGCTTTTGCTTGACCTTTGGCCTACATCACAAAGACGCTAGGGTATGTTGCTTACTACTTTTACTGTTGTTATCGAGGATTTGTGGTTTGTTGTTGTGTTTATTTTCACGCTTACTGAACTAAGGATTTGATGCCTTGCTCTTTGTGTTTATTTCATGCTTACTGAACTAAGGATATGATGATATGATCATTGTGATTATGTTATGCTAGTTAAACTCTGGATGAGTGTTCTGTTATGATAGGTATTATCACTTTGTGAGCATTAGGCTCATAGCTTACAACTTGCGGTGTAGGAAAATGACAAACAGATTTAGAAACAGTTGATGAAGGATTTGCATGGGCGAGACTTGCGGCTGGTGAGGCTAATTAAGGTGAAGAGGAAAAAGTTTATAAAACATAAAGTAACCTTTTAATTAATTGTCTTTAAATGAAATATTTATGCTTCCGCTATGTTTTCAAATAAAAATTAATTTACGCTTCCGCTATGTTTTGATAAAAGATTTTATAACTATAGTTTTCTACCAAATCATCACGATTTTAATAACGAGTCAAAGAAAAAGGATTTTAATGGTCCAGTTAAAAGAAGTGCACTCTGATTTCATATTAAAATGGTTTTAATAACGATTCACAATCGCGTTACTAAAATTTTAAATTTCACCTATTTTTTTAAAGGAAACGAAAAACCGGGTCGTTACAGTTATTGTCTTGATATTGAGGCTAATGTTGTTGGATTGCTCTCTATTTATTTAGAGGGTTGTGAATTGTTTTTGAAATGGTATTTTTTAGAGTGGTGCTCGGTTGTTGGAATTTCACTCTGATTTAGTCTACTGCCTTGGAAGATAGTGGTATGATATTTCCCTCTGTCCATTTCCATTTACTGTCCTGATAAAATGATGAAATAATTATTGATGAGGGTTTTATTAACTCTGAAGGTGTGAATACTCTGGAAGATAAGCATAAATAATGAACTTGCTTTGAAGACCACCATGTAAGTGTTATTGTTTGTTTGTTGTATTAATTGGCCTACATCACAAGAGAATAAGTATTGTTTGTTGACTGTGTTTACTAGAGAATTATGTTATTAATCTTGCTATGATTTGAGGATGTATTGTTTGGTGATTGTTTGATGCTTGATGTTGTGTTTATTAGAAATTAAGTTCTTTAAGTTTTAAGTTAAGGATATTGATCATGCTTTGAGGTTATATTGATGATATGCTAGAATTTTGTGTTCAAATGCATTCATGCCTTATATTTTGAAAAGTTACAAAAATGGTTTTAAACATGGTTTTGAAAATGAATGATATTAAATGTAAATAAACGTAAATAGGTGTGATGAGATTTGGGTTTTTTAGTTGGTTGCCCATGTGGGCCATATGGTGCTGCTTTACCTTATCAAACTGACATCCCTAACACCTAGATAGGTAACTAAAACTAAAGGAAAATGGAATAAAGGGAAATAAATGTAAAAAGACGTTGTGAGGTGTGGGTTCTTGAGTCGACTGCCCCACGTGGGCCATATGGTGCCAATCTACCTTATAAGGTCACATTTCTAATGCCTAAATGGTTAAGTAAAAGTAAAAAGGTAAAGGTAATGGAACACGAAAATAAAAAACAATATATCTTTTTATAAATAATGCATAACAAGAGCATTGTATAATTTATATCGCTTATTGATCTTTAGGGTCATAGTTTAAGCCTTGTGATGTAAATAAGGAGCCTATGTTATAAAAGAGGGAGCAGCTGATGGAGTTTTGCGGTATTGAGCCTTTTGTGCTGTTGGCAAACTAACCAGTGGGTTGTGGCTCCATGTAACAGGTTTTAAGATGACATGTTTTGGTATATGTATTTTGGCACTTGGACAATGGCTTTGTAATAGTTCTTTACTTACATATATGACTGTTTTCAAATCTATGCAACTTGGTTTAAAATGTGGCCAGAAATGTTTTACATTAATTATATGGAATGTGTTTTGAAATCAAGTATAAGTCTTTCGCTACGCATTTTAATGAAAGAAGTTGATTTAAAAGATAAGTTTTAAATTTTACGCATTTTACAAGGAAAAGTATTTTAAATCTAAACATTCTAAGAAAAAGAAAATAGGTCATTACAGAATCCTCCTGATACTTTGGATGGTTTCCGTGCCAAGTATCATAAGGTTATCCCTGGTACATCTTCTAGTACATGCAGATGGTTGATTGTGCGCTGTGTGAAAGATGGGATTAGGAAGATGATGATGCTTCCTTGGGTTTCGAATCCCTAAACCTAATCAGGGTGTATATTACAGGCTGTGTTGTCATGGAGCTTGCTCACCGAAAACCCGGGTGACGTGCTGAGTCTTCGTACCGTTGTCATTTATCTTCCTCTTGGCTAATGAGGTGCTACACAGAAACGGTTGTCGCCTTTCTGTGTGATTGTTCAGAGGAGTCCCTGAGTGTTCATCCATTTTTACGAATAACGGTTTTTATATTAAAATTACGACAAGAGTATTTTTACTTATAGCTATCTATGTATACAGTCATGTTTTCTTGATGTCTCGTCAGGGGCCTTTGAGGCCAGATTTCCTTAAAAGATAAAAATTATTTGAAATGTTTTTTGAAAAATGTGCATGACTTCCCAAAACTCAAGGTTTTCATGGAAAAAGTAAAACAAGTTTTACACGCGCATAACATTTAGTATAAGTTTCCTACTGAGCTAGTCCCTCACCCCAACGACACCTCCATTCTAGGTAAGAAAAAGAGTAGCTAAGCTTTAGCGGGTTCGGGCTAAAGACGTTGTTCCCTTTTTTATTTCGTTTCCTAATTGTATCTTTATTTCTTGATTAGTAGCAGTGGATAATTTGTATGCACAGTATTACTTGGACTTTTTAATTTATTATTTTCGCATTATAAACTCTTGCGATCACTCTATGGACCGTGGCCCATCACATGTTGGCTATAGCTGGATATTTTATACAAGTCTTTCAAAATATTTTAAGAAGCCTTGGGTTGGGCAATCGAGTCCTCTCTTAGAGGGTTGGGTCGTTTGGCCTGGCGTTTCTGTCTGGCCCGCCTCCAAGTCATAACAGAAATTTTTCGTATCAGAGCTTAAGGTTCCACGATTTTGAAATAGTGATTTCTTAAGAAAATATAACAGTGAAAAGTTTCGATGAAGTTTACTATGCATAAGAATTTTCTAACCAAGTGTATTCCTCTTCTCTGAATTTTGAAAATACCACGGAGAAGGACATCTTGTGGCCGACCGTAAAAGGGTGGTTCCGATCCCATTGAAGCAATGATGGACGCTTTGCGGAACTTGACCAGTAACAGTTCTGCATAGAAACCTAGTATGATGAGGATGAAGTATTTTTGGGAGTTTGCTAGATTGAACTCGCCCGTGTTTGATGGTGGGGCAAACCCAATGGGAGCGGAGAATTCGCTCTAGCTGATGGAATGTTGTGAGGTCCAGTTACGATGTCCAGTCGATGAAGTGGAAAGATTTTACCGAGGTATTTAGGGCGTAGTATAGTAGCTGTAGCCATTATGAGTTATAGCCAAGTCTTTTCAAGAGTTGACCCAGGGTCAACAGTCAGTGCAGGAGATGGAATCTCCATTGATACTTAGTACTCTTTTGGGTGTCCAGAGTGGAGTACCATCTACGTGCAGAGCAGTCTGTGTTGTGATTGATGACTGCAAGTTTTCTACAAATCTGGTTATATTACCTATGAGTTAGTTTGATGTGATTCTAGGTATAGATTTGCCATGGAAGTACCAGGCAACCATGGAGTGTCACTTGAAAAAGGTCACAGTCATAACCAAAGATGGACAGGTAGTTGTGTATCGGGCTGAACCTAGCATAGAAACAACTAACCCTATCTTACGGGTTTGTCTAGGTGGACATAACATATTAGAACTGTATGGGAGCCTCTAATTAGTTGAGGTGATGGCGAGGCCACTGGACAGGACTTGGATATCTCGGTAGTGAGAGAGTTTCCAAACATGTGTCCCATGAGTTGTCAGGGTTGCCTCTAGACGGAGAAGTTGAGTTCCGCATTGATCTAGTTCCACGTGCTACACCAATTTCTACTCCTGCATATAGAATGGTTCCGGTAGAGTTAAATGAAATGAGGAAGCAGTTGAAAGAACTGCAAGAAAGTGGATTCATCCGAGAGAGCGTGTCCCCTTGGGGCGCTCCCATACTATTTGCAAAGAATGTCGATGGGACTTTGAGTCTTTGCATACATTACCAGAGATTGAATTGAGTTACCATGAAGAACAAGTATCCTTTGCCTAGGATCGATGACTTATTTGACCAGCTTGGGGTTCGCGATATTTTTCAAAGATTGGCTTGAGGTCTGGGTATCATAAGATGAGGATCCGTAAAGAGGATATTCCAAAAATAGCATTCCAAACGAGTTATGAGACTTTTAACTTTCTAGTCCTACCTTTCAGTTTGATGAATGCACCAACAACATTTATGGACCTCATGAACTAGGTTTTCAGGCCCTACCTAGATTAGTTTTTCATTGTGTTTTTTTGATGACATCTTAATATATTTGAAATCTCGGAGTCAGCATCAGGAACATCTTTGGATTGTGTTACAGACTCTAAGGGATCATTAGTTATATTCCAAGAGGAGCAAGTGTGACTTTTGGATGTTAGAGGTCAAGTTCTTAGGGTATGTAGTTTCACGCGAGGGAAATCTCAGTCAATCCGGCAAAGATTGAGGCAGTTGTGGAGTGGCAGCCTCTAAAAAATGTGTTTTAGATCCACAGCTTCCTTGGTTTGGCGGGTTACTATCGACGATTTGTTGAGGGATTTTCTTCACTGGCCGCATCGTTAACTCAGTTAACCCGGAAAGGGATACAGTTTGAGTGAAACGACAAGTGTTAGAATGCTTTTCAGGAATTGAATAGCAGATTGACAAGCGCACCAATTCTGACAGTACCAGACAGTGAGCAACCTTTTGCCATATACACTGACGCATCTGGGGTTGGCCTTGGATGCTTACTTATGCAGTAGGAGAAAATGATTGCTTACGCATAACGGCAGTTGAAGCCCCATGAACAGAACTATCCACCTCATGACTTGAAATTGGCAGCCATAATATTGATATGAAGATTTGGAGGAGCTACTTGTATGGCATGAATTTCCAGGTGTATTCTGACCATAAGAGTCTAAAGTATCTCTTCACTCAACGAGACCTGACTTTGAGATAGCGGAGATAGATGGAGTACTTGGAGGATTATGATTTCATCTTAGAGTATCACCCCGACAAGGCAATTGTAGTGGTTGATACCTTGAACCGATATCCACAGGGATCTATGACTTGTCTCTTTCTCGATGAATGGAAGCAGTTTGTGGCTATTGGATATTTCAATCGCCAGTACTATGAGTTTGGGGATGCCGCATGTGTGTACAGTGTTGTGGCCACTCCAACAATACTTCAAACGACCAAACAATTTACAGCTGTAGGATGAAGAACTCAGAGGTAGAGTTGAAAAGCTTAACAATGGCGAACAACTTGATGGTTAGGGAGTCAACATTGAGGGAACTATCATCTGTCAGGGTAGGGTGGTAATCCCCAATATCCAGGATTTGAGATAGGTCATTCTTGATGAAGCTCACAAATCTAGATTCCATATTCACCCAGGAAGTACGAAGATGTTCCAAGACCTGACATGACAGTATTGGTGGATGGGCATGAAACGTGAGGTAGCAGATTTTGTGGCCAGGTGTTTAACTTGCCAGCAAGTAAAGGTTGAGCATCAGAGGCCGGTGGGATCATTGCAGCCTTTGCCTATCCCTGAGTGGAAATGGGATAGGATAACGATGGATTTTGTCACTAGTCTACTTAGAACTCCTCAAAAGTTAGACGTAGTGTGGGTCGTTGTAGATCAGTTGACCAAGTCCGCACAACTCATTTTGATCTGAATGGATTTTCTTTTATCAAAATTGAGCCGATTATATATCAGGAACATTGTCTGTCTTCACGGTGTTCCCACTAGCATCTTCTCGAATGGTGAGCTTAGATTCACATCCAAGTTCTAGAGTGCTTTGTAGAATGCCCTAGGTATGAAGTTGAATCTTAGCACAACACAACATCCTTAAACTGATGGACAGTTGAAATAGACTATCCAGATTTTGGAGGATATGTTTCGAACCTGTATCCTAGATTTCAATGATAGCTGGATAAATCATCTGCCGTTGGTCGAGTTTGTATACAACAATAGTTATCAGAAAAACATTGGTGTCTTTCTGTACAAGGCATTATATGGGAAGTCATGCCATTCACCAGTGTGTTGGGTTGAGGCAGAGGAGAGATTTTTGCTTGGGCCGGAGCTGATCTAGGAGACCAGGGACAAGATTCGGGTAATTTAGGAAAGGCTTAAGACTGTGCAGAGTAGACAGAAGAGCTATACCGATTTGAAGAGGCATGAAGTTGAGTTCGATGTTAGAGACTTCATATTTCTGAAGGTTTGACCGAGGCATGGAATCAGTCAATTCGAGGTCAAAGGAAAGTTAGCCTCAAGGTATATTGGCTCATTTCAAATTGTTGAAAGGATTGGCAATGTGGCCTACAAGCTCGATCTACCTCCCCAGCTCGGATACATTCATAACGTCTTCCACATATCCCAGCTGAGGAAGGTCAAACCAGATCTGTCCCATGTTATCTCCTGGATGGACGTTCCTATCCAGGAAGATACCTAGTATGAGGAAGATCTAGAGTGAATCCTTGCCAGAGAGATTAGGTTCCTTTGTCACAAAGAGATCGCATTGGTTCGTGTGCTATAGAGGAATCACACTGAGAGGGAAGCGACATGGGAAGTTGAATTCGATATGATGAAGAAGTACCCTATTTTTTCTGATGTGTAAAGGATTTTATTTTAAATTTTGAGACAAAATTTCTTTTAAGGAGGTTAAGATGTAAACCCGAGAATTTTTAAATAATAAATTCCACATGTAAATTTTTTGTGTTAAAATCGTTCAATGTGCTAAAAAGCTGACTTGATATATCGCGTAGCGGCCACGTGTGAATTCTTGATCAAACGGTCAACATTGATAAAATTGAATGTTACCAAGCCGTAGATAAACTGGGAAAGTGAAATTGGAAAATTAATGTGGTCAAAGGATCATTGTCGATTTGTGTTTGGAGCGAATCATAATTAAAATGTTGGGAATTGAATTAGATTTATTTAATATATCATATATATTTGTTTATATAGTATTTATTCAATAAATTAATTAATGAAAATTAAAGAAATAAAGAAGAGGAATAAGAAGATAAAGGAAAATCCTTCTCTTCCATTCGTTTGGCCGACAACGAGCAAGACACACGCGGGAGAACGGCGGAGATCAAACGGGCAAAACCCGACGTTCTAATGGAAGGAAAATGTTCGTGCCAACGAGGGGAGAAACATTTGTGAAGGGAGTTTTTGAAACGGTAAAGATTTCTCCCTCGATTTTATAGTTTTAACCTTGAAAGTATTGGCCTCGGATTCGTGCCTCAAAATCTTGAATCCGAGGGATCCCTCTATTGAATGTTGGATTATTTCGAGTCTAGGGATAGTAGTTGATCGATTGGAGGCGAAACGAGGAGAAATGGTGCGTCTCTAGTGGAGAAATCAAGCGGGGACAAAGGTTGGTCGACAGACGATCGATCAGGAACACGAGGTCGATCTGTAATACCCAGAATCAAGCTTAAACTAAGGATAATCATAATTGTGAACAATTGGAGATTTTGGAATGATTTTATTATGGACTACAATACCCCAAAATAAGTTTAGTAAGCGTACTAAATTTGGGTATAAATAGTGCTAACTATTGGAAATGGGAATTGAAGATTTATTATATGATTATGGAGATAATTGGTTGATTATTGTTTAAGGATTGTTAAATTAGTGAAGGGAAGAAAGGATTTAGGGAGCAAATCTTACAAAGGCGAAATAACAGTAGTGGGACAATGGGCAATGTAGGACAGGTTGATCCTAAGATCGACATGTGGCAAGATCATTGGATCAGTCGATCTTGTAATAGTCCGGTTCCACATGAAAAGGCATAAACAAGTTTTTAACGTTGGACCGGTCGATCATATGATCGATCAGGTCCACGTGATATTCTAGTCACCGAAGAAAAATATGTAATCTTGAGGTGACGTTTCTTGTGCTTCCTCCATTCATCCCCCTTTACATATGGAATTTCATGTGAGGGGTTAGGTGAGATTGTTGGGGATTATTTGAAGCATATTTGGGATGCTTCTATGTGGAAGATAAGAGACAGAGAGAGGGAGGAAGGAAAGAGAAAGCTCTTTGGAGGAGGAAAAGGCCGAGAGCTATGAGTTGCGAAAGGAAAAGAAAGAAGAAGTAGTGGAAGGAAAGAGCTTCTAGAAATAAAGAAGAAGAAGAAGAAAAGAGGAAGATGAAGCTCTTAGGTCTCGAGTGCCCTTCTGGTAAGAAGATTTCCTTCCTGGTTTTTATGAATTTATGAAAAGATATTGTGAAAAGTACAAGATGTAGATACAAGTGTTAAGGAGTGTGTTGTTGCTATTTCTGTTAATGTTTAATGGATATGAGGAGGCTTCATGGTTGAGATTTATATGGTGTGTGAATTATGCTTCTTGGGTGAGAGTTATGTTCTGTTTTGATGGTCGTGGTTGGAAATGTTCTCTATTTTGTTCATGAACATTTGGATGAGATACGCCCAGTTGCTTGGAAATGAGTCTCTGTTTGTTTATTGCTTTGTGCTCTTTATTGTTGTTAAGCCATTGCTCTATCAACTATTTATGATGCTAAGTTAAGAAGAATGTTGAGTTGTGGAATATGTTATCTGACCTGTTAATGGATGAACCTTATTAGGATATTCTTATTGGACGTTAAGGTATGTGGATGTGTTCTGTTGCTTGGGAATGGGTTTCTGTGTATTTACAGCTTTGATAAATATGCTCTGTCGGTTAAAGAATTTATCCTGCATGTTATGTATGAATATGATAATTAGTGAAATGAAGAAAAAGGTTAAGTTTAAGATTCTGTAAGTTTAAGTTTCTCTTTTATTGGTTATAGTGTTGATGAAAATAAGTGGATGAAAATTGTTGGGTGATTAAGTTGTATTTGGATTATGAATACTATTAAGTAATGAATGAAGAATAATGGTATAGATAATGGCTAATAATAAGTGATTATTAATGGTTATTGATGATTAAATGTTATCGATTTTGAAGGTATTAAGTAGAAGGAAGAACTTAAGTGCTAAAATGCGTCACGCACCCCCAGGTAAGTGATATTGTTTGTGTTTTGCCCTTTAGGGTCTACATCGCAAGAGTTAGGGTTTGTATTCTGACTGTATTTATTAGATGATAGGTTATGATCATGCTATTGTTCGAGGATTATTGTTGTGTGCTTGTTTGTTGTTTTAATGATGTGTTTATTAGATTGAGGTTCTTTATGTTAAGAATGTTGATATTGATCATGCTCTGAGGATATATTGATGATATGATAGAATTGTATGCATTCACAATCATTCATGCATCATGGTTTTTAAAAGGTTACAAAAACGATTTTCATGCATGGTTTTGGAAAATGGTATAATGGATGCTCATACATACTAAGTGGATGGAGTTTTGGGCTAGTGGTATGAGACGCTAGCCTAAGAACCACTCTTTGAAGGTTGATCACCCGAAGCGGACTAACTCCACTTAGGCTATATGATTATCCATTACATCATTCAAGGTAAACAAACTAAACAAAACAAACAGAATAAATGTATATGGACATGTGGGGGTTCGGGAGAATGGGTGACGGTCCTTGGTGGTAACACCCTGGATGGATACAGCTCATCCCACGTAGGGGTGGAGTGACAGTGAAGCTCAAGTGAACCAATAGATGTATCCCTTCTTCTGTACTAGAAATCCCCAATGTTTGGATTGATAAGGGAAAACGTAAAGAAAATGACAGAAAGAATAGGTTCCTTTCTAGAAACGAAAATAGAAAAATGTATACGAATTTATAAAACAGCATAGCATGAGCATTTGCCTATTTTATATCGCTTACTGAGGCTTAGACTCATACTTTAAGTCTTGTAATGTAGGTATGTGCAGAAACGAGAAAATGAGCAGTTGATGAAGGATTTGCACGGTTGGGGGCTTGGTGGCTGGCTAGGTTAAAGGATGAAAGGAAAAAGGGAAATGTAAAAAGATTTTTATAACAAGCTTTGCAAAGGTTATTTATGGTATTCTTAAATGTTTTGTTTTATAAGAAGTTTTCCCAAATTTTACTTATAGTCTTTAAAGGATTTTATGACAAGTCTTCCGCTACGCAAAACTCGCTTTTAAAAATGACACGTTTTAAAAGAGGAAAACTGGATCGTTACACAATCAACCAGAAATTTTGTTGTCGATAGACCAAAGGCAGTGGTTGATTGATCGAAAATGGACCGATCGATTATCCAAAGTCTAGAGGCGACTCTGGATGATCACTGATCGATCAATTGACTAGTTGATCGACTGGGCCACTAGTGGACGAGCAACCTAAAATGGACTGGCCAATCACCTAAAGTCTAGAAGCAATGCTGGACAATAAACTGGTCGATCAATTAACCAATTGATCGATGGACGATAGATTGAAAATCAGTCGATTGACTGTAAATGGACAGAAGCGGACAGATTGCCCTACAGTCTGTCCCGACTCCACGTCCGCTGTATAGACATGCATAGTATTGGGTCAATTACACTTTAGTTGGGTTCCTATTCCCAGTATAGGACCCTTCCAAGTAATACTTGGAATTTATTGAAGAGAATTCCCTTGTTTGGCATGTTTTAGGCTCTGGCGAGTTCGAGGACTTTGAGTCGGTGCTTGAGGTCGCTGTTCCTTTGGACACAAGGAGAGACCGCCATCGAGGTAGGGGTTTTATACCTAGTTGCTTGAATTGCATTTCATTGTTTTTCAGCAATTGTATTTTATAGATTACCACAAATGAAAAACCTGATGGAGACTGTTCGAGAACACGTTAGTTTTTATATTACATATGTACCAGAGTTTTACACGTTTAATTTCTTACACATTGCTTTTTTATGATATGATATATATTGGATTCTAATTTGGGGCGATGAATACTCTTGATACTTTGGACTGTTTCGGTGTCAAAATATCAAGAGGTTATCCCTAGTACATTTCCTACTGCATGGAGATGGTTGATTGTGCACTGTGTGAAAGATGAGATTAGGAAGGTGAAACAATTCCTTGGGTTTCGATTCCCTAAACATGATCAGGGGTTATATTATATGTTGTGTCTTTGTGGAGCTTGCTCGTTGACAACCTGGGTGATGTGCCAGGTCTTCTAACCACCGTCATTTGTCTTCCTCCAGGCTCATGAGTGCTATCCAAAAATGGTCACTGCCTTTCTATGTGATTGTTCGAAGGAGTCCCTGTGTGTTCATCCATTTTCATGAATAACAATTTTTATGATAAAATTATGGTGAAAGTTTTTTTACTTATAGCTGTCAATGTATACAGCCATGTTTTCTTGATGTCTCGTCGGGGGCATTTTGTAATACTCGGAATTAAGCTTAGACTAAAGATAACAATGATTGTGAATTATTGGAAGTTGTGGAATGATTTTTATTATGGATTGTAATACTCCAAAAATAAGTTTAGTAAACATGATACGTTTTGTATAGTTAGTGACAATTATTGGAGTTGATTGAAGAGTTATTAGATAATTTTAGAGTTAATCGGGGTGAGGTTAGAAATTATTAAGTAAAGATATTGAAGACTACATGGGATGATTTTATGAGGGATGATGATTTTAGATGCTGAAAAGATAAAATGGGAGATTGAAACACCAAGGAATCAGTTGATCAAGAAGATTGATCATGAAAGTTACAGAGGCAAAAATATTACAGAGGCGAGAGGTGTAAGTTGCTACATTAGAGTGGTAGATCGCTGATCGATCGAGAGGATTTTGTGTGCGATCAGCCGGTCTCACGACGAAAGTCCAAAAAATCTAATTTTATGGATTACGAGTTGATTGTTACTGAATATAGAAGATAAAAGAGAGAAGGATGTTTGTAAGGCTCTTTGTTTATTTGTGAACATTTCGGATGAAATATGCCCTGTTGTTTGGAAATGGGTTTCCATTTCTTATTGCTTGATAAATGATCTACGCCCTGTTGATTAAATAATGTTCCTTATTGTTCCTGCTTCCTAGTTTATTGAAATGTCTATACTCAGATGTATTATTCTGTTACATGCATATTAATGGTGGGTTGGATGTTACGGCTTTTGATGGTCACAGTTGGGAATTGTTCTCTATTGTGTTTACAGCTTTGATGATTATGCTTTGTTGGTTTTAAAATGCTCTCTATGCTTTGGCTTCTGCTTAGGGGGATGGAAATGGTAGTTATACTCGATTGGCAGAGCGTTGTTAGGCTCCACGATTGTTATTTAGTTTTGGATTTTGGAATTGTTAAATGATTAGTTGGATTGGGTTATGAATTTCTATTACAGGAATAATGGTATCAAAATTGTTAAGGATAATGAACTGTAGAAATGAAGTTAAGAATTTGTGATTATTGATGATTGATTATTTCATGATGTTGAAGGTATTCAGAAGAAGAATTAAGTGCTAAGCTCTCTAAGGATGCTAGCTAAGTGATATTGCTTGTGTTTTGCCGAAAGACCGACATCGTAAGAGTTAGGATTTGTAAGCTAATTGTGTTTATTAGATTATTAGATTATTGATCTTGCTGTTGTTAGAGGATGTATGCTGCTTGTTGTTTGATACTGTGGTTATTAGATTTAGGTTCTTTGAGTTAAGTATATTGATATTGATCATGCTTTGAGGATTATAGGATTTTGATATTGATCATGCTTTAAGGATTATATTGAGGATATAGAATTCTATGCATTCACAAGTATTCATGCATCATGGTTTTTAAAATGATACGAAAATAATTTTCATGCATGGTTTTGGAAAATGGTATGATGGATGCTCATACATACTAAGTGTACGGTGTTCTCGAGGGCTGATCACCCGAAGCGGACAACCTTCATTTGGGCTGTAGAAATATCCATTTTTCATTGAAAGTAAAATAGATAATAAATGAATTAAACAGAATAAATGTAAACAGGATGGCCACCTTAGGTGTGTGCCACGAGATGATAAGAGATGTGAGCTTGTTAGTTGGTTCTCGATTGATGTCGTGGTTGGCCGAGGCAACATATGGTGAGGTCATTTAAGCGTTGGTGCGCAAGGCTACTAGTGCATATTTGATTGATATCGGGACCGATTGTTGTGTGTCAATGCGTACAATAGCTAGCAGAGCTTTCGGTCGATGCGGGAGCTGCTTATACCAGATGTGGGGCCACTGTGCATTGATATGCATAGTAGTTATTAGGCGATTCGATCAATGTCGAAGCTTTATCACATAGCGGGTTGTGAGTCCTCGATTGATGTTGAGACCAGGTGCATTGATGTGCACAGAAACAGAAAAAAACCTAATATGTAAAAGATAAACTAAACGAAAACAGAAAACTACATACTGATTTAAAAGTTGCATAGCATGTGCTAATTTAATTTTATATCACTTGCTGAGGCTTAGTCTCATAGTTTAAGTCTTGTGATGTAGGTATGCGTGGTATCAAGGATAGGAGCAGTTGAGTAAGCATTTGTGTGTTTTGGGCTTGGTGGCTGGCTAGGCTAAAGGATTTAAAGAGAATTGATTTGTAAAGAGTTTTGTAAAGTATTTAAGTTGTAAAAGAAAAGAAGTTTCTTTATTGTATTCTCAAATGTTGTTTTAAAAGTTTTCTGTTGTATTTTATAAAAGAAGGTTTACCAAATTGTAAAGGTTTTTAAGAAAGAATTTTATTTACCGTCTTTTAAAGGGTTTTAAGAATGAAAAGTCTTCCGCTATGCAAAAGTTTTAATTTTTTGCAATTTCCAATGATAAATGTCTTTTAAAAAGGACACATTTTAAGAAAGGATAACCAGGTCATTACAAATATGGTATTAGAGCACCCATGTTTTAAAATTGATTATATATACTGCCTCCAACACAAGTCTCAGTGTGGAAATACTCCATCAACTGTAAGTATGTTAGTAGCTTTGTTTTCTAATTTAAGTATTTGTTTTATGTTCAAAAGATACCATGGCTAGAGGGCAAGGAAGAGTTGGGCGAGAGAGAGTTGAACGAGAAAGAGTAACAAATAATGTAGAAGAGACCATCAATCAGTTGAGTGATTTAGTGGAATGGCAATTTCGTCACTTGGAGAGACTTATGGAAATGATTGAGCAAGGAAATGCAAGAGTGGCAGAACAACCAGATGTAAGTTGGGAGAAGTTTCAATGATTGTGACCACCTTAATTTGATGTAAATATTACTAATCCAGACGATGTCGAGGAGTGGATTAGAACTATGGAAGACATGTTTGCATATGCTAAGGTAAAGGAAGAGGAGAGGGTAGCATGTTCCATGTTTATGCTGGTCAATGATGCAAGATTTTGGTGGGAATTAATCAAGATGACCAAAGATGTGACTACAATGACGTGGATAGAATTCAAGAAGATCTTTTATGACAAGTATTTCAACTGCACAACAAGGACAAGTAAGCTAGTAGAATTTACTTAGCTCCGGAAAAAAGGAATAGTTACGAAGTATGTGCGCGAGTTTGAAGTATTGTCACGGTTTGTGCAAGGACTCAACATAGAGATTTACAAGGGTATTATGATATCAGGTACTCAAGACGTGGAATACTTGGAGATTGTATCAAAGGTTTTTTACATTGGAGAAGTAGAAAAATCGGTTTGCAAAGCAAAATGATTCTGCTATAAGATTTCAACCACACTCAAGGGAAAAAGGGGCTTGCCCAGAGGAGTAAAGCGATCATTTGAAGAAGGAGGCCAATAAGAAAATCAATGCCCAAGGTGTAAGAAGAGTCATGAAGGGGAATGCACGGCCAGATCTCGTTAGTGTTTTAATGTGGTGATGTTGGTCATTTTGCCAGAAAATGTCCAAATGTGTAAGATGTGAAAGCATGTTGAAAATTAGAAAAATGGTTGGGGTGTACTAGGACTGGGCTATATATGCAAGTACGTTAAAAATAATGTGGAGTTTGTAACGTATGTGTTTTGTTGGCAATGAATGTAATGAATGTAAAAATGTAATGTGATCAACGTTTGTCTATCCTCTCGTTGTTATTATTGGCATTGGGGAAGTGGAAAATGAGGAGGAAACTCTGCTCAAATAAGGTTGTTTGTTGTTCATTTCAGTTACTGCTTACTGGACGATGAGGGATTTAAGGTGAATGGATAAAGTTGTTTTGGGCTTAGAAAATGAAGTTGCATAATATGTACATAGATACAAAGTGCTAGGGGATGACTGTTCTTTGATTTCTTCAACTATTAAATTGGGATTGTGGTGCCCTATTTCGGTGATGTTCTAATAGATGTTGTTGAAGACTTAAAGTTATGTTCCCTGTACTTAAGATGGTGGAGATTGAATCTGTAGTTTAATATTTGTTGAGGTTCTGTTTTGCCAACAGTTGGAGTTTTAGAGGACTCTATTGGCTGAATAGGAACAAAATGGTGAGGGAAACAAGATGGAACAGGGATCCAAGAGATGAAAGGAATAGTAAACTAATGGAAGTATTGGAACATCAGGTTTAATTTATGGAATGAATTAGGAAATTAGAAGAATGGAGAAACTGGCAGCTGAAGGTTCCCAAGGAATTAGGGTGCTAAAGGTTTCGATGACTAAAGTCGCCATGTTTTAAAGGAGATGTTTATGATCCAATAAGCTTGGAAGGATAGTGTAACGACCTAATTTTTCTTACGTTTGAAAACGTGTAAAATTTAAAACTTTTTCTTTTCTTTTGTGAAACAACATAAGACTTTTCATTATTAAAACCTCTTTTTAAATGATACGAAAAATAGAAATCTTTTTTGAAAATATTTTATAAAGCACAACGGAAAACTAAGTAAATTAAACAAAGCATTTTAGAATACAATAAATAACTTCTTTCCTTTTTCAATTTATTTACATTTACAAAACCTTTACAAATTTTTTTTTACATTCATTAGCCTAGCTAGCCACAATATCCGCTCGTGCAATTCATTCATCAACAATCCTTAACCTATTCTCGTGTTTCTCGTACATACCTACATCACAGGATAAAACAATGAGTCTAACGCTCAACAAGAAATAGAATGAATTGCAATGCTTATGCTCAGTGCGTGCTTATACAGTCTATCTTAGAGAAGAACATATCTCCTCCTTTACATTTCGTTATAGAAAAAGGATACATCCTATGGTCATATGGCTTAACCGTCTCTTCGACGAGGAGATACATCCATTAGGGGTGTCACCATAATCACCGTCACCAATCTCCTGTGTTGTGCAAGCGTGGGGGATGTCTAGTACAAGAGAAAGGATACATCCTATGGTCCATGTGGCTTAACTGTCACTCTCTCCCTACGTGGGAGGAGATACATTCATTAGGGGTGTAACCACAATGGGCCGTCACCTATTCTCCTGTACCCCCACCACCTATTTACGTTTATTCGTTCATTTCATTAACATGTCATGCATAAGTCAACATTTTCATAAATCATAAGCGTGATGCTTATATGTCATGTCATTTTCAGTTCACAACGATATATGAAATTCACAACAGATAACATAACATTACAACTGTGATATGAGCAACATTAATTAAAGGATACTATCATAATAAACTATGCAATTATTAATAGAGAGCAAATAATGAAACTAGGAAACAGCCATTATTAACAAGAAGGTAATCCAAACTCAGAAGCAGAATCCAAGACAACTGCATTTGTAGAACCAACAATAAAGTACATGGCATTATTCAATCTATCTTCGTTTTAATAAGGAGAGAAATTTACTTGAGATGTTTCAATGTCCTTGACATTTGCCAACAACTCCTAGGTCGCACAACATCCAAATAACACATGTACTAGCTTATCGTTTAAGGAGGATAATGAAATCGTAATGCCGAAATGCACGCAGAAGGAAAGCCGAAACACTCGCTGAAAGGGGGTAGTTTCCTTTTTGAAAGATTGCATAACCGCCACGATTTGCTGCTCCCAAAAATTAAATGTGAAATTTGCTATGAAGGATGTCCGTTTTCCATAAGGGATGTCCCTCATCTCGAATACTACGGTCTTACTTCATTCGCTTCCTCATCTGATGGTCTTAAAATGCATCCATTTTTCTTTTTACTTTCCATGTGCCTTACACGTGCCCTCATCCTTGATTCAGTGATGGACATCTTTTATGAGAGACACTAGTTAATTTCTTCACCAAGAGGGACTTCCGTTCCTCAATAAGGGATGTCTGTTACCTTCATCTATTAAACGTCAGTCTTCTTCTTTTCTATGAGGGACTTCCATTCCTCAATAATGGATGTCCATTCCTCAATAAGTCTTTCCTCCCTGTGTTTCAAATGACACCATCCCACTTAAATCTTAACGTTGTTCTCGTTACTTCTATTTGGGATGTTCTTTCTCCAGTAGGGACGTCCCTCGTATCAAAACGATGCCACTTTCTACTTACTCTCAACAAACGATGCCGCCTGCTTTCCATCTTCTATAACGGATGTTCATTTTCCCTTGAGGGACGTCCATCATAACCCAAACAACACTGTTCCACAAAATTTCAACGCCAGATCTCCCTCTATTTGAAACATCTGTCAACTTTAAGGGTCGTCCATCATCATCCTTCATAATTGACTGCCACATGACAAATCCTTATTTCTCCAATTATTGATAATTCCTTCAACATATATTTAATTATACTAATACCATTACATGTTATTCCAACTTTCATCACCAATTTATTTCTGGGGCAATAAAATCCTTGAAAATCACTCCATAATTTTCAATAATTCACTATTAATATTATTCCTATTCCCAGCTTAATCCCAAGTATTACATTCTTCTCTCCTTAACAAAATTTCATTCTCAAAATTTGCTCAATGTAAGCACTCCTTCGATCTAACAACCAAAATAGCCCTTAATGTTAATCGCGTAACAATACCTAAACAACTTCTTGTATCGTACCTTTTACTTCTCCAAATTGCATCAAGTTGGCAAAACACTAACTTAGGTCACTTGATTTTCCATTACACTTACTGCCAAAAGAAAAGCCTTCGTCCAAAATCTCATCCCTTTTATCTGACACTGGGTGGCAAATCATTGTAACATGAGTCACATTATTGCTCCTAACACATCTCTTAGACACGGCCATGCCTCTTCTTACCTATATACCTCTTTCTCCAAGGAGAAATTCACATAAATTGCACTCAAATTATATCCTCAACGTCTGCACTCACCAAAATATCAATCTTACTTCCCAAAACTCAATCTTCCACAGTAGAAAACACCTTTAATGTAACCATTTTCAGTTCCTTAAGCCAAAACCAGACAATCTTTGGCAAAATGACCACCCTCATTACCTTCAAAAAGTTGTTTTGAATCATTAAGACACCTTTCGAAGTGATTTCTTTTACACCTTTGACACTATTTAACTCTTGAAGATCCAACATTCTCACTTTGAAATAATGCGTTTCCTTGAATATGTCTCTCAATCCCATGCTACTCACTTTCAATACTGTTCCACCTTGACGAAGTTAAGCAAACTCCATCATCCTTCTAATCCTTGTGGTACGATCAAAATATCTTTCATAGAAAATTTTCTTAAACTTCTCCCTGAACTTCATAACTTGGAACTTGCCACACGCAACTTTCTCTTAACTTTCTCTGGCTCTTCAACCTTAATGTACTGAAAATACTTTTCACCATTCGTACTCATCCTTCCGATTTCATTGGATCACAAACATCTCCTTCAAACATGGTGGCTTTAGTCGTTGAAGCCTTTAGCACTTAAAATCTTCAGGAACCATCAGCTGTTGGTTTCTCCATTCTGTTAATTCTCTACTCCATTCCATAGATCGAATCTGAACATTCCAATAATTCCATTAGTTTACTACTCATTTCATCTCTTTGACCTCCGTGCCACCTTATTTTCTCTTATCCTTTCATTCTTATTCAATCAATGTAGTTCATTAACTCTTCATGACTTAGGTAACCTCACCCTATCTTGTTCCCTCACCATTTTCTTTCTATTCGACCAATAGAGTCTATTACAACTCCAATCATTGGCAAAACAGAACCATAACAATATATTAACTACATATTTAAGTTTCCACCATCTTAAGTGAAAGGAATGTAACATTAACTATTCAACAACATCTACATACATACCATGCACTTTCATTTTCCAAGCCCAAACGACTTTCTTCGTTCACCTTAAATTCCTCAAGGCATAACTTTCTCTCTGTTATACACCATCCATTCATATCTTACACCTTGGGACACTTTCTGGCAAAATGACCAACGTCACCGCATTTTAAACATTGACGAGATCAAGCTAGACATGCTCCCTTATGACTTCTCTTACACTTTGGGTATTAATTTTCTTATTGGTTTCCTTCTTCAAAGAATCACTTTACTCCTTTGGAAGTGTCATCTTCTTCCCATGAGTGTGGCTAAAATCTTAGAATAGAATTGTTCTGCTTCTAGAATCAATTTTCTGCTTCTTCAATTTCAAGGGCATTTGATACAATCTCTGTGTAGGCCACATCTTGAACACTGATTATCTCAATGCCTCAATAAATCTTTGTCTTAAGTCCTTGCATAACCAGTGTACCTTATGCTCATTATTTCTCACAAGATGCGAGGCAAACCATGACTAGGCTTCAATCTTACGCACATACTCCGTAACCATTCATTCCTGCCGAAGCTGAGTAATTTCTATCATCTTATTCATCCTTATTATGCAATTGAAATACTTGTCAGAAAAATTCTCTTGAACTCTACCCGCGTTATCGTAGTCATATCCTTGGTTATCTTGATTGAGTTCCATCCGAGATGGAGAACTTAAACCATATCCAACATAGGTTCTATCACCCATTCTAAACTCCTTCTATCTTAACCAAACATCAAGGTTTTACTCTCGACACAACCTAGGCTACAACCCACAATGATAAGAAGTGAGTATCTTAACCATGTCGAAATTCATTGTCAATATTAATCCAAGTCAGTCGTACAAATAGACTAGATTTTCCAAACTTCTAGTTTGTGACAGAAATCTAACCTATGCAGGAAGCAGCAATAAATCAGTTTCTCACTTTAATCAAAATAGGTTTCTTATTCTCATTTAGGGCAGATTCTTAGCTTAACCATGCAGGTAGTGATAACGGTACGAAATACTCAACTATCCGCCACTAAAGGTCCCCAACACTCTTTTTAAAATTTTTTAATAATCCAAACAGAGTGGATTAACACTTGACTAACTAATTATTGTCCTCATGATTTAGCTTAGTCTATATCCTTCAAATGCTCTTTCTTTCCACGATAATTCTACCTTCTACCTAATTCCTCGCAACAAGCAACCCCGCCTAATTGTTTAATTCATGTAGGATTCACTTTTTACCTATCACCTTTTCAATTTATAAAAATTTTGGGCATAGTCTCCCGTGTTTCTCTACTTCCCCAAAGCTATTTCCATTCATCTTGTAGTCGAACCCAAGCAATTCTAGAAAAGTCTACTAACTATAAAATAAAATTTCCAGGGAAGCCATTCACCTATCCTTTTCAAACTAGTTCTATGGACATACTTCAAAACATACCGTGAGACACCCTCAGGTCTACCCTCTCAAAATACAAGGTTTAGTTATATGTTTCTATCATTTCAAAATACAAAATACAATATACTTAGTCACTTAGGTCCCCTAGTTCCCTCATCATCATCTCCTACAGGGAGAAAACTTTATCCAATTCTTCTTCCCTCTCGTCGCACAAGGTGAGGCAATGTCGGGCCATATGTCCAGGCCTTTTACATCTATGACATCTCCCCGACCTTGCCAAGCATGCTCCAACATGACTTTTGGTACATCATGGACATAGCACCTCTTGTGGTGTCCCCACAATGGGTTCCTTAGCAGTAGTGTTTCCTTGTAGACGTTTCCATTTTCCATGCTGATTTTTGTCCTCCAACAACCTCTTAGTCCCCTTAGTAGTCGGCTCTCCTCCTTCCCTTGGTAGTGACGGCATTTCTTCCACAAACTTCTTATTGAATTCTATAAATCCTTCCACCAAATTTTCAATGAGTGGGATCTGACACTCCATATGGTCCATCAACTGGCTAACAACTTCATCCCCCATCTTCACTTCTATCTCCATGTTATCCCTTAATTATCCCTTAACAAATCATTCACAAAAGTAGACAAAGTAATCATATGTCAGTTAAAATAGCACAAAGTATATAGTTAATGAAGCATTTCCACGTCGAAGTTTATGTTGGTAGGTAGTATACAGAATCAGTTTTAAAACCCAGGTGCTTTAATACCAACCGTAACGACCCGATTTTTCTTACATTTGAAAACATGTAAAATTTAAAACCTTTTCTTTTCTTTTGTGAAATAGCAAAAGACTTTTCATTATTAAAACCTCCTTTTTAAACGATATGATAAATAGAAATCTTTTCTGAAAATATTTTACAAAACACAATAGAAAACTAAGTAAATAAAACAAAGCATTTTAGAATACAAAAAATAACTTCTTTTCTTTTTCAATTTAATTGCATTTACAAAACCTTTACAAACCATTTCTTTTACAACCATTAGCCTAGCCAGTCACAAGATCCGCCTGTGCAAATTCTTTGTCAACTATCCTTGACCTATTCTCCTTTTTGTCATACATACCTACATCACAAGATAAAACAATGAGCCTAACGCTCAGCAATAAATGGAATGAAATGTAATGCACATGCTCAATGCGTGCTTATGCAGTCTATCTTAGAGAAGAACCTATCTCCTCGTTTACATTTTGTTATAGTAAAAGGATACATCCTTTGGTCATTTGGCTTAACTGTCACTGCGATGAGGAGATACATCCAATAGGGGTGTCACCATAATGACTGTCACCAATTTCATGTGTTGTGCAAGCGCGGCAGATTTCTAGTATAAGAGAAAGGATACATCCTATGGTCTATGTGGCTTATCCGTCACTCTCTCCCTACGTGGGAGGAGATACATCTATTAGGGGTGTCACCACAATGGACCGTCACCTATTCTCCCGAACTACCACACGCCAATTTACGTTTATTCATTCATTTCATTAACACGCCATGCATATGTCAACATTTTCATAAATCCTAAGCGTGATGCATGTATGTTATGTCATATTCAGTTCACAACAATATATGAAATTCACAACAGGGAACATTACATTAGAACTGTGATATGGGCAACATTAATTAAAGGATACTATTAGAATAAACTATGCAATTATTGACAAAGAGCAAATCATGAAACCAGAAACTAGCCAATATTAACAAGAAGGTAATCCAAACTCAGAAGCATAATCCAAGACAACTGCATTTATAGAACCAACAATAAAGTATAGGGCATTATTCAATCTGAGGCAGTAATTCAAAAATAGCAGAATAATACAACAATTCATTATTATTCACACCTCACGGTTAACAACAATTCACAGGGCCTTTTTCTACTTCTCCATCAAACTCTAATTAATAAAAGCTAAAATCATCTAGCAATCGACAGAACCATGCTTCATAACAAGTAACAGAGGCAATATTTAACCACAACCAAGTCTTGAATAATTCACAGTGCATTGTCCAGCTTCTCAATCCAACATACATGCAATTGCCAGTAGTTAATTCATCTAACAGCACAACAAATTTTCACAACGATTAACCAAATTCATACGTGAATCCAATTTCTCAATTCAACAGGAAATGGCAGTAACAAATCATTCAACAATTCAACAAACAATTCCTATGATGTTGGCCTCTACTGGCCACAAATCCTATTTCTTACCTCACTTGATAATTTCTTACAGTTGTATGCTTACCTTCACGCCAAAAGCATCAACTTTCTTTCTCTTCTTCATGTTCTCTGTGCCTTTCTCCCTCTTTCCCTCACTCCTTTTTTCTTCGTAAGGAAATTCAGAATATCCTCATATTTTACTTTTGTCTTAGTTTTAATAAGGAGAGAAATGTCCTTGAGATGTTTCAATGTCCTTGACATTCGCCAACAACTCCTAGGTTGCACCACATCCAAATGCCACATGTACCAACCTATCATTTAAGGAAGATTATGACATCATAATGCCAGAACACTCACAGAAGAAAAGCTGAAACACTTGCTAAAAGAGAGCAATTTCCTTTTTGAAAGATTGCATAACCACCACGATTTGCTGCTCCCATAAATTAAACATGAAATTTGCTATGAAGGACGTTCATTTTCCATAAGAGACGTCCCTCAACTCGAATTCTATTGTCCTACTTTGTTCATTTCCTCATCCGACAGTCATAAAATGTGTCCATTTTTTTTTTGATTTCACACGCCTTGCACGTGGTCCCATCTTTGATTCAGCAACGAATGTCTCCTGTAAGAGGCATCCATTAATTTATTTGCCAAGAAGGTCGTCTGTTCCTTAATAAGGGATGTCCATAACCTTCATATTTTAGACGTCCATCTTCTTCTTTGCTATGAGGGACGTCCGTTCCTCAATAAGGGACGTCTGTTCCTCAATAAGTCTTTTCTCCTTTTGTTCCAAATGACGCCTTCCCACTATCTTAACGCTATTCTCATTACTTCTATTTTAGACGTACTTTGTCCACTAGGGACGTCCCTCGCATCAAAACGATACCACTTTCTACTTACTCTTAACAAATGACGCCGCCTATTTTCCATCTTCTATAACGGACGTCCATTTTCCCTTGAGTGACTTCCTTCATAACCCGAATGACGTTGTTCCACAAAATTTCAACACTAGATCTCCCTCTATTTGGAACGTCCATCAACTATAAGGGGCATCCATCGTCAGTCTACATAATTGACCTACACAAAACAAATCCTTATTTCTCCGATTATTGATAATTCCTTCAACATATATTTAATTATACAAATACTATTAAATTTCATTCCAACTTTCATTACCAATTTATTTCTGAGGCAATAAAATCCATAAGAATCACTCCATAATTTTCAATAATTCACTATTAATATTATTCCTAGTCCCAACTTAATCCCGAGTATTACATATGGATTCGAATGGTGAAGAGAAATGTAATGTAACATCCTGGGTTTTTTTACAATTTAAAACTTATGATTTTGAAGACTTTTTTCTTTTTCAATTACTGCAGAAGACTCTTCATTTGAAAACTAGCTTAAATAAGAAGTGCAAAAATAAACTTCTTTTCAGTAAACTATTTATTACTTAAAAACATGTCATAATTCAAAGCTTTATAACTTTAAAACATTTTTAACAGTGGAACACTTGTATTTATAAAGCCAAAGGAATTGAAACACAACAAAAAAAAAAACCTTCTTAATAAAATAGAATACTATAAATAAGGTTTACATTCTTTAAAAGCATTATTACCAATCATTACGTTTCCTGTATAATCTTTTAGCCTAATCAGCTGCCAAGCCTACAACGTACAAATGCGTCATCAACTGCTTCTATCATCGATATTATGCATACCTACAACATAGGACTTAACTATGAGCCTTAAGCTTAGTAAGCGATATAAAAATAAAAGTGTTCATGCAATGCTCTTAAAAACACATACAATTCTCAATGTTCATTATTTCATTACCATTTCTTTTACTCTTTCCTTTATAAAAGAGTGATGAACTTTGTACTCAGTGAATGTGTATTCTAGCGGTGAACTTGTACCTTACTGGTGAACTTAAACCATGTCGGTGAACTTAAACCGCAACGGTGTACTTGTTTCATAATGGTGAACTTATTCTATCGTCATGAACTTAAACCATTTTCTTTTTTTTAATAACTTGAGAATAAGCGGTGAACTTCAACCCATCTCAGATCCCTTTCATATTTTTTTTCAAATCTCTTTCATTACCCTCGTTATATAAAATCTATGCATGAGAAATTCATTTTCATTTTAGAAAACAATAATGCATGAATGCAAGCATACAATTCTATCTAACATATCCATCTACCATATCCTCTAAACATGTTTGATTTCTAATTAAGGATCTAAACTTAAATCTAACAAACATACAATTCACACCATGCAATCAATCAGCAGTACATCTCCCAAATAATAACATTATCATAACCTGTACATCTAATAAATGCAAGCATTAAACAAACCCTAATTCCCGTGATGTAGGTCCTTTCGGACAAAACACATGCAATACCACTTACATGGAATCCTTAGCTTTAAAGAGTTAGCACTTAAATTGTCTTTCACGAAACCTATTCATAATTAACACATATGTATTAATAATTAATTTCTAATAATATAATCCCCAATAGTGTATAATTTCCTAATATGTCCAATAGAATAATACATTAACCAACGAAGTGTAATTTCTAACCCTATTAATCAGTTAAACTTAACAGGTTATTCCAATAATGACCAAGGCATAGATTTCCAGTCGCAGAATATGGCCTTCATTACATCCATCAACAAATAAAAATCAACAGATTCTAAAATTCAATTCTATCATTACTTAATTCCCAATAACAAAAAATCTATTTGATAATTCCACACAGTAAAACCAATTAACCATTTATGTCACAGATAACATGCAAACCACTATCTCATCAAACAATAAACAATAATGGAATTCCTACGTAACTTATTCTTAACAAATTGTGAGATTAATATAATCAACAAATGCTTCCAAATTCAAAGCAGACAACAACATCTAAATTAACTGAAGTAAAGTAGTAACCCATGCTTACAGTGCAATATCCAAGATGAAGACAGTGCTTACCAACAGTTTTTCTTCTCCCAGAACTCCTGTATTTTCTCTAGAACCCCACGACTTCCAAAAATTCCAGAGATTCTCTCTCACTTTTGGACTTCTCATTCACAACTCTTTCAAACCTTCTGTCAATTTCTCAAAGAAACTCTCTCGATCACCTTCTCTGCTTTCTCTCTCTCTCCCTTTGTCTGCTACTCTCTTTCTCCCTCCGAATCATAGCAGCCTCACAGTTTCTCTTTAAATCCCTCTCGGCCTCTCACTGTCCAAACAAAACTACACTCCTTCACGTCTCATATTTATAGACCACTACATGCATCCCTTCAGTGACCATTTGAAGGTCGAAAGCCAAAGGATGCAACCCCTCAAGTGCCCATGAAGCATCAGTGGCTAATCCTTAGGTTTCTAGGCGACGGCTATGTATTTCCAGACAACTTTTCATATCGTCGGTCGATCATTTCCACGGCAATGATCGATCGCCGTTCTCTTCTGATCAGCTGCAAATTCATTTGTTTAAGATTACTGGTTGATCATCATCCAGTTGATAATCGACCACAAACTTCGTTGATCAACTGCTAGGTTATTCCTTCTATATATATATATCATTTAATAAAACATAAACTACTTTCCAAATTATCCTTAATTTATCATTTTTTTACATAAAGGAATATATTTTCCAAAATTTCTCCTTCACATTATTCTTTACTAAACTCAATATACCCATAATGTTAACAATCATATTATTCTCAACCTTACTGTACCCAAATATATTTTACCAATACCTTAAACAAAAGCATTCACCTATCAGCTCCAATTTCATTGACTATCAATCACTAATCCAGTTCGAATATCATCCTATTTAACCACAAATATCATCAAACAATTCTCCAATAATCTTTATCTTTCCTTAAGCTACTTATGAACACAATCTGGGATATCATAATTATAAAACCCGTGAAATTTTTAATAAGAAATTCCACGTGTTAATTTTTCACATTGGAATCGGTCAGAGTGTGGAAAGTTTGACTTGATTTGTCGCGTAGCGTTCACGTATGAAATTTTGGTCAATTAGTCAAATGGATAGAAATGGAAGGGCTTCGACTCTATCCAAGCATTTTCGAGAGCAAGCTAGGGACAAACCATTCGGCCAATGGCAGCAGCAAATGGAACGCCAAAGTTGTCAATTGCAGGCGACTATGAAGCTCTGTCTGGGAGCTTTTTGAATAGATGAATCGCGAGGTAAGGTTTCTTTCTGATTTTGACTCTATTTTGGAACTTTTGGTTCTATTTTTTATTTCTGAATTGGATGATGCATTCTGCCTCTGTTTCATTACAGGATTTTTGATGAAAACATCGATGATATTGCTATATTTCTTGGTACTATTTTGCTTCAATAGTTTGGTTACATTTAATATCTGAGGACTTATTACTCTGTTGGTTGGGTATAGTTCTACTCACTGATCTGTTCTGCCATTGATGATATGTTTGTCATGTTAATTTTGCTCTATGGACCAAGGATATGCATTGTAGACTAATAAACTTTCACACGGATTGCCCTTGTTTTGTTACTGTTTTACTGAGTGGTGATTGTGGAAAAATCAACTACTTACTGTTTTGTTAAGTTTGCAGAATATATTAGGTTGTTATATGAGTTGGTGAATTCTGAATTTCAAGGCAATAACTTAATTTTAGATTGTCACTGCCTTGACGATGAAACACTGAGGCTGACAAATTGGTTCTGTTTGATTTCTGGATTAGATGTTCTATTCACTATTATGTAGGAAATTGAGAATTGAATGATGGCCAAATGATGTAGGATGAAATGATTTTTTTGGGTTAATTACAGTGTAAATATACACGTTGATGGATCTATTATTTACATTGTTGATGCACTGTTAGTTTACTGGATGATAAAGTTTGGGAAATTTTTTGGGTTACTTAGATGAGTCGATACACGTCAGTTGGGTTCTATTTCTGGTATAGGACCCTCCCACTTATTTCATGGAATTAATGATGTGTCCCAAGGACAGATCAATCACTCCCGAGCCAAAAGGCCCATTACTTTTCTAACACGTTTTTATTTTGCAGGGGACAATAAAGCATTAGACCGTATGGAGAGGCCAACACATGAAGATCAAGAAACTCCATGCCATGTTCTCACGTGGAGCCATGCAAACCCTAATCGGCTAGATCCATTTTGCTCCGGCTTGGAGGAGTTTTCTGAAGTCGAGGTTTACAAGGTTATTTGAGAGCTATTTAATGTTACTCCACATTAAGTCTGTCATTTTGGATCTTTGTTGATAGTTATTTTGGTTTGGAATTATTTTTGTGAATTTTAGTTTAATTTAAGCTCTTAGGTTTAGAGGTGCTCGGTTTGCATGTAAACCGAGCCCTCGTGTCCATTGTTTTGTATGTCTAAGGGCATTTTTGTCCTTTTCTTTTGCAAGGCCATTAGGGGTACTTAGTACCTCCTAATGCAAGATGAAGGACAATTTGGAAAACCCTGAAGAAGAGTTGCCTCTTGTTCTTGCGTGAAGAGCAGCGGAGATCTCCCACTTGGCCATCTCCAATCTTCAACGTCTCCTCACTTGTTTTTCTAGGTCTCAAGTGAGTCAACTTTTGCTACTTCTTTCAGCTCCTCCTTCGTTTGTGGTGGTTCTTGTGGCGTGGAGGTAGAGGACCTAGCATCCCCAATTGGAGAGAACCTTCCTTGGTGTTGGCCGAACTAGTCGCCCCTCTAGTATTCGAGGTTTGCGAACTCCTTTGATTTGTTACTTGTTTTTCATACTATCTATTGAAAGGGTATTTTGATTTCTTGAAGTTGTTAATCTCTATTTGTGATGCTCTGGATTTGGTGTGGTTTTTGTTGAGATTTGGATGTGGTAAAGATTGTTTTTGGAAGGAACTATATTTGGTCGAGATTCTGTTTTTGGCGTTGAACAGATTCGACCCTGTTTTGTGGTTGCATTTTGATCTATTTATATTCATTGGATGAAGCTCAATTTCAGTAGAGATAATTTTGATATTGTTATGTGATGATCCTCAAAATTTGGCGTGGATTGGATGTATGCACGTCGAGATCTCGTTGAGTAATTTCAGGTCGCCGGAATCTGCCCAGAAAACCCTAATTTGTGGGTTAATTTTATCAGAGCATATCTTCGTGTTTAGAATGAGTTTTAGTATGAATTTTTGATATGTTGCTCTCTAGAATGTTGGTGTGAATCTCTGAAAATTTCAGCTCCTAATTCTTTAAACTTTGGAAGTTATTCTTATTTGGAATCAGAAGACCAGATTGATTTCTTTGGAAGTAGCCGATTGGAATTGTTGACCACCAAAGAGTCTTGGACTCTATCAATTAATTTATGAATTTTCGTGTTTGAAATATTTGCCAGGCTTTGACGATTTCAGCGAGTGTGATACAATTCCCGAGAAGACAATTGCTCCGCTCCACAAGAAGGAAAGTCGAAAAGGTAGGTATTTCTATACCTTTTGCATTATATTGCATCTCGTTTTCAAAAATGATTATTTTGTGGCATACAACACTTGAAAAATGATAGGGACTATTTCGGCAACACGTAGGTTTTTATGTGTATGTATGTTTTCTCATGTTTAATTTTCGTACTTGATTTGAAATTTTTGTGCATATATTGGAGGATGAATCCTCTTGATGCTTTAGGCACTCTAGCGCTAAAGCATCACGAGGCTATCCCATGGAAACCTTCTACTACGTAAAGGTTGATTGTTTGTACGTGGGAAAAAGGGGGATGGGGAATTGGTGACATGTCCTCAGGTTTAAAGCCCTAAAAGTTGAAAATAGAGATGGGAAGGTGATGACGCTTCCTTGGGTTGCAAGTCCGTAAACTTGGCCAGGGTTTGTCACACGGAGTTGGCGGGTTGTTTAATGCCGAGTTTTACCTATTCTAGTACCGTTTCATTTAACAGGTGGCGTGACAGATTGAGCTTGCTTGTTGGCAACCCTCGTTAATTTGAAACCTTGAGGTACTTAGTGAGAAGCAATCTGTCATTGGCAACCTCATTCCAAGTATATGATCGTACGAGTTGTGTCGTCGCTGACTGGTTCACCGGCAACTCGGGTGACGTGCTGGATCTACAGATCACCGTCATTGCTACTTCTTCTACCTCATGAGGTGTTGTCATCGACGGGTGACCACCTATTCTATGATGAGTGTCGGATGGGTCCTTGAGTGAATATCTTTTTTCATTGATGATGTTTTTGTACAGAAAGCGATGTTGGCATATTTCTACGATATAGCTATCTATGTATATAGCAGGTTTTTATGCAGCCACATTGAGGGCCACTGGCTGATTTGATAAAATGATAAAGTGGTTTTAAATGATTTAAAAATCAATGTACGGTAAAAAGAGAAACATAACAATGTTTTCAAAAATAGAGAAAAACTAGTTTTGCATGAGTTGCATCTAGTATAGCTATATTTTACTGAGTTAGTCACTCACCCCAAACGACTCCTCCTCCAAAACTTTAGGTAAAGGCAAGAGCATCTAAGGATAAGAAGCTAGAGTGTTCTATTATATCTATTTGAGTGATTTATTGTTATTGGTTGAGGACATTGACATTTCTATTTGGGTTTGTAAACCTCAATACTGTTGGTTTGGGTTTATTGCACAATACTTGGAATTCAATTTATATTGCACATTGTTATTTTCTCGTGATCCCTACTCGGACCTAGGCCCATACCTTTTGGGCCGATCTAAAATATTTATAAGTCTTCCGCTAAAACTCACACCTTGGACTAGGTGATCGGGTTCTCCATGGGGATCGGGTCGCTTGACTCGGTGGTTATGTTCGGCCCATCTTTGGGTCATGACAATAATTCACTTCTTCCAAATATGTTTATCTTGACCAATATATTCAAATTATCCCATTCAGCTCCTAACATCCTAAAAATCACCACTTAAGCTTTGTGCTTAGCTCTATGAAAATTTAGGATATTACATGTAATGTTTGGTCATAGTGAAATTGTCACTCCTTATAGTTGATCTCATTGTGAATGATAATGTTTTTATGCTTAGAATTGTATTGGATTTATGGAGTTGTGATTATTTATAATTATATTAGAAAATAAAGGATTATTGTGGGATGTGGTTGAGTATACATTTAGTCGATAGTCGATTGATTTCAATGGATTGAATAGGGTGAATTCGCAGTTGATCTTGGCCGCGAGAAATGATTATTCGTAGGCATAGCAGTTGATCTTAATAAGACGATGATCGATTGGTAAATTGGAAAACTAAATTTAGCGGCTGATCAGTGGGAGCGGAGGTCGATCTTGGACATGGAATCGATCAATCGTCCAGATCAATGACCGTTCATCTAGAAAAGCATAACTGATGCTTTGAAGCTTGAGGAGTCGTTGGAAATCAAAAGGTCGCGTATCCTCAACATCTTCTGTGAGATTCAGAATGCTTGTAGAGGGTATTTAGTAGAAGAACTAGAAGGGAATAGTTGGCTATTCTTTTAAACTCTCTATCGAAATCCTTCTGGTGTTTTCTGGTTCTGTATTTCTAAGGAGAAACGCTTCGACGGAGAGAAGAGATTGTTGCTGAGTGGAAGAGAAATTTAAACAAGAAGAAAGGTAAGGGATTATGTGTGTGCTTTGTCCTAAAGCACCTACATCACTAGAGTAGGCTTGCTTGTGGTGTGATTTCTTTAATTATTCTCTGCTTCTATGAACTGTTTCTTTTATGCCTTTGTTATTTTACCTACTAGTGAATCTATTTGTTTTTAGAGTGAACTCCTATTAATGAATATGTATTCTTAATGAACCAAACTGTTAATAGTCAATCATGAAGAAATGGGTTTTGTGTGATTCTCTTAGGGATGATATGCCCCTGGGTTGATTTAATTTTGAAGTAAATACTCCCTGTGATGCCTTCTATTAGGTTTTAGAATAATTGGAACTTTTTTATGCATGTTGGTTAGCGATCACGTGTTTATGCATGTTGGTTAGTGATCACGGATGCTCGATGAGAAGTATGGATATTGTAATATATTTCTGTAGGTGAAGTTTACAACATGTTTTCCATCGATAGTATTTTATGTGTCCTTAATGCATAGTAGGTTTGATTGTTGTTGTGTGTTAGTGCCTTCACTGTTGAACAAATATAATTAAAAGAAGTTGCCTTTCTTGGAAATAAAACTGTAAATAATCTGTTGATGATAACATGTGAAAGACAAAAGAATTATAAGTATGTTGTATCTCTGTTAAGGTAAATTGATGGAAATAGTTGAAAATAATGATTGATATTATGGCTGCATTGGTTGCTATGAAACAGTTAATTTCCTGTTTTGATAATATGTTAGTGAAAAAGCATAGTGTTAAATCATAAGTTGATTCATGATTTTTGCTTCATTGTTTGATTGTATTGTATTGTTTCATGCATTGCACGAGATAATAATGGATTTAATATATGTAAATAGACATGTTGAGGTTGGGGTGTATAGTGACAGATCTACTTGAGAGAACTTGCCCCCTCCCACATAGGGATGGCTCACAAGTTGCTGCTCAAGTTGTATCCCAAGGATGTACTATCTCCTTGTGGGAAATATCACCAATGTTCTGGCTGAAAGTGAAACGTTAATTAAAGAGAAGGGATAGGTTCTCTTTTATCAGACATGTGCATATAGAGTTATTATAGGCATTTGCATATGTATTTCATTTATATCTTACTGGGCAATGGGCTCATTATCCCTCATGTGATGTAGGTATTGAATGTGATCCAAGTGAAGTGAACGTAGAAGAAGTGTGATGCAATGCAAGTTTGTGTTACTAATAAAGTCCAAGACTCTTTAGTGGTCAACAACTTCAATTGGTCAAGCTTAAGAAAGTCCACCCGGTCGTCAGATTTCAAATAAGTGTATCTCCCAAAGCATAAGGAATTAGAATTTGCAGAGAATTACACCAACAATTCAGAGAGAAACATATCAAAAATTTAGCTTTAAACTCGTTCTAAACACGGAGTTATGCTTTGACGAAATTCACCCTCGATTAGGGTTTTATAGGCAGATTCTGGCGACTGAAATTATCACAGTGATATCTCCAATTGCATACACTAAATTAGCCCCAACTTTAGAGGATCAACACTTAACAATCCCAAAACTATCTCTGCCAAATATGAACTTCATCCAATAAGCATAAACAGGGCAAAACATAATCACAACACGGAGCAGAATCTGTCCCTCGCAAAAACAGATTCTCAGCAATGACTTCCTTCCTTTTAAAACAAAGATTACCAAATCCAAATCTCAACAAAATCCCACAAAATCTAGAATAGCATAAAATATAGATAAAGAACTCCAAGAAATCGCGAGCCCTTCTCAAAAGATGGAATGAAAAGTAGTGACAAACCAAAGGAGTCCGCAAGTCCTCCAACAAGAGAGGGGCGACCGACCAACACAAAGGATGACTCTCTCCAATGGGGGATGCTAGTTCTTCTACCTCCACGCCACAAGAACCACCACACAAGGAGGAGGAGCTAGAAGAGGAAGCAAAACTCGACTCACTTGAGATCTAGCAATAACAAGTGAATCGAATGTAAGAGATGAAGTCGGTCGAGAGAGTCTCCACGGATCCTTCGCGCAAAATGCTTGAGAGCAATCTTTAGGGTTCTTCAAAATTGTCTTTCAAATTGTATTAGAAGGGATTAAGTACCCCTAATGACCTTACAAGAGAAAAAAGACAAAAATGCCCTTGAAAATACAAAAATGGGCATGAGGACACGGTTTACATCCAAACCGAGCACCTCTCAAAAACGCACCAACAACAAACTAAAAAACACAAAATAAAATCATCAAACATTATCCAGTATCTAAAACATAAAAGTTTACGTAACGAATTCTCAAATAACCTTCCAATCTTTGATTTAATGTGGCACCTCCAAGGTGGGAAAACTAAGAGTTAATCGATTGACGTTGCATGGTTCCATGTGAGGACGTGAAATGGAACTCCTTTTTCTTCATGTGATATCTTTTCTGAAAAATCCTATAACTTGTTATGACCTGCAAAATAATAGCGAGTTAGAAAATAAATGATCTTCTTAGCTCGGGAATGAGTGATCGGTCTACGGGGCACATCATCCTCCTGGGGTGATTGAGGATTTGACCTCAAATCCATTGATTGCTCCATAACGTCCCCCGTTGATTGTTCGTCCTCTCCAAGGTATGGCGATAGATCTTGCATGTTGAAAGTCGATGATACCCCGTAGTCTTCGGGTAGTTCAATGCGGTAGGCATTATTGTTGATTCGTTCCAGAACTTTGAAAGGTCCATCGGCTCTTGACAATAACTTACACTTCCTTTGTTGAGGGAATCTTTCTTTTCGTAAATGTAACCATACAAGGTCACCGTCCCCGATTAGCAAGTCTAGCATATTCTTCATTCTTTTTCTCAATGTACTATCGCACTTCCTCATGTAAAGACTTAACTCTTGAAGCTTTAGTAACTCCATCTTCACTAACATAATCCGCTATCGGAAGGGGAATGAGATCCATTGGGGTGAGGGGATTAAATCCATATATGATCTCAAACGGAGTATGTTGCATGGACCCATGGACACTTCGATTATACGCAAAATCAACGTAAGGCAATTGCAGATCCCAATCTATTAACCTTTTGCTGAGGATAGTCCAGAGTAAAGCTCCCAACGTTCGATTCACCACCTCAGTTTGCCCATCAGTCTAAGGGTGAAAAGAAGTGCTGAAAAGCAACTTAGTACCCAATTTCCGCCATAGGGTCTTCCAAAAAGCACTTAAGAACTTAGTATTGCGATCAGAAACTATAGAACGGGGCACTCCATGCAAACGGATAACCTCCTTAAAAAATAAGTCTGCCACATGGTAAGCATCATCCGTTTTATTGCAAGCTATAAAATGACCCATCTTAGAAAACCGATCAACTTCCACCATGATAGAATCTCTGTATCTCGGTGTCCGAGGAATGCCCAAAACAAAGTCGACGCTGATTTCCACCCACAGATGTGAAGCTACGGGTAGAGGCATGTACAGGCCTTGTGGAAGGATGCAGCTTTTAGCTTTCTTACAAACAATGCAATGCTCCACATTCTTTTGGACATCTCGCCGCAAATGAGGCCAATGGAAATGCTCTTGGATGGCCTCCATCATCTTTTTACAACCAAAGTGACTTGCTAATCCTCCACAATGAGCCTCCACAATAAGAGTTTCTCGAAGGCTACAGATAGGGATGCATATCTTGCCTCCTTTGAAAAGAAACCCGTCCTCCAAATAAAAATGCATTTTGGCCTTAACCAAACAATTATGATAGATGCTTCCAAAGTCGGAGTCATTGGCATACAACTCCTTTATCCAGTTAAACCCAAAGAGCCATGCATTAAGTTCAGTCATCAAAACAAATAGTCTGGAGAGGGCATCAACAACTTGATTAGTTTCACCTTTTTTATACTTGATGATGTATAAGTAGCGCTCTAAGAATTCTACCCACTTGCCATGCCGATGGTTTAATTTCCCTTGACTACGAATGTGCTTCAAAGCCTGATGATCTAAATGTATAATGAATTCTTTCGATAACAGATGGTGCTGCCATACTTCAAGTGCTCTAATGACTGCAAAGAACTCTTTGTTGTAAGTCGAGTAATTTAAAGTAGCCCCCTTTAATTTCTCGCTGAAGTAAGCAATCCACTTGCCCTCTTGCATGAGTACCGCACCAATACCCAATCCTGAAGCTTCACTTTCGACTTCGAACACCTTAGCAAAATCCAGAAGTGCTAGTAGAGGAGCATTACACAACTTGTCTTTGATTGAATCAAAACTGGCTTGGCAAGTCGAAGTCCAGACAAACTCTTTTCCCTTTTTTTGTACAATCAGTGATAGGGGCCATGATGGAGCTGAATCTCTTAATAAAACGCCGATAAAAAGAAGTCAGGCCATGAAAGCTGTGCACCTCCGAGATACTCTTTGGAATAGGCCAATCCTTAATTGCTTCAATCTTTGCTTCATCCACTTCCATGCCTTCTTTAGCAATAATAAATCCCAGGAAGTACACTCGGTCTTGGGCAAAGGAGCACTTTTTAAGATTACAGAATAATTGAGTCGATCGGAGAGTCTCAAACAATAATCGCAAGTGATCAATATGAGCTGAAAGATTCAGAACTGTAAATAAGAATATAGTCAAAATAAATGATGATAAACTTTCCCATAAAGTCTCGGAGGAGGTGGTGCATCACTCGCATGAAAGTGCTCGAGGCATTGGATAATCTGAAAGGATAACCATCCATTCGTAGAGGCAATACTTTGTTTTAAACGCTGTTTTCCATTCATCGCCCTCTCACATACGGATTTGGTGATAGCCACTTTTAAGATCAACTTTGGAAAAGATAGTGGCACCACTGAGTTCATCAAGCATGTCTTCTAGGCGGGGAATAGGGAATCAGTATTTGATGGTGATTTGGTTAATAGCTCTACTATCAACACACATACGCATAGAGCCATCCTTCTTGGGAACTAATAATGAGGGAATTGCACATGGACTGAGCGACTCTCTAATGTATCCTTTATCAAGTAATTCAGTGACCTGCCTGTGTAACTCCTTTGATTCTTCAGGATTTAGCCTGTATGACGGTCGATTTGGTAAGATAGCCCCAGGCACAAGATCAATCTGATGCTGAATACCCCTCATCAATCTTAAGTTCCTTTTTGGATAAGATTAGGGAAGTTTCGGCCCTTCCCTTGTTCATGCTTTCGTAATCTTTGGCAATTTGTTCTGGGCTAAAAGGTGCCAAATTAATCGTCTTCCCTTCGAACTTGAGAGAATAGAAGTTTGTGAAACCATCATGGATCATCTTTCTATCATATTGCCACTGTCTCCCTAGTAGTAAGTGACCATCATGGATCATCAAATAGTGCCTCATCTTCGTAGCCTCCGATTGCAAAAGTCAACCGAACTTGTTTGGTTACCCTAATCGGGTCCTTGTCATTCAACCAATTTAGTGTGTAAGGATTGGGATGGAGAGTGGTTTCAATCCCCAATTTTTCAATAATGTCTGCGGATACAACATTCGTACAGCTTCCACCATCAATAATCAACGAGCAAAGCTTCCCTTTTACTTGACAATGAGTGTGGAAATAGTTTCTCGTTGTAATTCCTGCATCGCAGTTTTGAATGGCCATGGATCATTTCATTACCACAAGTAACGAACCCTCTTGTGCATAAAAATTTTCTACCTTAGGTTCTTCAATAAGGGAAGAGGCTCCTTCTTCTTCATTCTCACTTACCACTTCATTAGTTTCCCCCCTTAAAATCATTACTCTTTTATTCGGACATTGGGAAGCAATATGACCAAACCCCAAACACTTGAAACATTTCACGTCCCGAGATCTTGGTTTGGTAGTGTCATTAAATGGCTTTTTATCATCATTAGGCTTCACGGAATTAGCCTTATCATCAAATTTTGTAATCGGCTTTTGTGGTGTGTTGGACTTTTGAAATGGCCTATTTGTAGTCTTCTTTATTCTCCTCTTCTTTTTCCGTTCAATCTGTTAATGCAAGTTGTACCACATCATCCATGGAGTTGTAAGGTTGAAGCTCTACTAGGTCCCCAATATCCCGTTGTAAGCCTTTAATAAATCTCGCGATACTTTGCTCCTTAGGCTCTGTTTGTTTTTTGGTTCCTTCGCACGGCGGAATTACCGATGTTCATAACAACGTTAACGTGCGTAACCTATGTATCATGAAAAACAATTTCAATATGAACATAAAATGGATCATTGTTATTATATATTAATAATAATATGTATTTAAAATCTCTATTTAGATCTAAGCTAAAAGATGAAGAATATTACCTTTGTAGCTTACTTCACACGGGTACAAAATCAACCTTCGATCTTCTCCGCCAATTCTCCTCACCTCGAATAAGCACGTGTGGGCGATAGATCGTATTCTCAACACATGAGACGATCTATTTGGATTTAGAAAACACTTCTCTAAAACCAACACAGAAGACACAAATTTTACTCTCAAAATGGATTCCTTAATCTCAAAGATTTCAACCTCAACTTCAACTTTTTCTCCAACCTTTTTCTAATATGGTTGGACCTCTATTTATAGTGGTATTGCTCTATAATGACCATTATGACATTTAGAGAAAAACACTACAAATTCCTTATTAAAGTTATAATTGATTTTATACATTTATAAAAATGTTATGGAAATCAAAAGTCTTGTCACCATAACTCAACACTTGTCACATTTAAGTTATAACACATTTATAACAAAAATATTATGGAAAACAAAAGGTCATGACATTAAATCAAATTTGACATTAATTCAAATTTGAGAAAATCCATTTTAAAAACTATTATTAAAAATTACTTTATATTTGTTAATTAATTGAATAATCAATAATTCAATTATTTCATTTAATGAAATATAACAAATATATTAACTATGACAAATTTTGTCATTTTGCCTTAATTAATTGAATAATCAATAATTCAATTATTTCATCTAATGAAAAAATAAAAATAAACTTATTATTGAGTGTATTAAATAATTAATTCATATTTAATTATTTAACTTCTTTGTTCATTTTTCTATTATTCGAATAATGATAGAAGGTGACGAAGGGACCAATGGACCTATAGTTTTAAGCTCTAATAATATTTCGTTAATTACTTTATATTAATTAACATAATTATTAACTCTAAAGTAATTCCACTAAATACTTAGAGTTGTACTCTCAAAACTATAGAGTATATTTACTTAAAGTAATGTCCTTTGATATAGTCATTACATATGTATTAACCCTCCATTTAGATTCGTAATAGAGCTAGATTTATAATTCGTTAACCTCTTATATTGCTTTTTTATCCTTAACTACCATTAGTTCTTAATTGAATAATTAATTCATAACGATTATGAATTGCGTGCTAATTATTAGATCCCTAAACTAACAAACAAGGGAATCTATAGAAATGGATTTCATTGTATCGATATACAAGGTATATCGAATCATAACTCGTACAAAATTTTACCGAGTAAATCAAAGAATAAATTAAAATAAAATAGAAGTTTATTAAATACAACGAATTAAGATCATACATATATGACCATCATTATGATAAAATTAATTGTTCTATATTTAACAGAAACTATCATAACAATATAATTTTATCTGGTCCAGTCCTATATAATCATATTATATAAAACATATTTATCTTATGTCACTACATATTTAGTCGGGATATGACTATACATTCTTAATGAGATAAACTATGTTTCTGACTATGAACTATTTGAAGATTCCATACTTCAAATATAAGTCATGGACATATTTTGATTATTACTCTTTATATTTTATCCCACATATATACAATATATATGTTAATATAAAGTTGGCATAAATAACCAAGGAATTTTCTATGAATTTTATAAAACATCGTATAAAATATTAACATAATATTAATCAATATAAATTTATTCATATGTTATAAAATCGTTCTATTACATTTGCTTATTGGGCATATTACTCCCAACAGGCTCGTCATTAGAACATCAAATTTTTAGACTATCAAATTTGGTCAAATAGTCTTCTACCGAGGATGATCCCTGCCTCAAATTTTGTAACTGAAGGAAAAGCTCTTGCTTGTAATGAGGAGGCACAAAATGTTTTTGCATCACTTCTTTCATGGTTGACCATCTTATAATCTCATCATAACCATCTCTTCTTCGTTGAGCTTTTGTATCCTCCCACCATAGTATAGCATAACCGGTTAATTCTAATGTGACCATTTGAAGCTTGGTCTTCTTGGAAAAATCATGACAATCGAAAACCCGATCCACTTTCTCCACCCACTCGAGGAAGTCACTACCACTGCTAGAGCCTTTAAATATAGGAATGGTTGCCTTTACATGTTTCATCTCATTACGATAAGAAGATCTCCTCCTTGGACTATGAGAGAAATCCGCCTCGGTTGCATAATGGTCCTCTTCATCAAAACTATCCACACGGTCTCGGGATTCTCTCGACGTACTCAATCTTTGTCTAGACCCTGGTGTCCTTGGCTCCTAACCTGTTCATAATTGGTCTCTTCAATTTCTTGTTGCAATCTTTGAAAAGCCTCTTTCATCTCTTCATACTGAGCTTGTAATTTGTTTTCAAATCGGGTGGGCTCCCTCCCGGGTGATGGTGATTCTTTCGACTCCGCTCTCCTACCCTGTTGGTAGTTCACACCACTTCTTGTGCTCATGATAGACAACTAACTAAGCACAATAACAACAGCAAAAACATGAGCCAGGCTCTAATACCAAATGATAGAGTCCAAGACTCTTTAGTGGTCAACAACTTCAATCGGCCAAGCTTAAGAAAGTCTACCCGGTCGTCAGATTTCAAATAAGTGTATCTCCTCAAGCATAAAGAATTAGAAGCTGAAATTTGCAGAGAATTACACCAACAATTCAGAGAAAAACATATAAAAAATTTAGCTTTAAACTCTTTCTAAACACGGAGTTATGCTTTGAAGAAATTCACCCTCGAATTAGGGTTTTATAGGCAGATTCTGGCGACTGAAATTATCACAGCGATATCTCCAATTGCATACACTAAATTAGCCCCAACTTTGGAGGATCAACACTTAACAATCCCAAAATTATTTCTGCCAAATATGAGCTTCATCCAATAAGCATAAACAGGGCAAAACGTAATCATAACACGAAGCAGAATCTGTCCAGCGCAAAAACAGATTCTCAGCAATGACTTCCTTCCTTTTAAAACAAAGATTACCAAATCCAAATCTCAACAAAATCCCACAAAATCCAGAACAACATAAAATACAGATAAAGAACTCCAAGAAATCGCAAGCCCTTCTCAAAAGATGGAATGAAAAGTAGTGACAAACCAAAGGAGTCCGCAAGTCCTCCAACAAGAGAGGGGCGACTAGTTCGGCCAACACAAAGGATGACTCTCTCCAATGGGGGATGCTAGTTTTTCTACCTCCACGCCACAAGAACCACCACACGAGGATGCTGTGCCCCAAGGCCCGATCACTCGCTCACGAGCCAAGAAGCTTATTTCTTCCCTAACTCGTTCTTATTTTGCAGGCAATATCAAATTATGGGACTCTATAGAGGAAACAATTCACAAAGACAAAGGAGTGCCTTTCCACGTGATCACATGGTTGCATGCACCACCAAATGGGTAGCACGATAATTTACCGCCTCGGAGACTCAAGGAAGTGTGAAGATTCAAAGAGTAATATTGACTTAAGAATGCTATTTTGTTGGTCTAGAAATAGACTTTGTTCTGGAATTTTTATTTGGTTTCTTTAATGTTGTTTTTTTTGTGAGCACCCTCATGCCAAATTTTTCACGTTAAGGGTAATTTGGTCTTTTGGCATTTTTGTGAAACACTTGGGGTTTTTAGCCCCTCTTTTTGCATGAGAAGATCACTTTTTGATGAATCTAAAACCCTAGCTTTTTCCTTTGAGGAGAGAACCCGCGGCAACCCCCTTCCATCGCCGATTCAACCATAGCCCGAGCTCGGCCTTCTTGAAGCTTCTTAGATGAGTTGGAAGGGTTACTATCTCCTCCAATACTTCCCCTTAATGGTGTTGATTGTGGTGTGGAGGTAGAAGAAGTTTTCAAGCCCTTGGAGAGTGCTTCCCTAATCGGTCAAGCCATTTGAAAGTCGCCCCTCTCACTTTTGGAGGCTAGCGGACTCCACAGTTTCTTCTTGCGTTTTCTTGCAGCTTCGATCAAGAAGTTCTTGGTTTTTCTTGCTCTCTTCTATTATTAACAGATTGCCTTAATCTTGGATGGTGATTATAGTTGAAGGCTTTATGTGGAATATGTTTTTATGGTGGAATGCTTGCTAGCCGATAATCTGTCCTAGAATATTTCTGCTGGATTCTTGCAATCTTGGCTGTATTTTGAAACCCTTGTGCGAGCTCTATTGATCTCATTTTTGGCTGATTTATTCTACAATTTGTCAAGATCTTGGCCTCCAAAATTGGCGTTGATTGGCCGTATGCATCTTGATTACTAGATCTTTCTATTTTGGTTGCTGAATCTGATCTGTCCAAATCCTAAATTTGGACCCAACTTGTTTCTACTATATCTGGAGTTTCTTAAGAGCTTTTGAGCTGCATTTTTGATACGTTGAACTTGAGTATGTTAATGTCTTACCCTCCAAATTGCAGCCCTTCATCACTTGTGGTTGGAAAGACATATCTTATTGAAATAAGTTGGACAGATTTTCATTCCAGCTTAGCCGATTATTACTAGGTGCTCCTAGTGATATTTGGAACACATCATTTGGTATCAGAGCCTTGCTCACATTTTTACTATATTATTGTGACTAATAGTGGTTTATCATGAGTACTAGAAGCGGAGCTCATTATCATAATAATAGGGAGACGAGGAACAATCCAAGTGCACCACCCGAGGAAGTTCATGAACAAGCCGAGCCTAGTATGCGTGAATTGTTTGAAATGATTCTTAAGCTTCAACAAAAGATAGAAACCTCTGACAATGATCATGTGCAGGGTCCTAGAACTCCAAAGCATAGGAGGAGACTTAGTACATCAATTGATTCAAGAGGTCGAGATGCTAGTTTATTTGATGAGGAATGGGAGGAATCCGAAGAGAGGGAATCGCTTAGTCCAAGAAGGAGGCCAAATGTCAAGCATGAAATGAGGCATGTTAAGGTCTCTATTCCTCCATTTAAAGGTTCTAGTAATGGTGGTGATTTTCTAGAATGGGTTGAGAAGGTGGATTGGATTTTTGATTGTTATGACTATTCCGAAAGAACAAAGATTCAAATGGTGGCCTTAGAACTTTTAGGTTATGCTAGTATTTGGTGGGAGGACCTTAAAGCACAAAGGCAGAAGGAAGGAGATGGTGAGGTCCGAAGTTGGGAAGCCTTGAAAGCACTCATGAAAAAATGATTTGTCCCTCCGCACTGCAAGCAGGAATTATTCCTTCAACTACAAAATTTGAAACAAGGTTCACTAACGGTGGATGAGTATTTGACTGAGTTTGAGATATTAAAGATCCGTTGTAATGTGGTAGAACCAATGGAGCAAACCGTGGCTCATTTTATTAGAGCGTTGCATAAAGAGATTGGTGACATTGTCGAATTGAAATCATATGAAACTCTTGACGATGTTATACAATTAGATTTGAGAATTGAAAGACAAAGAAAAAGAAGGGTAAAAAAGGGCTTGTCTCGGCCTTTCTCAAAAAACATCAATCCTCCTAAGCCGATTCCAAAGGGGGATAGCAAGTTTAATGTCATGAAGAATACTAAAGAAAAGAAGGCCTTTAATGATAATAGCAAACCAAGATCTAGGGATGTCAAGTGTTTCAAATGCTTGGGTTTCGGTCACATCGCCTCTCAATGTCCGAATGCAAAGGTGATTATGCACTGGAAGGTCCTTTACTTATTGTGATGAAGCGCTCTATGGCTATTCAAAATCATGATAAAGAATTACAACGGGAAACTATCTTTCACACTCGATGTCATGTAAAAGGGAAACTTTGTTCATTGATTATTGATGGCAGAAGTTGCACCAACGTTATATCCTCGGATGTTATTGAGAAATGGGGTTAGTCACTACGGCCCATCCCACTCCATAGAGATTAAACTAGCTGAATGATAAAGATCCGATCAAGGTAACCAAACAAGTTAGGTTGATCTTTTCTATTGGAGGCTATGAGGATGAGGCATTGTTTGATGTTGTTCCAATCACTGCTAGTCATTTATTACTAGGGAGGCCATGGTAATTTGATAGGAAAACGAAGCACGATGGTTTTTCTAATTTTTATTCTTTCAGATTCAAGGGGAAAACGGTAAATTTAGCACCTCTCAATCCAAATCAGATTGCCAAAGATTATGAAAGCATGAAAAAGAGTAGAGCTGAAACTTCCCTTATAATCACAAAAGGGGATCTTAAGAGGTCCTTGTTGCAAGGAGGGCCAATTATTCTAATGCTATTTCGTGAAAGATTGGAGGAGTTGGGACCCATTCCCGATTCCGTTATGGAGTTACTTAAAGAGTATGAAGATATGTTTCCGGAGGAGTTACCTCAAGGTTTACCACCCTTGAGGGTGATCGAGCATTAGATAGATCTTTTACCGAGAGCTTCCTTGCCTAATAGGCCTTCTTACAGATTGAGCCCAGAGGAGTCTAAAGAACTATATAAGCAGGTGACCGAATTGCTTGACAAGGGTTACATTAGAGAATCACTTAGCCCTTGTGTGGTTCTTACGTTATTGGTTCCTAAGAAAGATGGAACGATGCGAATGTGTGGATAGTCAGGCCATCAATTAGATTATCATTAAATATCGCTTTCACATTCCCAAACTTGAGGATATGCTAGATGAACTCAGCGGAGCTGCTATCTTTTCTAAGGTTGACCTGAAAAGTGGTTATCATCATATTCGAATGCGTGAGGGTGATGAATGGAAAACCGCCTTCAAAACAAAGTATGGTCTCTATGAGTGGATGGTCATGCCTTTCGGGTTGTCCAACGCCCTAAGCACTTTTATGTGTGTGATGCATCACCTTCTTCAGGAATTCTTGGGAAAGTTTATTGTCGTTTATTTTGACGATATACTTATCTATAGTTCGGATATCTCAGCCCACGTCGCTCACTTGCGATTATTGTTTGAAGTCCTACGGAAAGCTCAATTATTTGGCAATCTCAAGAAGTGTTCTTTTGCTCAGGAACGAGGGCTTGGTTTGCATCCAAACCGAGCACCTCTCAAAAACACACCAACAACAAACTAAAAAATGCAAAATAAAATCCCCAAACATTATCCAGCATCTAAAACATACAAGTTGATGTAACAAATTCTCAAATAACCTTCCAATCTTCGATTTAATGTGACACCTCCAAGGCGGGAAAACTAGGAGTGAATCGATTGACGTTGCATGGTTCCATGTGTGGACGTGAAATGGAACTCCTTTGTCTTTGTGTGATATCTCCTCCAAAAAATCCAATAACTTTTTATGACCTGCAAAATAATAGCGAGTTAGAAAAGAAATGAGCTTCTTAGCTCGGGAATGAGTGATCGGTCCACGGGGCACATCAATTACCAGGCGCAGAACGACCTTGGGGGTTATGGCTCATGAAAGAATAAAAGTGATTAATTGTGTTCAAAGACTTTATATTGTGGTTTTTAAATGCTTTTAACTGATTGGTTGATGAAGTTGTTTTAAAGATAATTTCAATATTTAATTATTCCACATATTTTCGCATATATTTACTCTGATAATTTAATTTAAGTGTTCTCAAATGAGTTGTGAGAAACTTTTATTGAAATGTGAAACAAAATTGGGATGTTATAATATGTTTGAGTATCCAAAGGTCGAAGAGCTAAAGAAAGTTACGTGTGTCGAGTTTCAAGTCATGAAGTTCAGAGAGAGTAATAGGAAAATAGTAAAGAAAATACAATCCCAATGGCTGATGTAAGGTGTAATACCCCGATAATATTTTCTACGTATATTCGATGTAATAAATTTTTGGAATGATTAATATATTACATTGCGTGATGGTGCATGTTAGTTGTGATGCATATATATGGGGTAAATATTGTGAAATAATTGAAGTATGAAAATTTGGGTATAAATGCATAACATAGAGAATTCGGACGCAGTGGATAAACTGTGTAATTCAAGAATTCGGGCGCACGTGGATTGGGGGTAGCATCCGAAAAAATCATGGAACGTCGTCCCAATGTTTTTGGATGAAACAGGATGGGACTCCGTGTCCAAATTTGTCCACTATCTGTAACTCGACTTTTCGGACGGGACCAAACGGCAGTGGACGGTGGCAGACAATGAGGCTTTGAATCTGTCCAATTTTTGGACAGTTTTGGACGCACGCGGACGAAGGCGAGGACGCATTCCTTCGTCCAAAAATGCAATTCTGACAGTGATAGTGAGGATTTTGGACGAACACGGACGAGGCCAGGAAGCACTCCCTCATCCGAAAAGTCCCTGCTTTACGAATATAATAGGTTTTAAATGACAGAACGTTTGTCGCGTAGTCCATAAATACGCACTAAGGCGACACAGGAGACACTCCCCCATGCCTGGGCATACCCTCTCCACGTCGAAGAACGCCTCTCCCTCTCTGGTTGGTGTACAATGCTCCTTTCCAGGTATGGATTCTACATTTATCAACCATTCCCATCAAACCTCTTCATCTTCAGCTTTCCTCTGCGAGCGTGAGTGAAATCCTCTGGAGAGTTTGAGCTACGTGAGTGTTATCTGTTGTGGGGAGTGAACTTCAGAGTGATACATGAGTGAAGTGTGAAGCTCTGTAAGCTGAAGATTTAGCTTGGTGGTGCTGCCTTTGTTGTCTGCGTAGGATTTCTTCAACAAGTAAGGATTGGGTAGAGTCGTTGGCCTATGGAGGCCCCACCCACAAGTAGTGTCTATTTGCTTCTTTGATTTATATTTCGTACTTTCCTTTACTGCAATTCAATGCTTTACCTAATCGAGAAACTAATAATGCTACTGTTATGATTATGCTTTCTAATGTTAAGCCCTATGATACGAATAGATGAACTGCAAAACTGAAATGACGAACTAAAGGTTATGTAATGAAATGTTATGTATGAACAAGCTGTCAAATATTTCATGGATAGTAGATATGTTCTGATTAAAGTGCTATATATCATAATGCTTGTTAAGATGGTAGACCCTATTGATAGTGCTATTAATTCTTGGTACTGGTTAGGAGCTGTAACTTTCTTTAACAAGACTATGTATGATAAATCTCTAATATGACTCGTTTAATTGTCGATAACCTTAAAGTAGATCGTTAACTTTAGCTAAAAACAATGTTATTGAATCATGTTTTACTTTCAAATGTACACATGTTTAGGATCGATTCATGCCATTAGCCCCTAGCTATTTACTAAGCATGTTTCCATGAGCTATTTACTAAGCATGTTTTCGTTAGCTATTTGCTGAGCATGTTTCCGTTTAATTATTATTTCCATGTCTATGCCATTGTACAGCAGTTAAGCATGTTTAGTTCGTTCAAAAAACTCGTTGTAATTTAATGTTTAATCTCAATTAATAGCATGTTCACTTTGTCGTTTCTTTTATTGCTATGCTCTGAAATTCAAGCATGTTATTTGCTATTGCAATTCGTTGCTATAATTGTTCTCTTTTATTCGCTTTAATTCTTGTTATTCATTAGTATACGCTGTTTAATTATTGTTATTTTTATACTATATTAACATACATCATGATAATAGAAACAAGTAGAAAGTGCCACCTTTGGGGTGGTACTCATATGTGTTATGTGAGGAAAATGATAAATGAAAAGAATGAAAGGAAAAGAAAAGAAAATGGGTAGTTAGGAGATGGACAGGTAGTTCGGATCTAATCAGCTAGCTAGACTTATGCCTCTCCCTTATCAGGAAAGGGACTAGCTACACACAAGTGGTTAGAAGCCGACCAAGACTATTCCCTCCCACATGGGTTCCTCCAATCTCCCACTCGACATACGAGTAATGAATGAAAGAATGAAAGAACGAAAGTAAAGAAAAGATTGGTTTGGGGTGGTAACCATTCCAAAAAGAACTAAAGAGAGGCATAAAGCATACTGCATAACCCCACTCCTTACTGGGCCTTTAGGCTCACGTTTTACTTGTAGTGTAGGAAACGGTGAAGAAATGATAATGCCAGGAGTAGAGGAAGATGCATTTCCCTTGGAGCATGCAGGCTATTAGAACGAATCACTACCTGAGTAGGATTATGACTTGAAGGAAAAAGGAAAGAATTTACTATTTTGAAATGGTTTGATAAAGGACACGGTTTTGTAAAATATTAACTCTCACCCTAACCTTCAAACCATGTTTCGAATATTAGTTATATTTCCACTTTTAACTCTGAACTTTAACACATTTAATATTTCTGTTTTACTCTAATTTATTCACGCTCTTTAGATTTCCACGCTAAACTTAAGTTTTTACGTTAACCCATTTTAAGTAAATAAAAAGAAAAATTTTCACATGGAAATTTAAAGAGAAAAGTTAAGTTAAAAAAGTATGGATTTGACGCGGGGCGTCACATAAGGCCAACCAGAGATAAAGGGATCAAGGGAACCTTTCATTGGAAGTGAGTCACAAGAAAATGAGAAACATATTCAATGACACATCACTTGAAAGAGAGAATGTTGGATCTTCAAAAGCTAAGAAATGTCAAAAGTGTAAAAGAAATCATTTCGGAAGGTGTCTTGCTGATTAAAAGCAATGTTTTAAAGGTAATGAGAGTGGCCACTCCGCCAAAGATTGTCCGGTTTTGGCTTAAAGAGCAGAAAATGGTGGCACTGAAGGTATTTTCTATTGTAAAGGATGCAATATGTAGTGTATGTACCTTGTGGTATCATATACATAATCAATATTTTGGTGTATAAAGGCGTTAAGGATGTGAAATGAGTACAGTTTATTTAAGTTTTCTCTTTGGATATAATGGTATATAGATGAGGAAGTTGTATGGCTGGGTCTGGGAGATGTTTTAGATGCAATAAAGTTGGTCATATTGCAAAAATTTACTGCACACTATCTGATGAAAAGGAAAAAATTTTGACAAAGGCTTTTGTTGTGCGATCAATGTAAATGATGATCAAATGACCTGGACGTGAGTTAGTGTTTTGCTAACTCATTATATTTTGTAGAAGTGGAAGTGAGGCAATCCTTTGGAAGTTGGTGTAAATTACAAGAAGATGTCTTGGATGCTTTTATGCTATGAATGGTAATTGTTATTAGACCGAGGAAGTATTTACGTTGAGCAAATTTTGAGGACAAAATTTAATTAAGGAGGGAGGAATGTAATACCCAGGATTAAGCTTAGACTAAAGATAATAATGATTGTGAATTATTAGAAGTTGTGGAATGATTTTTATTATGGATTGTAATACCAAAAAAATAAGTTTAGTAAACGTGATACATTTTGCACAATTAGTGACAATTAGTGGAGTGGATTAAAGATTTATTAGATAAGTTTAGAGTTAATCGGAGTGAGGTTACAAATTATTAAGTAAGGATACTTAAGACTACGTGGGATGATTTTATGAGGGATGATGATTTTAGATGCTGAAAAGATAAAATGGGAAATCAAAACACCAAAGAATCGGTCGATCAAGAAGATCGAACGTGAAAGTTACAATGGCAAAAATATTACAGAGGCGAGAGGTGTGTGTTGCTACGTTGGAGTGGTTGATCATTGATCGATCGGGAGGATTTTGTGCGCGATCAGCCAGTCTCATGACGAAAGTCCAAAAATTGGGTTTTGACGTTATGCTGCACGTGATTTCAGGGAGAATGTGTAATCCCAAGAATTGTTCTTTGTGATTTCTCCATGCGTCCTCCTTTACAGATGACATTTCGTATAAGGGGTTAGGTAAGATATTTTGGGGATTATGTGAAGCTTATAAGGGACACCTCTGTGAAGATAGAAGAAGAGATAGAGAGAGATTGGTGAGTGCAGATGCTCTCAAGAGAAAAGGAGAAACATAGAGGAAGAGAAAGAAATAGTGATAGCCAGAGTCTGAGAAGAAGAAGAGTCTCCCCACTTCTCTCGGCTTCTTTAGGTGAGAAAGGTTTGTTCTTGATTTTATGGATCATGAGTTGATTGTTGCTGAATGTAGAAGATAAAAGAGTGAAGGATGTTTGTGAGGCTCTTTGTTTATTTGTGAACATTTCAGATGAAATATGCCTTGCTCTTCATGTGAGAAAGGTTCATTCTTTATTTTATGAAACATGAGTTGATTGTTGCTGAATGTAGAAGATAAAAGAGTGAAGGATGTTTGTGAGGCTCTCTGTTTATTTGTGAACATTTCAGATGAAATATGCCCTGTCATTTGGAAATGGGTCTCCGTTTCTTATTGCTCGATAAATGATCTGTGTCTTGTTGATTAAATAATGTTCCATGTTGTCACTGCTTCCTAGTTTTTTGAAGTGTTTCCACTCAGATGTATTATTCTATTACATGCATATTAATGGTGGGTTGGATGTTACGGCTTTTGATGGTCACGGTTGGGAATTGTTCTCTATTGTGTTTACAGCTTTGATGATTATGCTCTGTTGGTTTTAAAATGCTCTCTATTATTTCGCTTCTGCCCAGGGGGATGGAAATGGTAGTTATACTCGGTTGAGTTGGGGATATTAGGTTCTGTTAAGTTTGTATGTTGTGGCGGAGTACAGTTAGGCTCCAAGGTTGTTATTTAGTTTTGGATTTTGGAACTATTAAATGATTAGTTGGATTGGGTTATGAATTTCTATTACGGGAAATAATGGTATCAAAATCGTTAAGGATAATGAACTGTAGAAACGAAGTTAATAATCTTTGATTATTGATGATTGTTTGTTGGATGATGTTGAAGGTATTTAGAAGAGGAATAATGTTCCAAGCTCTCTAAGGATGCCAGGTAAGTGATATTTGTGACGCCCCGCATCAATTTCTCTTTAACTTTTTCCTTTTAATTACCGTGTAAAATTTTTCTTTTATTTATTTGAAATAAGCGAGAGTAAATACTTAAGGTGAGCGAGAGAATATGAAATGCATAAATTACATCAGAGTTAAAGTGGAAACATAATTAAATTCAAAATACGGTTTGAAGGTTAAAGTGTGAGTTAATAGTTTTACAAAACATTGTCTATTTTCAAACTCTTTCAAAATAGCGTTTTCTTCCTCTACCAAGCCATAACCCTCTCAGGTCGATTCAGCTGGATAACCCACAGGCTCAAAGGGAAACGCTTCCTCCTGCACTTTTGGAACCAATACATCTCTACAATCATATACACCATAAGCAAACTATGAGCTTAAGGCCCAACAAGAAATGGGGTATGCAATATGATGTATGTATCAAACTCATTATATCAGAATGGGTCCCACCCAAACTATTCATTTCTTTTCGTTGCATACATTACTCATACGTCGAGCTGGGATATTAGAGGAATCCGTGGCAGAGAGAGTAGTCTCTTGTCGGCTTCTAACCACCTAGGGTAGATAGGATCTCATGACCCGACAAGGGAAGGGCATAATTCTTCGTGTCTACCTGATTAGATCTAAACTACCCCTCCATCCTCCAACTCCCCTTTTTCCATTCATTTTCTTTATTCATTTTCCTCACATAAATGCATATGGATACCACCCATAAATGGCATTCCTACTTGTTTCTATTATCATGATGCATGTCAATGCGAAATAATAATACATCAATATTACGAAAATGAAGCAAATCCAACTAAATTAAATCCAAGCACAATACCAAGAATAATGAGCTAACATGAAGTACTAAAATGTGATAGCAATTAATATGGAATAAAAGTACAACAATAGAGCAGGATATATGATAAAACCACTAACATGCTGTAAAACCTGGAGTCATATTTCAGAGCTATCTAATACAACCTAACAATTCATCTTATTATTAGCCAAGTGTTCAACGTGGTTTGCAACGCATTATTTTAACTACAATAGTTAATTATAAATGGAAAACATACTATTTAGTTAATGATATGAATTAAGCATAAATAAAACGACCAGAGGTAGTATGATATCTAAAAGAGTAAAACATGGTTTGATGACAATATTTTCTAACTAAAACTAACAACCTATTCATATTTACAGAAATAGGACAGTTCATAATAGGGCTAACTAAACATGCTCACATCAAGGAAACAACAGTAGTTAGAAAGCAATAAGAAAATAGTGACAGGTTAAACAACAATATAGTAGATCAAGTCTATCAAAGCAGTGAGCAGGACAGTATTCAACGCATTCAAAGGAAAACAGAACCAACAATCAGCAAATAACAGAGAGTTAATGTTTACATCTACTAATTGAGAGTTATTTCTACAAAAAGTAACTAAGAGTTTAACTGACAGTTTGTTCGTACTTAACATGACATAGAGCATTTCACAGTTTGGTAGTTCATATCATGTAGTTATTCGGCAGAGACTATAATCTTAACAGAAGACAATCTCAAATCCTCTACAAACTAGGCAATGATTTACAGGAAAGAAATCACAGAATATCAATATTAAAGAAAATAGACACTGCTTGTGGGTAGGGCCTCCATTGGCCAATGACTCTACCCATTTCTTACCTCAATTTGCTAATCGTTGAAGAATTTCTATACTAGAAGAAATGTAGCAACGAGTTGTCCAACCCAATTTTGCCCTTCAGTTCACAAACCCCTTCTCCAAACACACACTTCTCACAGCTTAGTTTTCACAGAACACTCACCCACCAAAGACCACACTCACGAACAGAGGAAATGAAATAAAAAGAGTGACTTAGCTGGACTGCTTATAGCATGAAGACCTTACCTAGAGCCAGGAGGAGTGGTTATAACGACCCGAATTTTTGTAATTCCTTGAAAATGCGATAAATTTAAAATTTTCAAAGGACTCCTTTATAAAACGAAATTAGAGTGCGACGCTAAAATCGGATCGCTACTAACCCTTCATTGAACTCGTTATGAGAATCAAATTAATGAAATACAGATGCGTTATAAAAATCATTTATTTAAAACATTGCGGAAGCGTAAATAAATTATTTAAGGAAGAAATACTAAACAATTAAAATACTGCATTTAATAAATGAAACTGACAATTAAACACCATTTAATTACAATCGTTTACTCATTTCTCTCTTTGTCTGGCCAGCCACGAGTCTCGCTTGCAAATCCTTCATCCCTGCTTTATTATCTTATTATCGTCTTTCGCATTTACTCCTCAGTCTGTGCATTTCTTTTCATGTATACGTACCTACACCTACACCACAAGTAACTGTAAGCCCAAAGGCTTAGTAAGGAAAAAGGGTTAATGCAATATGATATGCCTCTCTTTAATCCTTTTGGAATGGGGGCCAACAAAACCAATCCTTTCATTACGTCATTCATTCATTCTTTTTTTTACTTTCGTTCATTCGTTCGTTACTCGTACATCGAGCAAGAGATTGGAGAGACAACAATTAAGGAACATTCATTCATTAATAAAATCATTTAATCTACTTATTAAATCTTAATTTTTACTGTTGATATACTATTATGTGTCTACTACTTATTCTGTAAATTTGAGCTTCAAGACCCGTATGTAAGTGGATTTATATCAGTTTAAATTCTGGTGTTCAGAATTACGGCTAGCCGATCAACCTTGTTGGTTTTGGACTAGTTTTGGATTCCATTCTGTTTCATTGGTTTCTTGCAACTTCTTGGATTGAAATTCTATGTTATAAGCATACTCTGGACATATGTGAAGTATTGGAAATTTAATTGATGATTGGAGTTTATTTTGGATCAATTTGTTCATCCATTAATTGAGATAATTACAAAACAGTTTTTACCGTTGAGAAAGCCATTTCCGAGCATCTTTTTGAATTGGTCATAACTCTGTGTGTATAATGCATTTGGGCATGATTTTTGGAGAGCCTCTACGTCTTTGAGTCCTCAAAGCCTCCTCCAAATTTGAGACCATTTGCATTTATACATTAAAAGATATAGACGTTTCATTCAGATTGCTCGGTTTGAAGTTAGCCGATTGTCCAATAGCTCAGTACTGTCTTTGTGCATTTTGGGGGCATATCAGAGCTATTACTCTATTGTTTTGGGTTTCTATTCTGCATTTTAATTTCTACTTCCTGGAGACTGTGAAATATCCGTGCTTAGGAAAATTATAGGAACTTGTCACTCTATTGGTTGTGGTTGTTTCATGCTCTCTATTTGTTGCTTTTGCTCATGGTTTGTAGTTGATATTCATTTGTTGCAATCTCAAGAAATGGTGCCCTATTTATGGTAGTAGATTAACTCACGGGTGAATTGATTTTTGATGGGAAGCTATGTTTAAATAATGGTTTAAATATTACTCACTATAGGAAACTGTTAGTGGATGCTCTGTTGGTCCTATTGAGTGAGCTAAAATGTGAAATGTTGAGTTATAGTCTATAGTAGCTTAAAGATGGACGTTAGGGATAATCCAATGTATAAGTTGTTTTCCTGGAATCGATAGTTTCTGTTAAAGCCTTGTTTATGTTATTGAGTGATAAGGGGGGATTCTATTTGAGATTCCTAGATTTAGTTTCTAGTTTGGGACTCATGGTTGTCCCTAGAAACCGTCTTGGATTCTAGTCTTGTTTAAGACTTTTCTGTTATCTTGTGTATGTTTGTGGAATGTTGACATCGACCTTGTTATAGGTTCTAAAGATGTCAGTGGTCAGACTTTTTGCTTACGACAATGCGTGGAGCTGACTTGTTGGTATGTGTGTTGTAGTCACCATCAAGGTAGGGATATTTATACTTTCTGCACTGCATTGCATCATGGTTTTCAAAATTGCTATTTTGTGGAATACCACACGTACATGCTATATTATTGATATTTTGTGCATACTGCTGATGTGATATCTGGCATATGTGTTGAAAGGATGAATCCTCTTGATGCCTTAGGCATTATAGCGCTAAAGCATCATGAGGCTATCCCATTGTATCTTCTACTGTGAAAAGATGAGTTATATGTTACGTGCATTGGTAGAATGAATCCTCTTGATGCTTTAGGCATTCTAGCACTAAAGCCTCACGAAGCTATCTCATGAAATCTTCTACTGTGAGAAGATTTGATATGTACATTGGGAGGATGAATCCTCTTGATTCTTTAGGCACTCTAGCACTATAGCATCACAAGCCTATCCTCGTGCAATCTTCTGCAGCGAGAAGATTGGTCGCTTGTGGGCAAAATGGAGATGAGGCATTGATGACATGTTCTCAGGTTTCAAGCTCTGGAAGTGAAAATGGGGATGGGGCATTGGTGACATGTCCTTAAGTTTCGAGCCCTGAAAGTTGGAAATGGATATGGGACGGTGATGACGCCTCCTTAGGTTCGAGTCCCTAAACCTAGCTAGGGTATTTGTCACGCAGACTTAGCAGGTTGTTAGTTGCAGAGATTAGCCTATCCTAATACTGTTCCAAATTGATGGGTGGCGTGACAGCTCGGTGGACCCCAACCCATGTGATTTGGCTTTGGGCTTGATATTTTTCCCATTAAGTCTTCTGCTAATAATTCATGCCTTGGACTAGGTGTAATACCCCAATTTCCCATAACGAAATTAAGTAAAGATAATTGGAAAATTAATTGGGTTTATTATAATTATTAAGGATTTTTTGACGAAAAATTTATTTAGGAAACCGAATTGAAGAATTTAAATTGGACCGATAATTATCATCAAACAATATTCAGAATAAATTGGGAATTGGAAATTGGGTCAATTAATATACGATACATGTATTTGATAATTATAGATTTATTAAATAAGTTAAATAAATAAATGAAATTAAAAATAAAAAGGAAAAATGGGGATTAAATTAAAAGGGAGAAATAAATAAAATAAAAGGGAAAATTGAAGAGAGATGGAATGGAATTGGTTCGGTCCGATTTGGGTTTGGTTCTACGGCCCGCGGCCGATTCTAATTAAAACAAGGGGAGGAAGATTTTCAAGAAAAAAAAAAAAAAGACAGTGGGAGGCAAGAGCAAGAGCTTCGTGAGAGAAGCAACGGGCGCTTCGCAAGCGATTTTCTCCTTCGTGATAGAGGACTCGGGCGAAGCTCCCTGCGGTTCGGTCTTCTGCGCAGAACGGGGGCGATGTGCTGGGCTTCGCTGGCAAGCATGAAGCTTCAGCGAGCTGTGAGTGACGAACCATAGTGCGGGATTGGCATCGGAGGAACGCCTGAGTTGTGGGACGTTTTGGACTGAACAAAATTGTAGGCTAGAGCTCCAAAGTTTCTGCGTCAAGTCGAGGTAAGTCGTGGTTGATTATGCTTTGTCGTTGGTTGCTGCTGCGATTGGATTGTTCAGAATGTGTTAGGTGAAAAATTGCAGTGGTGAATGTGGCAGGGATGAACATCGGTTCGACCCTTGGATTCTTGGACCAGTTCCACATGGTTCTCCTGCCTGTGAAGAATTGGGCAAATCCCTTGGCGGCCTCTCCCAACAACGATTTCAAGTGATTCTCTAGGAAAGGATAAGGAACATTACACATGGCGTGATCGAAGTGGACCTCCTCCATTGATATGGGTGACTGTCCATTGGCTTCTGCTCCCCGTAAACGCAGCAGTGAAGTGTTATCTTTATTTACAGAGAGAATTGAGAGAGATGCTCTTTGGTGTGTTCTCTGGAGTGACGGCCGAGAGAAGAGAAGGGAATAAAGAAGAAGAAAGAAGGTTGGGGGGAGGTGACCGAGAAGCTCCCTGCTTCTGATCTCGACCTCCCTCGGGTATTATTTTGGTATGAATTTCCTCCCCTAATTATGGATGTTTATGGATTGTATAGATTGAAGTATGTTAGAAGTAGAAGATAAATGGAAGATAATGCACTGCTATATAGTTTTGGTCCTCCAGTTCAGTTTTGCTGAAGGATGTTATTCTGCAATTCCTTTCTTGTTTGTTGGATACCGAAAGAGAGTATGTATTGTGGTGCTATAAATAGTTTATGGGTTTCTCTCTGTTGTTGTTGAATATGGAAATGAATGAAGATATTCTCTGTTATTATGGCTTGATAAAAATGCTCTACTGCTTGGAAATGGTTCTTTGTCATTCACGACCTTGTTAGATATTATTGAGAAAATGTGTATGCTTTGATTTATGGAAATTGATTCCCTGTTTTGTTACTGATGTTGTTAATCATGGGTTGTCGCTATTCGGTTACGCTTGCTTGATATTGTGGAATTATTATTGAGAAATAGTTAAGAAATTAAATTGAATAAGGGACTGTTAAGGCGTTTTAAGTTGTTCTGTTCTCCAGGATTTATTTCTAATTGTTGGACATTGTCAAGGATAGTGGGATGGTAAAAATGAGGTTGATAATCTGTGATTATTAAGAATGGTTATTTAAATGTTTTTGAAGGTATTGTGAAGGATGAGCATAAGTCGTAAAGTGCATTGAAGACGCCAGATAAGTGATATGCATGTGTTTTGGTTTTCGGCCCCTACATCACAAGAGTTAGGAATTGTATGCTGATTGTTTACTGCTTTATTATTGAGATAATGAACATGTCTACCGCTTTTATAGAATAGGTAGATATTGAGCATGTTCGTAAATTGTACGGTTGCTTGCTGGGTGTTTATTAGAATTAGGTTCTTTTAATGATATGTTTAATAGATGAGCATGCTTAGAGATTATAGTGATGATATGATAGAAAATGTATGCATTCATGAGGATCATGCATCATGATTTTAAAATGATACAAAAATAGTTTTTCAAGCACGGTTTTGAAAAGGAAATGAAAATGAATTAAGAATAAATGAAAGAAAATAAGAAAGATAAGAGTAGAAGAAAAAGAGAAGAGTTCAAGTTAGGCAGAAGGTCACCTGCTCATTCCTGACTGGCCAATTAAAAAGGTAAAAGTTCATCGTGATGTCACGCGTTCACCATCACAATGAAAGTTCACCGTTGCGGTTATAGTTCACCATGATGGAACGTGTTCATCATCATGGTCTATGGTTCACCGCAAGGCCCAAGTTTACCTAATCACAATTCATCATTGTTCATAACAGTTTATCACAATTAATCATAGTTCTATATGAAAGTAAAAGTAAAGAAAAGAAAGGAAAATAGAAAGCAGAAACAGAAGATGAAAAATGGATTTCAAAGCTGCATAGCATGTTTATGTTTTATTTTATATCATTTACTAAGCCTTAGGCTCATTAGATTCAGTCTTGTTGATGTAGGTATGCAAGGAAACAGGTTAAGGAGCCATTGATGAAGGATTTACATGCACGACCTTGTGGCTGGTTAGGCTAAAGGAATTTGAAAGAAACAGTTTGTAAATAATTTTGTAAAATATTATATTGTAAAAGAAAATAATGGTATTTCTTTAATGCTTTGTTTTAATTATATTCCGCTGCGTTTCATAAAAGATTTAAAAAAAAGAATTTTATTATTGTCTTTTAATTGGGTTTATGGTTTATAAAATGTTTAAAAAAAAGAGTTTAATTATTGTCTTTTAATTTGCTTATGAAAGAAAAATCTTCTCAGTTTTTATAAAAAAATAAAAAATTTAAATTTCATGCGATTTCAATGGTAATAAAAACTGGGTCGTTACAGTGGGTAACCGGGTTTTCTCCAAGAATCGGGTGGCCTGACCGGCCGGTTCTGTTAAGCCCGCCTCTGGGTCGTGATAGTGGTTATTATAATTTAGGTTCTTTAAGTTAAGTATATTGATATTGATCATGTTTTGAGAATTATAGGATTTTGATATTGATCATGCTTTGAGGATTATACTGAGGATATAAAATTACATGCATTCATGAGCATTCATGCATCATGGTTTTTCAAACGATTCAAAAATGGTTTTCATACATGGTTTTGGAAAATGGTATAATTGATGCTCATACATACTACGTGTACAATGTTCTCGAGAGCTGATCACCCAAAGTGGACAACCTTCATTTAAGCTATAAGAATATCCATTTTATCAGTGAAAATAAAACATATAATAAATTAATTAAACAGAATAAATGTAAATAGATAGCCGCCTTAGGTGTGTGCCACAAGATGATAAGAGATGTGAGCTTGTTAGTTGGTTCTCGATTGATGTTGAGGCGGGCCGAGGCAATAGTATGGTGAGTTTGTTTAAGCATTGGTGCGCACGACCACTAGTGCATCTACGATTGATAGTTGGACTGATGGTTGTGTGTCAATGCGTACAACCGCTAGCATAGCTTTTGGTCAATGTCGGAGCTGCTTATACCATATGTGGGGTCGTTGTGCATTGATTTGCATAGTAGCTATTAGGCGGTTCGATCGATGTCGAGCCTTTATCACATAGTGGGTTATAGGTCCTTGATCGATGTTGGGACCAGATGCATTGATGTGCATGGAAACAGAAAAGAAACTAAAATGTAAAAGATAAATGAAAACAAAAACAAAAAACTGCATACTGATTTTGAAAGTTACATAGCATGTGCATATTTAATTTTATATCACTTATTGAACCTTAGGTCCATAGTTTAAGTCGTGTGATGTACATATGTGTGGTATCGATGATAGGAGCAGTTGATGGAGCATTTGTGCATTGCGGACTTGGTCATTGGCCAGGCTAAAGGATTTAAAGAGAAATGGTTTGTAAAAAGTTTCGTAAAGTATTTAAGTTGTAAAAGAAAATAAGTTTATTTATTGTATTCTCAATTGTTTTGTTTTAAAAGTCTTCATCTGTGTTTTACAAAAGAAGTTCTCCCAAATTGTAAAGGTTTTTAAGAAAAAAAAAATTTTACCGTCTTTTAAAACGTTTTAAGAAATAAAGTCTTCCGCTACGAAAAATTTTTAATTTTACGCAATTTCCAAAGAAAAATGTCTTTTAAAAATGATACATTTTAAGAAAGGAAAATCAAGTCGTTACACCTTTGAGGCCGGATTTTCTTAAAAGATAAAAAGGATTTGAAATGTTTTTTGAAAAATGTGCATGACTTCTCGAAACTCATGGTTTTCATGAAAAAAGTAAAACAAGTTTTACACGCGCATAACATTTAGTATAAGTTTCCTACTGAGCTAAACAACACTTCCACTTTAGGTAAGGAAAAAGGTAGCTAGGTTTGCACGGGTTCGGGCTGAAGACGTTGTTGCCATTTTTATTTCGTTTCCTAGTTGTATCTTTCTTTCCTGATTAGTAGCAGTGGATAATTTGTATGCATAGTATTACTTGGACTTTTTAATTTATTATTTTCGCATTATAAACTCTCGCAATCACTATATGGACCGTGGCCCATCACAAGTGGGCTATGGCTGGAGATTTTACACAAGTCTTTCGCAATATTTTAACAAACCTTGGGCTGGGAGATCGGGTCCTCTTTTCGAGGGCTAGGTCATTTGGCCTGGCTTTTCTGTCTGGCCCACCTCTAGATTGTGACACAATTGCCATAATTGCTCATTTTGAAATCTTGAGCTATCATGAATGAATCAAATCTCTTATACCATTGTCTTGTGAATTGCTTCAGACCATAAATGGTCTTCTTTAAAGAACAAACATAGTTTTCTTTTCCTGAGACTATAAAACCTTCAAGTTGCTGCATATAGATATCCTCCTCAAGTTCTCCATGTAAAAATGTAGTTTTCACATCCAACTACTCAAGCTCAAAGTCGTGCATAGACACAATACCCAGTAAAGCTCGAATTAAACTATGTTTAACCACTAAATAAAACACATCAATGAAGTCAACACAAGGACTTTGACTGTACCCCTTAGCAACCAAACGTGCTTTGTACCTATCTTCTGCAACACCTAATGTACCTTCCTTTTTCTTGAACACTCATTTGCAACAAACAACGTTCTTGTCATTTGGCAATTTAACTAAGTCTCATGTGCCATTCTTTTGAAGAGATTCCATCTCTTCCAGCATGGCAATCATCCATTTTGCAGAATTTTCTAAACTCACTACCTCTAAATAGGTAGACGGTTCTTCACTGAAAACTATGCTTTCAGCTACACTCAAAGCATAAGCAACGAGATCTGCATCACCATATTTCTGTGGAGGTTTAATCTCTCTTTTTGATCTATTCTTAGCAATGGAATACTATGGTGAAGCTAATAATGGTGATTGTGCATGTAACGACCGAAATTCTTTTTTGAACGAATCTTAAAATGATTTAGGATGTCATTCAGAGTATTTAACAATTATGGGATCGACCTATTAGTAGGGTATATTATTTTATGATTATGGTAATTAAATTGGAAATTATAGGACTTCATGGTAGGTTATTATTGGCATAGGAAGTATTACTTATAAGGGAAAGATAAGAAATATTTGGGGAAATTAAGTGGGACTATAACAATTAAATTGGAAGAAGAGTTGAAAATTATGTTGGGGTTATTGTCTTTTATTTTAGTGAATACTAGAAGAGGATATAAGGGAAATATGGATAAAGGATGAAACTTTATCGCGTAAATTATAATATGGACACTTGGGATGAAAGATAGGTTACCAGTTAGATTATGGCTGGTGATTTCACTACTGGGCGTGGTTGGTTGAATAGAAATTTCTAATGTTATATATGTTGTGATCTTGTAACAGGGATGATATTTATTTGGTGTATGAAGGCAAGTGTAATAAGGAGAAACATATTCAGCTACTGGAGAGTGGCATAGGGTTGATAAGAGGGAAGTAAAAAGGGACCATTGGATGAGGCCTAAGAAATATCAGACGAACTGTGGACCGTTAGATGAGGCCTAAGAAATATCGGACTAACTATGGACCGTTAGATGAGCCTAAGAAATATCAAACGAACTGTTGACCATTAGATTAGCAAAGGAGATGTTTGTCATTCATAAGAGACATCCGTCGCAGAATTAAGGACAGAGCCACGGGCAAGGCATGTGAGAATCTAAAAGGAAAATGGACGCGTTAGATGACCGTCAGATGAGGCCTAGGAAAGATCAGATGAGTTGTGGATCATTAGACTAGCCAGAGAGACGTTCCATAGCAGCAAGGAGCATCCAAAGCTAAGACAAGGAAGGGTTACGTGCAGGGCATGTGGGGATCAAATGGAAAAGAACACGTAAGGATGATTGTCGGATGAGGGAGCGTATGCGGTTAAGGCCATAAGATGTGCGAAAGAGATGTCCATTGTCCAATAGGGAGGACAATTGTCCAAGAGGGACGACCATAGTCCAAGAGGGATGTCTGTTCTAGAGGGACGCCACGTGCAAGGCACATGAGAATAAAAAAAAAGGAAAATGGACGCAGATAGATGATCATCGAATGAGGAAGGGAACAAAGTTAAGACCGTAGGATATTCATGAGGGACATTCATTATTAGTGAGAGATGTCCGACAAAGAGGGAGGGATGTCCTTCAAAGGCCAAGGAACATCCGTTAGTAAAAGGACGAGTCTGGTTCTTCTGAGGCGACGTCCTCTCGAAGGAGGAGACCCACGAACGGCGATTTTACACCCTAATAGAGGTTATAAATAACGAACATTCTGAGGAAAAGAGAATCACTCTATCAAGGGGCACTGTATTAACTCCAGTTCGAGAGCATTGTGAGGAGATCATATTTCAAGAGTCGAACCAAGCTGAGTCAAGGATTTCCTTCCACTTTTGTCGATTATGTAAGTAATGCTTGAGTGTGTTTTTTGCCTCACCGGCCCTATAATGCATGGTACTAAAGGGTTTTGTTTTCCATTTCTCCTACTGCTCGATGTACATTTTTGAAGTTTATGTTTCGTGGCTTCATTTCTACACTATGTATATTGGTTACTATCTGATGAATGCTGCTAGAGATTTATGCTCTGTCAAAATTGGGAAAATATTGCTCTATTAGTGTAGTATCCTGAATTTCGTTATGTTAAGCATACAACTTAAGTAATAATTTAGGGGTTTTTGGAGCTAAAATGGACGATTAAGGTATTAACCAAGGGAAACATATATTGGAAAAAGTTAATTATGATACCCAAAATTATATTCATATTAAGCTTAGGAGGATGATTTAGGATTTATTGGAATTAACTTGGGTAATTTAAGATATTAGTCAAGTGAAACATATTTGGATAAAGTGAACTATGATACCCAAATTATTTCGACACTTAGTTTAGAAAAAAGATTAAGGTTATGAGAGAATTGTTTGATGATATTGAAGTTAGATAGGACAATAAGAACTAGATTGACAGTTAGTGAAATTAGTAAGAGAAAATGTACTTGGATATAATAAGGTTGAAAGTATAGGATCTAGAATATTTTAGGGTATACTAAATTTAGTGAAGAATAAGGTTGAGAAGAAATAATGTGGTGGATGATTGATTGCAGTGTGGAGGTTGATCACGGTCAACCTGTAATTCACTAAGTTGTAAAATATGGGTTGGCGGACGATCTATTAACTGTTTGTCCAAGAATCGATCATCTGGCGCGATTGGCCGGTGAATTGGAATTTAGCGACTGATCGATTTGGATTGGCGCTCAATTGTTCAAAGGGGAATCGATCGACCGACGATATGAAAAGTGGCCATAAATGGAAACGCCATCGCCTGGAAGCTTCTAGGTTGACATTTAACGCGTCTGGATGATGATGGGTGGCATCCCTTGGCTCTTCACCTTCATGGACTCTAAAGGGGCAATTGTCGTGGGCTATAAATAGAGGAAAAGGAGAACGAGAATTTGGATAGTGAGGAAAAACCATGGGGAACTCTGGAGAAATTGTGAGAGAGAGACGGTTATGTGAGGGTGTTGTGTTGTTGTGTTTTGTGAAGGAACGTGTGGAACATACACTGTGTGTGAGAGGATGGCTGTGGAGTTTGAGAAGGTCAAGTTAAGGAAGAAGTTGTTGCCGTGAGGTTATGGAGTTTTGGTAAGAGAGGGGGGAGATTCTGTGATTTTGTGAGGAAGAGAAGGTCTGTAAATGGTTGGCTAAGGTTTTGGAGATAACGAAGGTTGAGTGAGAGTTTTACAGAAGTGAAACAAAGACCGTGAGTGTGGCTGTGAAGTTCTGTGTTTTGGAGATAAGAACTGTGAGGTGCTAGAGAGAGAAGAGGATTTCTCTTTTGTTTCCGATTCTTGGATGCGGGTTCTGGAGAAGGGTAACTTTAAGTGATAACTCTCTAAAGCTAAGGACTCTAGGTAAGTGGTACTGCATGTGCTTTGTCAGAAAGGGCCTACATCACGGGAATTAGGGTTTGTTTGATGCTTGCTTTTACTTGATGTATTACTGATTGTTTGAATTGTATGTTTATTAGATTTAAGTTCAGTTTCTTAGTTAGGAATGGATCACGTTTTGAGGATATGATCGAGGAACACGTTAGATAGAATTATATGCTCACAACAACATTAATACTTGGAATCCTAAAGTATACAAAAGTGATAATGTAAATAGGTGGTTAGAGATATGGGTTCTTGAGTTAGTCGCTTAGGTGTGTGCCACAGGATGGCCGTCTAGGAAGTGTATTAGGTGCATACCACGGGATGGTCGCCTTGTGCATAAACTGCTCTACCTGGTCAAGTTTACAGCTCTAACACTTGTATGGGTAACTGGAACTAAATGAAGACTGAATAGTAACAGAATTATAAGAAATAAAGTAAATAGTTATTTATGTGGTCCGATTGGTTACGCCCGACATAGAAAAGAAGAAATTACTATAAAAGACAAATAAGTATAGGACAAGCAAAATAGAAAACTGTATACAAACTTAATAAGTTGCATGTGTCTTTCATGTTTTACGTTTATACTGCTTATTGAGCTTTAGGTTCATAGTTAGGTCCTGTGATATAGGTAAGGAGCCAATGATTGGATAAAGCTCAAAAAGGACACAGTTGATGGGGTATTGCCAGGTTGAGTGTTTGTGCTGTTGGCAAATTGACGTTGGGGTTATGGCTCACAGAAATGGAATAAGCGTAATTAAGTGTGTAAGAGTTTTCAACTACTTTCAAGTGTTATTAGCTTTAAATGGTTTCAAGTAAATGTTTTAGCGATGCTTGTTCAAATAGTTTTTAAACTATTAGTTTGTGGTATTTAAATATAAAAGACTTCCACTGTATGTTTATTCTAGTTTTCCCTCACAAGTGGTTTTATAAGATCAAAACTTTTTATACGGAAAAAGTTACGAGATGTTACAGTTAGATTTAGACTTTGTTATGTTGTGTTTACATCTTACTGGGTATTGTTGAGATTCTTGTTTGGTTAGCTAAGTTATATCCTGCACTATGTTACTATTTAATGGACATTACAGAGGTTTTATAAGCTGTTGCAATTTTTTGTTACATTCGTGGTTTTAGTTTCTGCCTCATAGGCACCATGGAAAAAATATAGATCTACTGGTTAAAGTTTGTTCTGCATGTTAGGAGTTATTGTAGTGGGCGCTGATGGATATTTATTGCCCTGTTAGATGAGTTTTCCTATTCTTCATTTTGGTTGCCATTTAATAGGTATAGCTAAAGATAGTGCCTTGTTGTGTTCCCTGGGAGATGATGAATATTGACATGACAGGTATGGAAATATAATAATAATAATAATAATAATGACCCTTGAACTTAAAGGAACCACATGTTGAACTTTCATGGGAATATGTCAAGTGTGTTCTTTAGTTTTATGTCAAGTCTTGTAAGTCAAAAGGAGATGACTTATCTGATAAAATGGAATGGATTGCAAATAATAACTAAGTGTGGATGAGGACTCAAAATATATGGAGGAATTGTAACCCTTAATTTCAAAGGTTAGCAAAAGTGGAATCTTTGTGGAAATAGGTCAAGAGACTTTTTAGAATTTAATAGACTTTCATAGAAACATGTAAAGAGCATTCTAGGACTATTGTATGGGCTAACAGGATGCAAGGAATTTCTAAGGCATTGAAGAAGATAATAAAAATTTGGTAATAGCAATGTCCGGATATCGAAGTTGGGATTGTCGAATGGACAGAGCTTAGCAAGGGAGCTACTTTGTATAAGATGTTGGGATATCTTTAGACATAATTGGCTGATTGTTGCTCTTTTAAGCAACAGGTCACGATTGTTGGATAAATTACCAATTCAAGTTGAATGATTAATGAGACAATACTAGTTATGACTCACAATGGGATATAACAAAGAGAAGTAGGGGAGGACTTAAGAAGGTGAAGACTAGTATCATGGATGGAAGGAATAATTTGGAGTGTTGAGGAATGATAGTGAATGTTCAAAAAAAAATGTAAGTGTTCCTGCTTGGATTCCAATATGATTATAGACATTCGAAAATAAGAAGAATGAGCAAATAATTAAATCACAACAATTTGAATGAAATTTTCCTTGCATTAAGGGATGACTCCGAATTTACTCAACAAGCTTCAAACAAAAACATAATGCAAATGATAAAATAATAATGAGTACATTGCTTGCATTTAGTTAACTCTGCAGGGAAACAAATGTTTGAGTAAGGAGACCATTGTTGGATGATGAACCATATGGATCAACGGAATAACCGTCTAAGTTGGATAAAACAGAAATTCAAAAATTTATAAATTCAAACATAACGACTAATTAAGGGTTACTTCTGGTATTTAACTAGAAGACATTTGCAAAGGATCCAAAAAGTGGGGATGATAAAACCTACCCTAAGGATTGATTCATCGTCATGAAATGCATTTATCTAGGGTAGGGGATATTTGGTGGTGCATTGACCTGGGCCCTAGAACCTGAAGTGCTATAGCCCATGTTCAGTGTAAGTAGGCGAAGATTTGGTTGAGTGATTCTGCCAGGTTTAAGTGGGATATTATAACCTTGGTTGACGTTAATAAACAGTTAAGGGACCTTCCATGTAGTGGAGAAACAACAAGTAAGGATGGGATATGATTTTAGAAGAACACTAAAGTTAGAACTAAACATCGAGGCACTATTGGATGTTCGGTGCCAAATGTACAAAAGGAAATCCATCTGGTGGATTTGGAACAAGAAAGTGTTTAGGAATTATAGGAGTGGATTTTGATCACATAAGCTAGGACTAATCGACTTACCCTAAGAACAGGGAAGTTGTGTCAAGAGTTTTTACTCTGATTAGAATTAATTTGAAAGTAGTATACTGAGGTGTAAGTAGGATTGTTTTGGTAGTGTTGTCGAATATGCCCACTAGATGGAAGGGTTAGGTATTTTCATTAGCAACCTCAATGTTTTTTTGGGTACCGAAGTGATCGATCTATCTAAAGTCTTAAAGTGAGAAAATTGACAAGGCAAGGGATCATGAACCTAAGAATTTTGATTGAGTCTGTGATGCCAAAAACTTAAGCAAGAATGAAAGGAGAGTTGATCCTCATTCAACGAGGAATGCTAGCGACTTAAAATTCAACAAAAGTGTTAAGTCGACCAAAGGTGTAGAGAGCTAGAATATGACTAGGGAGAATCACGTCTTTTTGAAGGTCTCTCCCTGTAAAGGAGCAATGTGGTTCTTGGAAGAAAGGGAAAGTTGTTCATTGGACAACAAGGAGAATATGAATTGCAAAATGCGTGGAGAGTCGTTTGGGGCCATCTTGTGTTGTTTAAGGACAATTAGCATATGAGAATTTTACATGGTTAAGGATTTTGCTCAAGTAGTCGTGCAAGAGGAGTAGAGGATCCTTAATCAATGGCGAGTTAAGAAGGGGAGCCACGTGAGACTTCTAATCTTCTAGCATAAAGGAATCACAACTGGGGAGTATAAGCAGTTAACTAGGATGACTAAATTTTGGGGACAAAATTTTAAATTACGGGGGAAGGGTTGTAATAACCAAAATTCCTTTTTGGATGAATCTTAAAATGATTTAGGATGTCATTCAAAGTATTTAAAAATTATGGGATCGACCTATTAATATGGTATATTATTTTATGATTATGGTAATTGAATAAGAAATTATGGGACTTCATGGTGAGTTATTATCGACATAGGAAGTATTAATTATAAGGGAAATATAAGAAATATTTGGGAAAATTAAGTGGCATTATAACAATTAAATTGGAAGAATAGTTGGAAATTATGTTGGGGTTATTGTATTTTATTTTGGTGAATGTTAGAAAAAGACTTAAGGGATATATGGATGAAGGATGGAACTTTATTGCGTAAATTATAATATAGATAATTGGGATGAAAGATAGGTTACCAGTTATGTAACACCCCGACTTTTTCAGTTGGACAATTATCGGGGTATTATCAAGGGAATGCTAGAACGTTAAGTCTAGGGGTATTTCTATTTATTTTTCCTCTTTACGCGATGTAAATAGATGATGGGGTGATTAGGATATTACGTTACGTAATTGTACGTGTATTTTTGGGGAAAATGTTATGGGATAGGAGTTAAGGGAGGCAAATGTGGGAAAAGCTGTCTAGGGTGTTTTCGGACGCCTGCGGACGAGTCTTGTCGTCCTCAAATGTGTGAAGCATCATCCCGAGGACTTGGGACGACTTGGGACGCGATTCCACGTCTTGACTTCACTGTGCTGTGGAGTTGCATACGAGGTCTGGACGATGCAGACGAGGTCCAGACGATGCAGACGAGAGGAGCTGCATCCACATCGAATCTGTTCTTGGACAATTTTGGATGATGGCGGAACAACTACGGACATGGAGTAGCCTCATCCTTTTTGCCTCTGTCCTATTTTGTGACACTTTCGGACGACACGCAGATGCCACATGCAGACGTGATTTGGCATCCAAATGCCGCTTGTGGACGGTTCGAACAGGACGAGGACACATTCTCCCATCTGAAACCTCAGCTTAGCTTGTGAGATTTTAGCCTTGTGTAAGAGACCTATGCGTCCGTACTCGTCCGAATTAGCCCAGACCTACGATTAAAATACGATCAAAATGATGAAAATCCATAGGATAGCCCTGATTTTTCGACAGGGAATGACCCTCCCTCACCTTAGATGACAAAAACCACCATCCCTATGCCTGGAGCCATCTCCTCCTTGTCCCCTTAGGCATTCATGGTGTTCCCTCCATCCTAGGTAAAGCTCTCCTTCCCCTATCATTTTCTTCAGTCTTCAGCTCTCCCTCCTTCCTGCGTGAGTCTTCCTCCCCTGGGTGAGAGTCCTTTTGTTGTGTGAAGACTAAGAGTGACAGTGGGTTGAATGTGTTGAGTGTAGGAGTACTGTGCTAAGTGTGTGAACGTGAGTGAAGTGAGGTGAGCTACGAAGTTAGAGTTGTGAGCTGGAAGCTGGAGCTGCTGTTGGAGCTGCTAGAATCGTGAGCTGAGAGGAGAGTTATCCCTGTCTTTAGTGTGTCTTCAATTAGGTAAGCAATCAGGGGTGTCTTGGCCATGTGGGGCCCTACACCGCAAGTGAGTGCGTGAGTTTAGTGTTAGAATTGTTTGTTAGAGGATAACTCCTTGATGAATCTGCTGTTGCATTCCTTAGATGATTACCCGCTGTTTATTATACGATTTTGTTAAGTAACTAGTTTAACTATTTAATTAGTTGTTAAATAACGAACCCGAGCATGTCCAACCTAACCAATCGTTGTTAACTAATTAACTTAACTAGGATAATTAGTTTACTTGAGGATGTTTAGCAATTTAGCATGTTAATTGGTTAGCACTAAGCAGCATGTTAATTAACTAGCGTAATTAACTAAAGTAAGTGACTGAGCATGTTAATTAACTAGAACAATTAACTAAAGTAATTAAGTAGACTTGAGCATGCTAAGTAACCTAATTAATTAACTAGTCATTAATTTACTAATTCGAGCATGTTTAACTAGTTGTCTAATTCAATAACTAATCAAGCATGTTAATAACTAGCCTAGCATGTTAATCNTTAGATTCGAGAACTATGTCATTGCACGAGAAAAACCTCCCAATTCCAGCTCGAGATATGAGTAAGGAATAAATGGATTAAAGTAAGAGTAAAGTAATTAATAAACGAATGGCTTAGTGAAAGGATTGGTTGGGTGACCCCCATTCCAAAATGGACTAAAGAGTGGCATTCATGTTGCATTTAACCCTTTTTCCTTACTAAGCCTTTGGGCTTACAGTTGCTTGTGGTGTAGATATAGGTATGTGTACGTGACAATAAATAATGCAAAGAATTAGAAGTCAATGCAAAAATGATGAACAGATAATCCAAAGCAGGGATGAAAGATTTGCACGAGCAAGACTGTGGCTGGCCAGGCTAAAGAGAGTAGAAGAGATAACGGTTGTAAATAAATTGTATTTAATTGTTTATTTTCATTTCTCAAGCGCAATATTTAATTATTTAGTATTTCTTTCATTAAATCATTTACACTTCTGTACAAATGATTTTATAACGCTACATTTCATTAATTGGATTTTCAATAACGAGTTTGAAGAAGGCTCAGTAGCTATCCGGGTTTAGCGGCGCACTCTGATTTCATTTTATAAAGGAGACTTTTGAAATTTTAAAATTTCTCACATTTGCAAGGAATTACGAAAATTCGAGTAGTTACAGGTTAGATTATGGCTGGTGATTTCACTACTGGGCGTGCTTGGTTGAGTAGAAATTTCTAATGATATATATATGTCGTGATCTCGTAATAGGGACGATATTTATTTGGTGTATGAAGGCAAGTGTAATAAAGAGAAACATATTCAGCTACTAGAGAGTGGCATAGGGATGATAAGAGGGAAGTAAAAAGGGACTGTTAAATGAGGCCTAAGAAATATCGGACAAACTATGGACCATTAGATGAGGCCTAACAAATATCAGATGAACTGTGGACTGTTAGATGAAGCCTAAAAAATATTGGATGAACTGTGGACCGTTAGATTAGCAAGGGAGATGTCCATCGTTCATAAGAGATGTTCGTCGCTGAATTAAGGATGGGGCCACACATAATGCACGTGAGAATATAAAAGGAAATGGACGCGTTTGATGACCATCAAATGAGGCCTAGGAAAGATCGGATGAGCTGTGGACCGTTAGATTAGCAAGAGAGATGTCCCATAGCGGTAAGGGGCGTCGAACGCTGAGAGAAGGAAGGGTCACATGTAGGGCACACGGGGATCTAATGGAAAAGAACGCGTAAGGATGGCTGTTGGATGAGGGAGCGTACACGGTTAAGGCTGTAGGATGTGCGAGAGATACGTCCATTGTCCAAGAGGGAACACCATTGTCCAAGAGGGTCGTTCGTCATACAAGAGGTACGTCGTTCTAGAGGGACGCCACTTGCAAGGCACGTGAGAATCAAAAAAGGAAAATGGACGCATATGGATGATCGTCGAATAAGGAAGGGAACGAAGTTAAGATCGTAGGATATGCGTGTGGACGTCTGTTATTAGTGAGAGACATCTAATGCAAAATGAGGGACGTCCTTCAAAGGCCAAGGGACGTCTGTCAGCAAAAAGGCGAGTCTGGTTCTTCGAGGCGACATTGTCACGAAGGAGTAGACATGCGAACGGAGATTTTGTGCCTTAACAAAGGTATAAAGAATGAACATTGTGAGGAAAAGAGAATCCCTCTATTGAGGGCAGTTGTATTAACTCCAATTAAACAGTGTTGTGAGGAGATCATATTTCAACGCAAGAGAGTCAGGCCGAGCTAAATTAAGGATTTCCTTCCACTTCTATCGATTATGTAAGTAATGCTTGAGTGTGTTTTTGGCCTCACTAGCCCTACAATGCATGGTATTAGGGGGTCTTGTTTTCCATTTCTCCTACTACTCGATGTACATTTTTGAAGTTTATGTTTCGTGGCTTGAGTTTTGCTCTATTCTACACTCTGTATATTGGTTACTGTTTGATGAATGCTGCTGGAGATTTATGCTCTATCAAAATTGGGAAAATATGCTATGTTAGATTTAGGCTTTGTTAAGTTGTGTTTACATCTTACTAGGTATTGTTAAGATTCTTGTTCGGTTAGTTGAGTTATATCTTGCACTATGTTACTAATTAATGGACATTACAGAGGTTTTATAAGCTGCTGTAGTTTGTGCTTACTGTAATACCCCAATTTCCCATAGGAAAATTATGTATGGATGATTGAGAAATTAATTGGGGGTAATATAATTAGTTGGATGAAGATTTATTTATTAGAAATAATTATTTTGGAGTAAATTGAAAAGAGAGATTAGTTGGAATGAAAAATTTAAAAGGAAAATTAAATGGAGTTATTATGAGGTTGAACTGGTTTGGTTCTGTGAACCGAACCAAGTGTCGGCTTGGTTGAGAAGAAAAGATGAAAGGAGATTCGGGCCAATGTTTTCTGAACAGATAAAGGGAGATAGGATAAGAGATGGCTCGGGTGTGGCGACAGGAGGGAGAACGCAGGTGATTCGGGGGAAACTAAGCTTCGCGGTGTGACTCCCATGACGCGAATGTGTTGTTTGCCAGGCAGGGAGCAACGAAGTGAGGTGTGGCAGGTCGTGATGCTGCTGGAGTTAGGGCTCGTGTAGATGAGGCTGCAGGAACGAAAGTGTGGATGCTCCTGTGTGTTGGAAGGTTTCAGCGCCTCTGATTGGAAGGGATTGTGAAGTAGACGTCTGGACAAAGCTTCTCCGGCGACAAGCGAGGTGTGGGCATGAATCGTAGGGATGGAAATTGACAGGGGTGAAGTGGCCGAGTTGATTGTCGATTCGACCCGTGGATTCTTAGACCGGACTGGACCGAAGCATATTCTCTTCAACAGCTCCTCCTGACGACCCCACGTGATGCTCTAGAAGGCGGTATGGAGTTTTCCATGATTCGGCGAATTCCTTCACGTCTTGCTGAGTGGACCACGACTATGGAACTATAATGGAGTGATTTAAGGGGGATTTTCCATTGATCGAGTTTTATGGAGAGAACGGAGAGAAAGGGGTATGGGGTAAGGAGAGAAACACTTTGTATTCTGGTCGTGGACTCTTCGCTGCTATGATTGTTCAGTGCAGGAACTCTTCAACCATTGGTAATTTTGAGGTAAGCAATTGAGTAAGTCATTGGCCAGTGGAGGCCCTACACCACAAGTAGAGTCTTGGTTGTTTTCTTGGATGGTTTTACTGAATTATTTCTTGGATTGTCTATGGATGGATTGATAATGTGTTTTGCGATGTGTGGAATGATTTCATTGCAACTCTAACATGTGAACCGTAGCCGAATTTCTCTACATAGTTTTATCCCCTGCTTAGTAATGTTCACCCTGCTAATTTAAGATTTTGTTTACTGCTGGATTATGTCACTCTTTACTTAGTTACGTTGGATGATAAATGGTTTTTCTGCTGCATACTCCTTATATTTGCTGCTGCATTAGTAGCCAAGTAACCTGCTGTTGTAGTTTTAGTTTTCTCTATTGTTAGAAGGAAATATGTTAAATAACTTGCTGCTCCAAAAATGACAGATTCATGGTCGACCTCAGCTTGGGTTTTGAGTTGTTGGCGGCTTGTTGTTCGATTTTTTTGCTGTCATTTATAGCATTTTAAATTACCATGCTCTGCTGCTATCTTGCTGAATATTGAACTATTGTTCGTCACATATTTATGTTCATTTTTCCATCTTTAGTTTATTGTCAAGCATGTTTAGTATCCCATGAATTATTGTTGTTTTCTCGATTTATATGTTGCTATTTTCGTACGATAAACTAAGTGTGTTTAGGATATTAAACGATGTCATTATTTCCTTTAAATTCGAGCATATTTAATATCTGATTCGCTGCCATCTTCATATTCAATTTCAGACATGATAGTAAGTTGCATATCACTGTGTATTCTTCACAGATTTGTTGTCGGTTTTCCTGTTAGTCGTTGAGCCTTTTCATGATAATCCTTGCTGTTGTTTCTCTTGTATTCGCTTAGTATTTGGACGCTTGATATCGCTGTTGTTCCATTAATTTTCTAAGCACATTAGGATGTTAATTATCATTGTATTCCTTTTAATTACCGAGCATGATAATGCTGTTATTTCTCATCTAAAACTGAGCATGTTAGCATGTTTTATTTCGCTAATTATTCATTGTCGATTCTAAAGCATGTTAGCACATTTTATTCGCTGTTTAAATTCCATGTTATTCCATTGTTATTTTCTATCAATTCCAAAGCATAGTAGTATGTTTTACTCACCGTTGAATTCATTATTAATTTATTATTACTCGCTGTCAATTTCGATATACAATAGCACATTTTAGTCATTGTGAACTCGCAGTTGTTTCGTTGTTATTCGTTGTTACTTTCTGTGAATTCAAAGCATGTCATTTCACTATTTCATTCACTGTTATTGTGCTATTAATTCGATGATATCCTTGTTGAAAACTAGGTGTAATGGTATTCTTTAATTCACTATAATTCTGCTGTTATTTGTTGTCAATTCTGAAATTTAATAGCATGTTCTATTCGTTGTTGAATTCGTTGTTGTTCCGTAGTTATTTTTTGTCAATTCTGAAGTGTAATAACATGTTTTATTTGTTGAGAATTCGTTATTAATTCGTGGATTATTTCATTGTTATTTTCTGTCAATTCTGAAACATTATAGCATGTTTTATTCAATGTGGATTCGCTGTTACTTAGCTATTAGCTATTTTATTCACTGTTAGTTCGCTGATATTTTGCTGTATTTTTTGTCAATTCTAAATTATGATAGTGTTTTATTTCGCTGTGATTCCACTGTTATTTGTTATCACTCTCTATCAAATTTTAAGAATGTTAATACTTGAATATAGTTATTGTTCCCCTAAGAATTAGAAATCTCATGAAAGATAGCTTTGTGAATTCTTGATGACTGGTTTGAATTGTTTACAGTTGTAATTTCAGAATTGCATAAACATGCATTATAATAATAGAAATTCTAGGAAATACCACGATTGGGTTGGTATTCATTTGTAAGAAGAAAATGAATAAAACAAATGAAAGTAAAGGGAATTGGAGATTGGGGAGGTGGTTCGGATCGTAACCGAGTAAACTCTAGATTTTTACCCTTCCCTATTCGGGTCACGAGAGCCTATCTACCCAAAGGGGTTAGATGCCGACTAGCGACCACTCTCCCTGCTAGGAACCTCCAATATCCCAGCTCAATACATGAGTTGATGTATATGCAACTGTGAGTAAAGAACAGTTTAGACAGATTTCATTCTGACATAATGAGTTAGAGGCATACATTACATAGCATATCTCATTTCTTGTTGGGCCTTTGGCTCATAGTTTGCTTGTGGTGTAGGTGATTGTCATGATATAGTTATTCCTAGAGCAAAGGAGGAGGCATTACCCATGGAACAATTGAGTTACCCAGCTGAATCGAACTAAGAGGGTTATGGCTCATGTGAAGTGAAAGTAGTGTTTTGAAATGGTTTGAATGTGAATAATGTAATACCACGACTTTTTTATATCAGAATTTAATAAGGATAGTTGGAAGGTAATTAGAGGTATTCGGAGTAATTGGATAATTATCGGGGTATTACCTATGACATATTTGTAGATTATAATTTAAGGAAATTATTGGAGGATAATTAAGATTAATTTGGAAGAAGGGGTATTTTATTGGGTCATTAAGTTAAACGTGGAAATTTCCTTGGATTGTGTATTTTTACACATTCAGACAATAGCGGATGACACGCGGACGGGCGTCACATCTAAAAACGTACTGTACGTTGTCCCCTGCGTTTGGGACGATGCATGACGAGGCTTTGCATCCTAACTCGTCTGTAGCTTGACTTTTTGGACAGGACAGGATGAATGCAGACGATGGCGGACAGCTAAGTTTTGAATCTGTCCAAATTCTGGACAGTTTCGGACGAACGTGGATGCTAGACTCGAATGCCTTCCTTTGTCTGAATGTAAGATTTGGATGAACGCAGACAAACACTCGGACGCCTTCCTTTGTTCGAAATCGCATTTCTAAAGGACAGTAATGGATCTAACCGGGTTGGTTCGGCTCGGTCCGAAAGATTAAAAATGGCTCAATTCTCTTTTAATTAGAAGAAGAAATAAAATTAATTTGGATTAATTAAATTTAAGATTTGGAGGGGATTTATTAGGATTGAAATGGGAAACTTAAAAGGGGAAATTAAGAAAAGGAGGAGGAGTGAACCGGTTCACTCTTGAACTGGTTTGAGTGGGATCAAAGGAATGGCCTCGGGCCATTCTTGCGAGAGGAACCAGATGAGAGAGGGAGGGAGCGACGAGGGGGATAGGAGATCGTGAGAGGGCAAATCGTGGGAGACACTCCTATAATTGCATATGTGAGCTGGTGAAGAGGGTTGTTTGGCGGTTTAGAGGAGGGGAGAGAAAAGAAAAGGGGAGAGGGAGAATTCTTCTGGCGATTTTGAAGAGATAGAAATGGAGAGGGAGACTCGGGCCGTGAATGCGGGACAGTTCTGACAGCTGGGTTCTCTTCAGGCGAAGCTCGGCGAGAGTACAAGCCTTCATGCGTGGTTTTGATTGTGGTAGTGTCTTCTCCGTGAGGTAAGGCTTTTGCAAAATTAGGAATTTCTCGGCCTCCATCGTCGGTGATTTTCTTTGGTTTGTTGGATCGCCGTACGATGAATTGCCTAGTTGTGGCTGGCTAGACGAAGGAAAGAAAAAGGAAAAAGGTTTTGTAAATATAAAGTAATAAGCTATTTATTGTTTTGTAACCTGTACGACTTATGCTTCTGCTATGTTTTGAGAAAAGAATTTACAACTTTGGCTTTCCACAGTTTATAACGCTTTTCATAACGAGTCTAAGAAAAATGGTTTTAACGGTCCAGCTTTTTAGGAAAAAACTCTGATTTACTTTAAAGGGTTTTCATGAAGATTTTAGTTGTTTTATAAAAATTTTAAATTCAATGCATTTTTAAAAGGTTATAAAAATCGGGTCATCACAAATAATGCTTTGTAAAATTATTTACTCTCTTTTGAATTTAAGTATATTTTCCTCTTTACTCTGATTTACTTACTCATTTTCTTATGCTTTTAATATTTTCTCTCGTACGTTTTCAATAAATAAAACGAAAAATTTTTACACGAAAATTTTACCCGTGGAGCACTTGAATTACCCAGCTAAATCGACCTGAGATGGTTATGGCTCACATGAAGTGAAAGTAGTGTTTTGAAATGGTTTGAATGTGAATAATGTTTTGTAAAACTATTTACTCTCTTTTGATTTTAGAACCGTAATTTGAATTTAAGTATGTTTTCCTCTTTACTCTGATTTACTTATTTTTATTTTCTTTCAATACTTTCTCTCCTACATTTTCAATAAATAAAATATTTTTACACGAAAATTTTATTAATGAAAAAGGTTTAAATTTGACGCGGGGAGTTATAGTTACATTCGTGGTTTTAGTTTCTGCCTCATAGTCACTGTAGAAAAAAATATATATAGATCTATTGGTTAAAGCTTGTTCTGCATGTTAGGGGTTATTGATATTGGCGATGATAGATATTTATTGCCCTGTTAGATGAGTTTTCCTATTCTTCATTTTGGTTGCCATTTAATAGGTATAGCCGAAGATAGTGCTTTGTTGTGTTCCATGGGAGATGATGAGGTTTGAATTAATAGTTTATTGATTTTTGAGGTTCTGTCATTAGCAAATGTGGTTATTGTCTTCCTTTATGATGGGGAAAAGGCATTGATGTGTAGTAAATATGTACTGTGATGTTCCTTGTGCTTAGGATAAAGAAGCTTGATTTTATAGATATTATTTGATGATATCCTGCCACTAGAGAATCATGTTACTCCTTTCGTTAATTGTTGAGCACGTGTAGGATCTGTTGTTATTGTGGTTTGATAGTTGCATATTATGTAGAAATATTCATGTTGCATTATGATGTATGTCCATGCATGAATCAGCATATAAGAAAGATAAAACGAGGATAAAAGCATGAAATATGACTAGGTGCCCATCTATATCAAGTGGATGCGTTTGTGGGCTAGTGGTATGGGACATTAGTCCAAAAACAAGTCTGTGCGTGCTAATGACCCAAACGAACTACCTACTTGGGCTAAATGGTTACCCACTTAATATCAAAGTGAAAGAAAGTACGTAAATGGTGACTAAGGACAGGCTGCCCCAAAAGGGTGGGCCAGTAGGACATAAGCCCGTGAACTTGCTTCCGGCACAACCCGAGGCTGACTAGCATAGAGGTTCGCTAGGTTGTTGTGCATTATTAACAGAGGACTTCCAAAAGGACGTGGAGTCTGATTCTCCCAAAAGGGTGTGGAGAAAAGTAGTGTGTGCCACACTGTCGTGCCTACTCATATTCGAAAAGTGAAAGAAAAGAAAAAGGAAAGAAAATAAAATAAAAGAAAAGAAAAAAAAAAGAAAGGAAAGGAAAAGAAAAAGAAAAGAAACAAAAATAAATGTCACGACATGTCATGTTCATGGTCTCATGCATTATTTGCTAAGTCTTAGACTTGTAGATGAGCTTTGCATTGGATAATACAGAAGAAATGACGAATGCGAAAGTTACGTTGAGGGAGCTTGCTCATGATGAAGACTTGGTGGTTGTTGGGTAATTCCACAGTTCTATTTTACTGTTTTCATGTAATGAGTATTTTATGGATTTGTAAAGAACTGTTAAAGACTTAAGCTTTCACTAGAAATGTATTTTAATTGACAAGTCTTCTGCTGCAAATATTTTATAAATGCATGATTTAATAGTTGGTTTTAAAATATAGTTTTATCGCAAAAAGAATTTAAGTAACATCATTTTAGTATGATGGTTTTAAAAAAAAATTCACGAGAATTTACAGCAAAATAATGTTTTACAAAATGGGATGTTACACTGCATAAACGATATCACCCTGATTATCTGAGCTGGTCTGACCTAAAGACTTTAATGTCAACCCTGATCCAATCTCAATTTTAACCTCGCTACTAGATATATGGTTAGTCTTATCTGTCAAGCTTTTAGAAGATGAATTAGCAAGCATAGCAGCTTCATCAAATACAATATCTCTGCTAAATATGATTTTCTTGGATTTAGAACACCATAACTTATATCCCTTGACACCAGATTTGTATCAAAGGAATATACACTTCAATGATCTGGGTTCTAACTTGCCTTTATCAACATGAGCATACGCAGGGCAACCAAACACTCTCAAAACTGAATAATCAACACAGACTAGACTTTTTATCAAGAGCACTTGATGGAGAACAATTCACAATATAACAAGCAATAGCAATAGTAGCAGCATCTTCAGCCCAAAATGACTTAGGTATACCAGAACCTGAAAGCATACAACAATCATTCTCCATTAAAGTTCTATTCATTTGCTCTCCCATACCATTTTGTTATGGTGTACCTAAGACTGTCAAATGTATCATAATTCCTTATGATCTGCTGAAAGAGTTCAACTCTTTTGAACAAAAATCTAACCCATTATTGGTGCGTCGATGTTTGACATGCTTTACTGTTTACTTTTCAATTAAAGTTTGTCACTCCTTGAAGGTAGAGAATACATCACTTTTCTTCTTCAAAAAAAACACCCAAACTTTTTTGGAAAAATCATCAATCATAGTCAGCATATAATGTATCCCTCCCTTGGAAGGCACTGGTGCTGATCCTCGGAGATCTGAGTGAATATAATCTAGTGTTTCTTTCGTACTGTGAGTGCCTGAAATGAATTTGACTCTCTGCTGTTTCCCCAAACACAATGCTCACAAAACTACAGTTTATTTGTGCTCTGACTATTTAAAAGTCTTCTTTTGCTTAACTCATTCATCCCATTTTCACTCATATGCCTTAGACACGGATACCATAATCTAGTAAGGTCTTTATCTGATAATAAAGTACTAACTGCTGCATCCTCAACAAACGTAGATCCCTGTAGAACATATAGATTTCCAGACTTTCTCTGCCCTTTCTTCATAACAAGAGAACCATAACTTATCTTCAAAATTTCACCTTCACGGGTGTACTTGTACGCTTTCAGATCAAGAGTACTCAACAAGATCAAATTTCTCTTCATCACTAAGAGTTTTGACAACTCTAACATACATTTCAATTCTAACTATACCAATCTCTGCTATCTTGCACGATGCATTATTTCTCATCAATACGACACCTTTTGACACAGGCTCATACGTTAAAAACCAATCTCGATTGAGACACATATGAAACTTGCAAGCTGAATCGAAATCCACTCCTCATATGGCTTTGAGTTTTCATCAGACACTACAAGAAGATCTCCTTATGATTTACTATCATTTTCTTCAGTGACAACAACTTCACCAGACTTCACTGGTTGTTTTCCCTTCTGATCACCTTCTTCTTTTCTTTTGTTCTGCAATTTATAACACTCAGATTTTATATGGCCATATTTATGATAGAAAAAATAAACTTTGTTTCTGTTTCTAGAATTTGATCTGCCTTTTGAACCCTTTCTGTTACTGTTTCCTTTATCGGACCTCTCTAATGTTCTACCTCGAGTAACTAGTCCCTCTCCTTGAGTTCTAGATCCAACTACAAGGTGCTTCATCATTTCATTTGAAAGCAACGCATCATAGACTTCCTTCAGAGTTAATGTGTCATAACTATATAAAATAGTATCCCAAAAAATATGATATGAAGCATGCAATAAGCACAACGAAATCAACCCTAGATCCTCCTAATCATATTTGCATTCCATGGTTTCCAAGTCCGAAACAACTTCTTTAAATACAACCAAGTATTTTTCAATCAAAGTTCCTTTTTCCATATGATGAAAATATAACCGACACTTCAAATGCAGCTAACTCATCACAGTTTTATGCATGCACAATTCTTCCAATTTTGACCATATTTCAACAGCAAATTTTGCCTTCAACACATCTTACAAAATTGCATTTGATAAATGAAGACGAATTAGAGATAACGTTTTTTTGTCTCTCAGGTGTTTCTCCTCCTCAGTCTAAGACGCTGGCATTTTATCGAACGCCAATAATGTATTGTCCAATTCCATTTGAGCGAGCATATCTCGCATCTTTACCTACCATATCAGAAATCTCGTATTTCAATCCAACATCGGAATATCATACCTTATTGAAGTGATCTCTAAATTCATATTCAAAATATTCCAGAATATCCTATAACCCAAGTAAAATATTAGAAAATTTTTCTGGAAAATCCACTCGCTCGCTAAAAAGGCAGAATTTTTACCCAAAATATTCTCACAACCTGCACCCAAAATTCAACGAATACGCATTATTCCAAATCAAAAATTGTGCAGAGACAATCCAAACACAAAAAAAAACAATGTTGGTCTTCTGATCACTGGTTGGTGAAAAATTGTTTCTTCGTGCTCGGAAGACTCTGGAAACGGGCGACTTCAACTGATCAATCAATGGCCGAGTCTGAGGCAGAAGGACAGTTAACAAACTGAGGATGCACACGCGGTGGACTAGGTGTGCTCGATTTGTTTCTACTCCGAAAAAAACTACGATTCAAAATAGGCGATGTTAGCAACGGTCGCGCGGTGTGGGTTTGCAGGAGAATGGCGTTCTCTGGTGTTTAGCGAGGATGAACAAGTTCGGCTCGGTGCCAAAGCAGGTCGGCGGTAACGACCCAGTTTTTCTTGCCTTTGAAATCACGTAAAATTTAAAACTTTTCTTTTATAAAAACAGTGAAAGACTTTTCTTTCATGATATCATTTAAAGTTAATAAGTAAAATCATTTTCTTAAAAATCTTTTTACAAATCGCAGCAGAAAAATAGAACAAATCATTTGAAAATACAATAAATATAGTGGAAGCATAAAACAAATCATTGAAAATACAATAAATAAACCTTTTACTTTATCTTTACAAAACTCTTTTCTCTTTTAAATCATTTAGACTAGATAGCCACAAGATCCGCACGTGCGAATCCTTCATCAACGGCTCTTTAACCTGTTCTCCTGATCTCGTGCGTGTACCTACATCGTAAGACTTAACTTATGAGCCTAAGGCTTAGTAAGTGATACAAAAGAAAACTGTAAAATGCACGTGTCATGCAGCTTTTAAAACTCATATGCAATTTCTATTTTCTTTTTCTCTTTCTTTTCTCTTTTACATTTTAGTCTTTATCTTTCTGTTTTCTGTTTCTGTTATCGTTTTCTAACCCGACACCTTTGGTATAGCAGCTCCGGCTATGATCTAAAGCTCTGATAGCTCCTGTACGCTACAACGCACAACATTCGGCTCAAGCTACGACCTCCGCCTACTGGCGGTCGTGCACACCAAGCACTAAAACGGTCACACTAACCATTGGCTGGTCCATCTCAGCTCCAACCGAGGACTCACTATGTGATAAAGGCTTGACTCCGATCGAACCACATGTTAGCTACTATGTACACCGATACACATCGATCCAACCTCTGGGATCACAACATTCAACTTGGGCTATGACCTCCGCCTACTAGCAGTTGTGCACACCAAACACTGAAATAGCCTCACTCACTCGTTGGCCAGCCAGTCCCAGCACCGACTGAGGACCTACTAACAAGCCCACATCTATCATCTCTTTTATATTTATTTTGTTTAATTCATTTACATTATGTTTCTGTTTCCTTTTCAAAACCATGCATGAAAATCATTTTCGTAACCTTTTGAAAATCATGATGCATGATGCTCGTGAATGCATACATTCTATCATATTAGTACTATAATCTCTACGCATGCTCATCTATTAAACATATCATTAAAAGAACCTAATGCTAATAAACACCCAGCAAGCAACATTACAATTCACAAAACATGCTCAATATCTAGCTATTCTAATAAAGCAATAAACATGCTAATAAAGCAGTAAACAATCAGCATACAATTCTTAACTCTTGAGATGTAGAGCCCCAAAGACCAAACACATGCGTATCACTTACCTATGTCTGTAGCGAGTTTCTGCACTTTATCCTTCTTCCCTTCATACCTTCACAATTAATAACATTTATTCATTAATAACCATTAATTATGGACCCCAACTTTGATATCATTATTCCACAACTTATAACTCAATAACATGTATGAGCATTATAATTCTTTTCAACATCATCCATACCATTATTCTATTATCAAGATAATACTCGGACAATAGAATAATCAACCTCTTCCTTATTTCCATTACAGAATGTTCAACCAATTTTATCATCACTACCATAAGCAGAAAACAAACTTCATTGACAGAGAACCAATCAAAGCATTATTCCAACAATAACTCATAAGTTGTAACCACGACAGGGCAAACAATATATTTCATATCTCAACATTCCTTTTAACATTAGTATTCCAACCAGTTGACATAGAAATGGCCTAACACCAACACAGAGAGTAAATCCAAGTATATCAACCCAAACATTTAGCGACAGGGTATATCCATAAAATCGTAGCCACCAACCAACGGAATCCAATAGAGTGTTAATCCTAACCATAACCGAGAATAATACACTTATCATTCGTCTATTTTTTCACAGTAAAATCTTCGCATAAAACCCATAAGAAGAATGAAGGAACCGTTCTCACTAGAATGACCCGAGAGGCCCGAGAGCTTCTTCTCCACCAGAGACCTTTCTTATGCTTCACACTTTCTTCTTCTCTGCTATTTTTCTCTTCCCTGGCTTTTCCCTTTGGCTCTAGTGACTTCCTCTAGCACACTCACGGTTCACAGCTCTTCTCCCTTACTTTCTTCCTATATTTTCTTTGCACTCACGGTTTCCATTTCTCCATAGAAGTGAAGCTTCCTTAAGAAGCTGCACAAATTCATCATCAGCTGCCACATGTAAAGGATGAAGATGTGGAGCGATCACAAACGAAGTCACGCCTTGAGATTTTCAATTATCTTCTTGGGACGCTAAACCATTTGAGACTAGTTGACATGCACAGTCGAGTGGTATGTCGACCGCTCCGCCTTCATTTTCACCTCGCACTTCACTCTCTAATACGCTAGTGTTTCATCCTTATTTTATTTTATTCTTTTTATTTTAATTCCATTTAATTTATCCCTTTTTTTAATCAATTGATTCCCTTTTTAATTTTATTCTCAATTAATCCTTAACCAATTCTAATAATCTCCATCAATTAAATCTTCAGTAATTATTCAAATAATATAATTACACCCAATTAATTTTCTAATTATTCTTACTAAATTTCGTTACAGGAAATCGAGGTATTACATCGGCGATGAACAATAGCGATAGGTGCTGCGATTCCCTCTCCTCTCTCTGTCTTCGGCGACAATAGCGCTACAGAACTCTTCTCTCCACTCTCTATTCTCTTCTTTGCTGAAGAAAAGAGAGCCACAGCAAAAACAACTCTTTGTTTTAGACAACTCTCCGTGGGCAGAAAAGGAAATATGTCCTTTTTTTTAATTTCTTCTTCCAAAAAAACAAAACAAAAGATTGTTTGTTATCTCCCATAAATCAAAAAATCTAATTTTCAGAAACTTTTAACTATGCTCAAATACCAATTGTTGGTATTCGAACGAGAATAAAAAAAGAGAAACAGAAAATAACAGACACTGAGATTTACGTGTGAAAAACTCAAAATGGGTAAAAAAAAACCACGAGCAGATGAGAGGAATCACTAATCAAAATTGGCATAATGAAATTTGCGACTCAAACATATATTTATAAAAAAAAAAAAACCCTTGCCATATTGAAATTCCTTACGAGGGCGAAACCGGTCTTACCCAATTAAAATTCGGATCCCACCAAATTCTAACACATAAGAATATTTATCTTACGCTATAGATTATGTGTTATGGTGTCGTCTTGTTATACACACTTGTTATACACGTGTAATTAAGTAATTCTTTGGTATTGAAACAACTTACGGAGCTTCACGAAGCTCACTGCTACTATGTTGTATATTTTTTAAATTCAGGGGATAACTAGAAGAAGGAAAGTCAAAGGCAACCAGAAGAATTAACAGGACATAGTATACCAAGAGTTGGTTGAGAGAACCTATATTTTTTAAGAAAGTATTGCAAATAAACATGTTTTGTACATTTCTTGCATAAAGTGTTATCATTCAGGCAGTTCTATACATAAATTGTGTTTTCATTAATTGAACGTCGTTTCGATTCTATGTCAATCGCAAAAAGGAAGAAATTTATTTTTGACTTGTAAGAAATGCAAGACTATTGGAGTGCGTTGTGTTTAAATGTCACACTTTGAGATGCTAGTTTGATTTGATCTGACAATGCCGGTTTTGTAAGTTGTTTGAAGTGTTAGGAATCCATAAGTCCCAGCGCTTGGTGGGTTCGAGAGGCGCTCAGACATGATCTATGGGGATTGCAAATAATCAAAACGAGATCCTATTTACAAGCGTTTGACTGAATTTCAAAAGACAACTCTGGATCCATGTTCTTTCCACCCTTACCTGCACAAGAGTTTTCCACGTTTTTCATCTATTTACAGGACCAGTCCACCCTTGACAATCTTGTCGAGACTGGAGCTTCAGAATAATACATACGTGTGGGGACTCGGGAGAGAGTCTGGGTCCTGTATAGCTTGTTTCATGGCTTCGTCTCCAAAGCCTGTTTCAAATACCAAGCATCATCACCTTATTTCTTAAATCTCCAAAGAGGATGAAGGTAGCCAAGGAGTAGTTCGTGTGAGAGAGTTTTACAACAAAATACTCTAACGTAGGGATCATGTCGTTCATTCGATGTAGAAGAAAACCAATCCAAACCAACAAACAAATCAGATGATTAGACAAAACCAATATAACATCTCATTTGATGCGGTCTTAATTTCAAGTCAGTCAAAGTGCTTGGATTCTAATTTTTTTTAGCAAAGATAAAGCCCAATATTTACTCATATTAAGCTAGTTATCTTGACACTCCATTTTACAGTCTTCTAAGTTTATTCCTGATTCATCAAATATGTATCGAAGTTTGGCTACTTGCTTCATTAGAACTTCAGTGCATGGTATTAAACATTTAGCTTTTGGAGATGATTCAATGATCAATCTCAAGCTTTTGCTTTAGTTGATACAAATTAATCTCATTTCCTAAGCAGAAGAATACACACAACTTGAAACAAATAGAGGGTAATTATATCTTATAAGTAAAAAATACCTATGAAATGAGATTTTCTCATTAATGACAAATCTCTGTTTCCAGTGTAACAGATTTGGAGGTAAAAGCAAAATGACATAACTAGAAACTTGAAATTATTGCCGTATTTCACCTTTTTGGACCCATCCTTTAGCAATCGAAAAAATAACCAAAATATGCGACATCTTTATCTAATCAACTTCCTCATGATCCACCATGCAGTGTGTCACGGTCCTACTTTCAAGAGACTTAAGAGAGACCGTGCGGCACTCGTTGTTAGGGGGAACAACGAGTCAACCCACGAGAAGTGCCAACGGCACCAATTGCCCACGACGTTAGAACGAGTTTTGTGTCTAACGAGCGAGCAGTAAGTGAGCGAGATTAATCGAAAAGAGCTTCATTGAGCATAGTGAGCATAGTTTGTATGTAAAAAGCTTTATCATTGATTGTTAGCAAATTACATTGGGTAGGGGGGTCTACGTGCAGTCATGCCTCTCCCCCTAAAGAGCATTCTGGACCATTCCCACCATGGCAGGAGTAAACATGCTATGGTGGTGAGGAGTCACTTGCCCAAAATAGAAATAAAAGAAATACAAAGGAATTACCAAAAATAAAAAGAAAACTACTCTAGCATGGGTGGCCATGGACAACACGTCCTGGACAAGCCCGAATTCTAACATCCTCCCCCATTTGAGCTGTTGACGCCCTCGTCAACTTGTCTTCAGCTTGAACTCTTCAATCTTCTGCGTAGCATCTTCCAAGTCTTCGGCTTTCTTCCAAGTAACTTCATTGTCTCCAAGTCCCTCCCATCTGACAAGATACTCTGTGCGTAGGCGGCGGCCTGTCTTGACACTTCAATCTGCTAGAATTTCTTCCACTTTGCTTGGACGCCTTGATCTGCTGAGGATGATATCTGGCCTGGTGATGTTGTTGCGCTCCTGATCTTCCTTGTCTTGGTGATACGGCTTTAGGTTGCTGATGTGGATCACTGAGTGGATTTTGAGCCATGCCGGTAGATTAACTCTGTAGGATGCCCGTCCAATCTTTTCAATGACTTGGACTGGACCTTCGTACTTTCAAACTAGACGTCTGTCTCTCTGACCTCTGAAATGAAGTTGTTCTGGCAAGAGTTTCACTAATACAAGGTCTCCAGCTTTAAATTCTAGCGGCCGTCTCTTCAAGTCTTCTCACTTCTTCATGTGTTTAGAGGCTCGTTCCAAGTAGGCACGAGCTATCTCAGTATTTTGTCGCCACTCCTTCGAGAAGTTGTAGGCTTTTGGGCATTTCCCAGAGTATGGATGATCGAGGGTATGCAGCATAGTTGGTTGCCTTCCGCAGACGACTTCAAATGGGCTCATTCCTGTAGAGGAGCTTTTCCGACAGTTGAAACTGAATTGTGCCGCATCAAGCAGACTTGGCCAATTCTTCTAGTTAGTGTTGATGAAGTGCCGCAGATATTCTTCCAGTAAGCTGTTAAAACGTTCAGTCTGTCCATCTGTTTGGCGTGATAACTGGAAGAAATATTTAAGCTAGATCCCAACAGCTTGAATAGTTCTACCCAAAAGGCTCCTGTGAATCTGGTGTCTCGATCACTAATGATGCTTTGAGGTATCCCCCATAATTTCACAACATTTTTGAAGAAAAGTTGTGCTGTCGTCTCTGCGGAGCAATATTTTGGGGCAGCTATGAAAGTAGCGTACTTGGAAAACCGATCGATTATCACCAAGATTGCTTGAAAGTCATTTGAAGGTGGTAGATTGGTGATGAAGTCAAGAGATATGCTTTCCTAAGGCTTCGTTGGCACCATTAATGGTTCTAGCAAACCCGCCACTTTGTCTCTTTCCACCTTGTCTTGCTGACATACCAAACAGGTTTTGGTATATCGCATCACGTCGTCTTTCATGTGAGGCCAATAGTATCCCCTCTTTAGTAGGGCATACCTTCTTTGCCATCCTGCATGACCAGCCCACAAGGTGTCGTGGCATTCCTTCAATAGATTTCGCCGTAGATCATTACTCTGTGGCACGTACAGGCGATTTCCCTTGGTTAATAACAGGTCTTCTTCGATCCAAAATTGTCGCTTCTTCTTTTCCTTTACTAATTGCATGACAGCCTGAGTAGCAGGGTCGTCTTGTAGACAATTTCGAATGCGATCTCTCATAGATCCGGTAACTCTACTTGCTTGAAGTTGAGATAAATAGCAAAGACTGGCACACTCTGCTTTTCTACTAAGAGCATCAGCTGCCCGATTTGATTGGCTCGACTTATGTTCAAAATGGAAGTCAAATTCTGAGATAAGTTCGTGCCAATGCGCCTGTTTGGAGGTTAGCTTTGGCTGCTCAAAGAAATGACAAATTGCGCTGTTGTCAGTCTTTACTATAAACTTTGATCCCAGCAAGTACTGTCTCCATACACGAAGGCAGTGTACTACGGCCAACATTTCTTTCTATGAGGCTATGTACCTTCTTTCAACTTCTTTCAGCTTGCGGCTTTCATAAGCGACAGGATGGCCATTCTGTAGTAAAACTCCTCCCAGAGCAAAGTCAGATGCATCAGTTTCGACTTCAAATGGCAAAGTCACATCGACCAGAGCCAACACTGGACTTTGCATCATAGTTTCTTTTAAGTTGGCAAAGGCTGTTTGGCATTCTTGGTTCCACTCCCAAGGGACTCCCTTCTTTAACAGTTCGGTGAGAGGTGCTGCCTTCTTGGAGAATCCTTCTACAAACCGTCGGTAATAATTTGCGAGACCAAGGAAGGAACGCAATTCTGTAACTGAAGTGGGGTTTCTCCATTCTTGGATTGCCTTGACTTTGTCTACGTCCATGCAAAGATGGCCTTGTTCAATAATGTGGCTAAGGAACCCAATACTCTTCTGAGCAAAGGAGCACTTTTCTTTCTTTACATATAACTGATTCTCTCTCAATTTCTCGAAGACTAGACAAAGGTGAACTTGATGTTCTTCAATGCTCTCACTATAGACCACGATGTCGTCCAAGTATACCACCACAAATTTATCAAGGAATTCGTGGAATACTTGGTTCATTAGAGTGCAGAAAGTCACAGGAGCATTTGTCAGTCCAAAGGGCATCACCAAGAATTCAAAAGCTCCATATCTGGTTACACAAGTCGTCTTTTGCTCGTCATCTTCTACAATCCTGACTTGATAATAACCTGAACGCAAGTCGAGCTTTGTGAAATATTTTGCCTTGTACAGTTGATCAAAAAGATTTGTGATGAGGGGGATGGGATACTTATTTCGAACAGTGACTTTGTTCAAGGCCCGATAGTCAATACACAAGCGTAAGCTACCGTCCTTCTTCTTTTGGAACAACACAGGTGCTCCAAATGGGGCCTTTGCAGGTCTGATGAACCCTGCCTCGAGCATTTCATCTAATTGCTTTCTTAGTTCTGCCAATTATGGTGGGGCCATTCGATAGGGCACTTTTGCTGGGGGTTTAGTTCCTGAGGTGAGCTTAATCTGATGATCGATGTCCCTGCGCGGAGGTAGTGACTTCGGTAAGCATTCCGGCATAGTACTCTTATATTCTTCAAGTACTTTCATAATTTCTGAAGGCACTACTTCTTCTTTGCCTTTCTCCATGATCGAGGGGACAAGAACATAGGTTGGATCTTGGTTCTTCAGTCCTCGTTTAAACTGCATAGCCGAGATCATTTTTATGTTACTAGGGCTTGGTTGCTTGAGAATTGCGGGAACTACTGTTGGGTTGTTCCCTGTAATCACCAAACATTTTGCAGAATGAATGGGGATGACTTTGTGTTCCATCAAGAATTCCATCCCAAGTATAGTATCAAAGTCATCCATCTTCGCCACAACAAAATCGACTGGTCCCAACCACGAATTGAGCTTTAATTGGACCCTTCTTATGACCCCAACCACGGGCATTGCTTTTGCATTTACTGTCTTCATCTTACTAGTGGTCTTTTCCAACTTAAGGCCCAACCGGCGCGCTTCCTTTTCTGTTATGAAATTGTGGGTGGCTCCCGAGTCAATCATAGTACTTTGGACAACTTTATTATTGATAAGGGTCTCCACATACATGAGGCCTTTAGTCGGGGTCTTTTTCAGTTCATCCATCTGTTGTTGAACAGCTGATAAAAACATCATTGTCCCAACTTCTACAACTTCTGTGGGTTCTACTTCGACAACTTCTTCTATCGGGTTGTCGTTAGTAATTGACGCTTGTAGAGCTGTTAACGCCGATCTATGGGGGCACTCAGCCACTCGATGTGGTCCTTTACATAAGAAACAGGACATAGGCCTATTCATTGGTCGTTGGTAATTAGCTCCACTCGATGTCTCTTGGCCCTCTCTTGGGACATACGGCTTTCTTTCAGCAGCACTCGGGTTTGGTCTAGGGGACTTCGTATTGCTTGAATTGTTGGGAGGGTTCTTTTTCTGACTAGGATTCTCGTTGGAGTAGTCGAATAGTCGTTCAACAGTAGCAAGAGCGCTCGAGAGGGTCTGCACCCTCTGTTCATATAACTTTGTCCTGGCCCACGGTTTCAGTACTTCGATGAAGGTGAAGATCTTGTCTTTCTCTGACATATCTCGAATATTTAGCATGAGCCCTGAGAACGTTTTGACATACTCGCGGATGCTGCTAGTTTGTTTTAGTTCTCTCAGTAGTCGACGTGCATTGAACTCGACGTTTTCAGGAAAGAATTGATCCTTCAGCTCCTTTTTGAGCTCTTCCCAAGTATCGATGGTGCAGTCACCATTGCAAATATCATTGTATTTTGATCTCCACCAAAGTTTTGCATCTCCAGTAAGATGCATCGTGGCCAAGGCCACCTTTGACTCATCATTAGTTTTAGTTGCTTTGAAGTATTGTTCCGTGTCAAAGATGAAATTTTCTATTTCTTTGGCATCGCGGGCTCCCCCAAAGGATTTTGGCTCTTGGATTTTCACCCGACTGGGTTCAACCGAACTTAAAGCTTGAGTTTGGTTTCCCATGGCTCTCATCGTGACGTTCAATTTGATGTTTCTTTCAGCGATCTCAGCTTTGAGGGATTCAAGCATCGTCTTGAAGTCTTTCGTTAGGCCAGTCACGGTGCTTGCTAGTTGGGCATGAGCTTGGTCGATCTCTTCGACACGCTCCAGGACCCCGACTACAGCACTAGTGGAGCTCTCTCCACTTTCTACTCCTTTTCCCTTTTCTGGTCGGGATTCGAGGTTCTCCACCCGATCAATCAGCTCTTGGATCGGGATGGTGTCTATTCGATTGTGAACAGCAGCAATCTCATCAAGAAATTCATACATTTCCTTCATTCGTTCCTCCAGGAAACGAATGTTATCAGTGATTTCTTGGAGATACTTCATCTCCTCTTCTAGCTCGATTAACCGTTCAAGCTGATCCATCGACGAGCTTGTTTTCTCTGGCAAATTCTTTTTCGGCATGCTTTCTTGCGATTTGAGCCAACCTGGCTCTGATACCAACTGTCACGATCCTACTTTTAAGAGACTTAAGAGAGACTGTGCGACACTCGTTGTTGGGGGGGAACAACGAGTCAGCCCACGAGAAGTGCCAACGGCACCAATTGCCCACGACGTTAGAATGAGCTTTGTGTCTAACGAGCGAGCAGTAAGCGAGCGAGATTAATCGAAAAGAGTGTCATTGAGCATAGTGAGCATAGTTTGTATGTAAAAAACTTTATCATTGATTGTTAACAAATTACATTGAGTAGGGGGGTCTACGTGCAGTCATGCCTCTCCCCCTAAAGAGCATTCTGGACCATTCCCACCATGGCAGGAGTAAACATGCTATGGTGATGAGGAGTCATTTGCCCAAAATAGAAATAAAAGAAATACAAATGAATTACCAAAAATAGAAAGAAAACTACTCTAGCATGGGCGGTCATGGACAACACGTCCTGGACAAGCCCGTATTCTAACACAGTGCCAAGAGATTGTGCCACCCTTTCTTCTGTTGTTTACATTATCAACTCTCAAAATAGAAGGGCTGAAGCCCAGAAGCCGCAACGAGGTTGAGTTTCTGATGGGTTTTCCTCTTTTTTTTGTTGATTCCAATCAATCAGCATGGAGATGATGTTTTCGACTTTGGCATCCGTCAATGTACCAAGTAGAGAACTTTCGCAATCCCATGCCAATCATCACCTTGAGGCTTGTGAGCATGGCGTAGTTCATGCAAATGAGGACGACTATCAAGAACGGCCTCCATGGAAGGGGATTACATGGAAGAAGAGCAGCAAAAAGTGGAGTTAACACTCGGATAACCTGCATCAATATCATAAGAATATCAACAAATTAAGAAATTATTCTACTCATTTTTGTTTGATCCGTGATATAAAAAAACATTGTACAATTAAGCAACCCACACCTCCTAAAACAGACTTCACAAAGCAAAATCAGTATAAGATTTTTAAACGCAAAATCACAAAGCCATATGAAAAAACATGTATGTTTAAGTCCAGCCAAATCCCGTTCAATGTCACATAAAATAATTTCTTCAAAGCCTCAATTACTCACAAATTTGTGTTTATTATTACTAGATCTGAAAATCTGTGTCAGAATTCAATAACGACTAATAAAGTAACAGAAGGTACTACTGGAGCTTACCACACAAGCAGGTGCAAGAGGGATGAAGGTAAGATTTTTCTTTGCATCCTCACTTCGTTTATTTAAAGCCTGTTTGCCAAAAGAAGAATGATTCAGTTCTATATGATTCCTTATGTTGCTTACAATCATAGTAAATCATTATAAGATATAAAAATTTGTGTCTATAATGATGTCAAAAGAAAAATCAAATAAATGCATAAGAAAGAGTTATATGCTGTGTTTTCTAGAAAAAAAAGATTATACTACCCTAACTTTTATTACTACGTTCAATCTTATTCTTCAGAAACAATGACATCTTTAAATTAAACATTTATAGATGTTTTTCACTTCAAGGGAAATTCGCTTTCATGTTTGCACTCACATCCATAACACTACGTAGGTTGCAAATACAACCACCTTAGTCAATGATTGAATCTACACTACCATGCAATCCAGCTAGTAATGTTGCTTATTAAACACATATCGAGTGGACAATATCGGCCATGAGAAACTCATTTAGATATATTTATTCTAATTCCATCTATAGTGAGAGAATACAAAGCAGTTCTGAAAAAGAAGGATGGACAAAACATAAGGATGTAGGGGAAAGAGCTGATTGAGGGGGCTTAAAACACATTATTTCATCGTAAGGAAATGATAAGGACTCATTCAATTGCATAATTCCAATTTTTAAAGTCATGGAGGCACCAGGTAAGCCAATCAATTTCCTGTTCTGTTAGTTAAAGGATAAGAGTGCAAGGATTCATGCAAAAAACATAGATGTCATTCATGAAAAGACGAGAACTAAACATCTAGTACCTAATTCAGGAATGAATATGCTGGATGCATGGAGTAAACTAAACCTCTAACTTAAAAAAACGTCAAATAAAACAAGTAGTTAGCATTCCTCACGTGCTAAAGGTAGGGTTCATAAACGATCGGAAGCCCACGGTTCGGAATTTTGTAGATTTTTTGGGAAAACTTCAACAACAACGAAAACAACTCTAACGTACAAATTTCAGCGCGATTTTTTGACATATTCTCAAGGAATGGGTGATAAAGAAACTCTCAAAATTCTGCAGGTAAATTCCAAAGGACGAACGAGATATGAGCCAAAACAGTACCGGTCAATCAAAAACTGCGAAAAAATCACAGCTTTCTATTCCAAGGTGATCTCTAATAAAAAAACTCTCCCCAACTTGATAATTTGGAAGATTTCTCAACTACACAATAAGTACAATCCACGATCCAAAGTGAGGAAACAACGAAATAACAAAATTAAACAACAAAATAGGAACCATGGTGAATTATGGAAACTCATTCTCATTCGAACTACAAAACAGGTTTGACAGAGATTCCATTAAACCACCACACTCAAGCTCACTCCTCTTGAATGGTAAGGCAAACGATTTCGAGAGACAACCCTCACAAAACTCTCTAGAGAAAAACCTCTAATTTTTTAATTTTAATAATCAAAACTCCACCTCTCTAACAAAACCCTAACCTTATACTAAATAGCCAACATAATGAAAAAACTGTAAATAAATCAAAGTTCTTGATTAAAAATTAAAATTAAAATAGGTTGAGAAGAATTTAACCTCAAATCCACGAATCCTTTAACTTCTTTTCCAAGCTTGCCACTTGGATCAAATGGGTGAAAATTGTTTACCCCATGGAGCAGTAATTTCCTTTCAAACTACCTTGATTGTCTTTGGAAATGATGCTTCGTAATAGTGATATCTTGATACGTAACTACCTCTAAAATTTATTTATGCAAGGAAGACTAAAATTAAAAATTAAATTATAGTGTCTTTTACTAATTCTAAATAATCTGTTAGTGTTCTTACAAAAGTCTCTTAGTATTTCTAGATATTTATGTTCAAGTTTTTTAGTTTTTTATTGGTGTCTTTATTTAAGGAAGCGAATGAAAGGGATTAGGGTATCACATATTTTGGGAAATCAAAAGCGGGGAGAGATAACAGACCTCTCGAATGTCTACAATAGTGTATAATTCCATTTTATATTATTAAGATACTCTAGGTCGTAATAGTGGTATCAAAGCATCATGGCTAGAAAGATAGGAGAATGGAAAAAAGTTGTTGGAGAGGACAGAATAGGTCAATTTCGCGAGGAATTTAGGTCGGAACTCGAGAATTTTTGTGACGAATTTTCTCAGGGATTGGGTTCGTTGAAGACGTTGCGTCACTTCAAACCTTGAAAGCTGATATGGCGTTGGAGATGGAGTCTCTAGAGACACTGAAGATGCCACGCGACGAGCTTCACGCTGGGATGTCACGCAACGAGCTTCAGGCTGGGGTGTCACGAGACAAATTGTGAGCGTCTGGCATTGAAGTTCGTACGGGAGCAAGATTATCCCTTCACGAAGAAGCAGATTATTCACAAACTTCTGGAGTTGGAAAACAGTGTATGGTGGAGGAAGTGTTAAACAAAGATGATGTTGCCCAGAACCTACGATGGTCTGCCAACCAGGCACGACCTGACTTCCGGTGAAACCAACATTCCCCTTGAGCAGCATGGCGTTCATAGTATAAAACCCAAGAAATTTTTAATAATAAATTCCACGTGTAAATTTTTCGCGTTAAAATCGATTAAGAAATTGAAAAGTTGGCTCAATTTGTCACGTAGTGCCCACGTGTGAATTATCGGGCAAATAGTTAAAATCGGTAAAATTGGATATTGTCAAGCGATAGATTAATTGAAGTGAAATAGGTAAATTAAATTTGATTAAAAAATTGTTATCGGTTAGTGTTTAGAAAGAAGTCAGAATTGAAATCGGGAATTGGATTGAAGTTATTTGATTTACAGATATATTAAATATATATTTATTTAATTAAATAAATTAATTAAAAAAAAAAGGAAATGATAAAAGGAAGGAATGACGCCGTGGGATGGCTGGAAGAGGCGGATGGAATGTCAGCCGTTGGATGAGAGGATCGGATTAGAAGTCGACCGTTGGATTAGAATTGGGATGGAAAAAGATGCTCTCGTGGCACGAAAAGATTTCGTTGCAGGAGGAAGATTGGTTGTCGAATGGGATAGCATGGCAGATGCGAACCGTCAGATCAGAGGAGAAGATGCTCCCGCGAAAAGACAAATTCCTTCAGGAGAACAGTTGATCGTTGGATTAAAGAAGTGATGAGCAGATGAAACTGCAGTCATTGGATGAAGTTTGCGGAACGGAATTCATCCGCGGAAACAATTTCATGAAGTGGGTTGAATGTCGACCGTTGGATGGGAGCACGATTGAGTGCGAATCGTTAGATGCACAGAAAGATGCTTCCATGACATCGATAGATTTCTCGTGGAAGGAGAACCGCGGCCATGCGATAAGTCGAACGACATCCGTTCGACTAAAGGAAACGCGCCGGCTAGGCAGAACGTCGTCGTTTTGGCTTGCGATTTTAAAGGTAACGACACTGTTTGGACTCGGATTGCATGAAAAGACCAGTGTTGCGCTGAAGCATACCTATTCGCAGAAGCATTTGCTAAAGTGTACCTGTCCGCGAACGACAAACTCCCTACCCTAACCCGTGAGTATAAAAGCAGGAATCTTGGCAGAGCTCGGAAGCTATTTGATCGCAGGCAACCATGATAACCGGGTCTGAGGGTCTTTTGAGATAGGGCTAGGAGAGAGGCAACCTGACGGTGAGGATTCTTCCACGGCTCAACCAAGTAAGTAATGGTGTTTCACTTGCTCTGTATTTTAGGCTTACTAAACCGAGGGCGTGATGCACTGTTGAGGACGATGTAGGTTGTTGAGTTTGTTCTAACTTTTATTGATGAGACCCGAAGATTGTATGTTGTTTACTGCTTTGATGTTCTGAGGATATTTTGTGTACTCACGATTTTCGTTAATAACTATCGAGTATATGTTATTTGTCTTACTGTGCTATTTTACATTCAATATTCGAAGATATGCTGTTGGGGTGCTAAGAATATTGTGTTGATGAACCGTGGAGAATATTTTATGTTGATGAACCGTGGAGTAAATGTTATGTTGATTCTGTTCTGTTAGCTATGATAATTGAGGTTGTTTCATGTAGAGAGTTTCGTTTACGATGTTAAGCCTATTAATGATATGTACAATTGGTGATGATGATTGATCTTTATAGTTGACTGTTTATGATGAGAATTTCACCCGATGATTTGTTTTGTTATTTGTTTAAATATTGCACACTGTATAGATGGTCAATTGACGAGGATATGTTGATAGTTCTTTTATTGCAATAATAGCTGAGTTGAGGTTCTGTTATAGTTACTTTAGGATAGGGATGATTTTGTTTAAGTTGAGAAATGCTCTAGAGGATATGTGACTTTGTTAGTTGTTTGTATAATGTTCACTATTCTTGGTTGACCCCACACTGCCGAATTAAGTAGATTGAGTCGTTTACACGTCGGTTAAGTTCCTAGACCAAGTATAGGATCCTTCCACCAAATCCTTGAGGCTCATGAGTGAGAATTCTTGTATTTTGATATGTCTATAGGCTCCAATGACTTTTGAGCACTGTGATATCCTTCCCGAGAAGACAGTTGCCCCAAGCATCAAGAGGGAACGCCAAAGAGGAAGGGATTTTATACATTTTTGCTTTGCATTCGCATACCATGATTTTACAACTTAATGTTTTATGGATTACCACATATGCAAAACTGACGGGTACTATTCGACAGCACGTCTGATTTTATTATACTTATATACGAGAGTTTTACATGTTTACTTCCATGCATATAGTTTTCACGGTATGATTGATATCTAATTTGGGGGCGTTGAAACCTCTTGATACTTTGGACAGTCTCGGTTCCAAAGTATCACGAGGCTATCCCCAGTACGCCTCCTGCTGCGTGGAGATATTTGTTTGCACGTTGTGTGGGTATAGAGCGGTGATGACGTGTCCCTTGGGTTTTGACTCCCAGAACCTGATTAGAGTGTTTTTACGCTATGAGTTTGTCGATGTTGAGCTTAGCTCGTCATCAAACTCGGGTGTTGATACAAGTTGTGTCAGCGCTGAGCATAGCTCGTCAGCAAACCCGAGGTGACGAGCAGAGTCTATGGACTGCCGTTGCTTTCTTTTGGACTTATGAGATATTGCCTTAGATGGTGACCGTCTTTTTGTGTGTTTTACCGGAAGAGTCCTTGAGTGACCCTCATTTTCACTGGTGATGATTTTCAGTGTAAAGTCAATGAGAGTTTTTTAGTATAGTTGTCTATGTATACAGCCTTGTTTCTTACGATGTCTCGCGGGGGCCTTCAAACTATAGTAAAGTCGTTTTCCCAAAATCCAAAGGTCTAGTTTAGTAAGTTAACTAATTGAGAATTACAAGCAAGGCGAAAAAAAAGATTGTGTTACCGATGCGACAAGAAATATAGTATCGGCCATCGTTGTAAATCTCAAGAGTTGCAAGTGCTAATCTATCATGATTTCGAGAAGGCAAAAGTAAGGGACGATTCTACAGAAGAAATCGAGGAAGAAGTGACCAACCCCTTTCCTAGCACCATGGAATTATCGGTGAATTCTGTAGTGAGATTGACACCACCAAAAACTATGAAATTGTTGAGAGAAATTGATGGTGTATCCGTTATTGTTCTAATTGATAGTGAGGCCACCCACAATTGCATTTCAATAGAGCTAGTTCACCGTTTAAACTTAGGACACAACAAGCAGTTACGAGATTTTGATGGGCATGGAATTCTCAGTCAAAAGTCAAGGGATTTGTTGTGGGATTCAGCTGAAATTGTAGAAACTGGAAGTTCTCCAGATTTTTTGCCATTAGAATTGGGAATCTCCAACATCATTCTGAGAATGCAATTGTTACAAACTTTAGGTGATATGCATGTGAATTGGACTGCATTAACTATGAAGTTCAAGGTGGGGACCCAAAATGTTAGTTTGCAAAGAGATCCAAATCTTCTTAAGAATTCAGTTTCATTAAAAGCCTTGACGAGGGCTATAAAAAAAGGTGGTGAAGATGTGTTATTGGAATGCTATAATTTGCAGCTAACTGAGTCTGAGCCTTCACAGTTAGAAAGTATTCCAACGGATGTTCAACAATTAATCGATCACAATCAATATTTGTTTGAAACTCCTACCGGACTTTCTTCTGCTCGTGTTCATGATCATGCTATTGTTTTTAAAGAAGGGTCATCGCCTTTATTTGTGCAGCCATATCATTATCCTCATATTAAAAATATGAGATTGAAAGATTGGTCGAAGAAATGTTGGCGACGGAATCATTAGACACAATTGTAGTCCATGCTCTAGTCCCGTACTTTAGTCAAAAAGAAATACGATAATTGGCGATTTTGTGTCGATTATCGTGCCCTTAACAAGGTGATAGTGGCCGACAAACTTTTGATTCCGATTATTGATGAATTGTTACAATCAAGATATCATCAGATTCGGGTCCATTCAGAGAATATTCCTAAGACGGCTTTCCATACACATGAGGGTCACTATGAATTCTTGGTAATGCCATTTGGCCTTACGAATGCACCATCAACATTTCAGGCGGTGATGAATGAGATTTTCTGACTTTTCCTTCGTAATTTTGTCTTGGTTTTCCTCAACGATATTCTAGTGTTTAGTCACAATGTTGAAACTCATTTGCAACATTTGGAGTAGATTTTTATGATATTACGAGAGCACTCTTTTTATATCAATAAGGCTAAGTGCCTATTCGCACAATACCAAATTGAGTATCTGGGGCACATTATTTCGGATGAAGGGGTGGCCACCGATCAGTCCAAAATGTAGGTCATGCTCCAATGGCTGACACCCCACACTTTGAAGGATCTTCGAGAATTTCTAGGCCTCACCGGATATTATAGAAAGTTTGTAGATGGAAAAATTGCAATGCCGTTAACAAATCAACTGCGTAAAAATAACTTTAATTGGGACTCGGAAGCAACGCTTGCTTTTAATTGTCTTAAAGAAGCTAGGACTACGGTGTTAGTGCTAGCGTTACTTGATTTCTCTAAACCATTTATTATCGAAGTTGACGCATCAGGCTATAGACTTGGAGCAGTTCTCATGTAGGAGGGAAGACTCATTGCATATTTTAGTCAAGCTCTACCTTAGTTTACCAGCCAAGGATCAATATATGAACACGAGCTTAAAATCATCGTCTTTGTCATACAAAAGTGGCGACCCTATTTATTGGGACGAAAATTTATTGTGAGAACATATCAACGCAATCTTAAATTTCTCCTAGAACAACGGGTTGTGAGTACCAACTATTAAAAGTGGTTAACCAAACTAATGGGCTAGGACTTTGAAATTCATTATCGTCTGAGAGTGGTTAACAAAGCAGCCGACGTTTTATCAAGGAGACCACAATATTTGGAACTTTTGGCATTGTCTCTCATTACACTTATTCCTTCGGAGGGACTGGATTCCGAGATCCAATCAGACCCTAAATTGGGTGAGATTTATACTGACTTACACAAACGGGTGCAAGAGCATGACGAATATCAAATTCATAATGGACGACTATATTTTCATAATCGGGTAATTTTGACCAAGGAATCATCCATCATATCTCTCCTACTGAAGGAGTTTCGTGACAGTGCATCTGGCGATCATTCAGGGGTCTTTAAAACTCATCATCGAAAGGTATGAAACGGGATGTTAGCCAATATGTTGTGGCCTGCGAAGTCTATCAAAAAAATAAGTATAAAGCTTTGTCTCCGGCGGGATTGTTATAGCCGCTACCTTTTCCGAACCAAATGTGAGAAGAAATTTCTATGGATTATATTGAGAGTCTTCCTTATGCACCCTAAGACCCCATCACCCGTTCTCAAGCCAAGAAGCTCATTGCTTACCTAATGAGTTACTATTTTGCAGGTAAGACTAAATTAATGGAGCTTGAACAAGAACCATTGCATGAAGACAAAGAAGCCCCTCGGCATGTCCTCACTTGGGAACCTTCTACTTCCAATGGGCTAGGAGTGCATTCCCACAAAGTTGATGAGCATACTTTGATCGAGGCCAACAACACCATCTAGATGAAGTTATGTTTAAATTCCACGCTGATTAGTGCTTTAGTTTATATTGATTGGATTATGGCTAGTTGGACTATATTTTGTTGGTTTTAGATTGTTGAATTGAGGTGCTCGGGTAAACATATAAACCGAGCCTCATGCCCGAATTTTGTGATCTCAAGGGCATTTTTTTATTTTCTTTTTATTTTCATTAGGGGAGTATTTAGCCTCCCTGAATGAAACCCTAATCCAGTTTTTGACCCCTAATTTGCTGCTGCAAAAATCGTGAGAAACTTGCTCTCTCTCAAACCCTAGGTGGGACGGATTGCTTCATCGCAAACCTAACACCAAAACCATCTTCCTCTATAGTTTCTTGTTCGATCTTGGAGAGGAAGATTGGAACTATCTCTTCCAACATCTTCATTAGGAGGTGTCCTTGGTGTGAGGAGGTAGAAGATCGAAGCAAACCCTTTCTTGAAGGACCCGAATCAATCGCCTCTCTCGGCCGAGTGGGAGTGTGTGGACCAACTTGGTATCACATTTTTGTTCGTTTTTCCTTAAGTCCCCTGCTATATTTTGAGTTGAAGATATTGGCTCCTCTGTTCTTGTGAATTGTTGGGTCGAAGTTGTTGATTTGGATTCATAAATTTCAAGTTGTGCATGATTTTCTAAGAGGACCGCAAAACTTTTTTTCCGAAAACCCTAGTTCCGAGCAGGGTTTTCTTCCAAGCACAACTCCGTGTGTGTGACGTCTTTTAAGGTGAATTTTATTGGTGATTTATTATTACATGACTACTAGCTGCTCTAAAAATTTGAGACCAAGAAGCCATATGCAGCTTAAGTTCCATTCAGTTTGATTTCATTGCTTGGAATTTGATATAGGCGATTGCTATTGACCTTGTGTTGCCATTTTGAGACTTAGGATCTATCACTTCCTCAATCGGCTGACATGGATTCTATTTTAATAGTGGTTGATCGACTAAGTAAATACCCTCATTTCATTGACCTACAGCAGTGTCAGTGGCTATGTCTTTTATTACCAATGTTGTGAAATTGCATGGCTTCCCATGCACTATTATTTCTTACAGAGATAACGTTTTCCTTAGCTTATTTTGGAAAGAATTATTCAAATTTCAAGGTACTAAACTACAACACAGCACGACCTACCATCCTCAAACTAACGGCCAAACTGAAGTGGTTAACTGTTGCTTTGAGACATATTTACTTTGTTTCATGGGGGACATGCCTCAGCAATGGGCATCGTGGTTGCCATTGCTGATAAGAACATGATTTTGTTTTTCTAAAATTACAGTCTTACTGTCAAAACTCTCTAGCCAGACGCCGTAACAAGAAACTTAGTCCTCGATTTTATGGGTCGTTTCCAATGATAGCTAAAATGGGGCAAGTTGCTTATAAGTTTGGCATTCCACCTGGATCTTCCATCACCCAGTTTTTCATGTCACACAACTGAGGAAGGCTATTGGTTCACATACCGTTTCTCCACGTCTTCCTCCGATCACGACAGACAATGAATTACTAGTTGATTCCAAGACCTTACAGGGAGTTCGTTAGACTTTGCACAAACAACACTTCTACTCATATGAAAGTTCTTATCGAGTGAGTTAGTCTTCTTCCGGAAGATGCCACCTGAGAGCCTTTTGACTTTATTAATCATCAGTTTCCCAATTTCCACCTTGAGGACAAGGTGCATCTTTGGAAGGGGGTATTGATACGTCACCACCTTTAAAATTTACTTATGCAAGGAAGACTAAAAAGGCAAATTAAATTATAGTATCTTTTAGTAATTCTAAACAATCTGTTAATATTCTTATATATTTATGTTCAAGTCTTTTAGTTAGCACTTGGTGTCTTTAGTCAAGGAAACAAATGTAAGGGATTAGGGTATCACATATTTTGGGAAATCAAAATAGCCTTCCATTGAACGTCTATGTTAGTGTGTAATTCCGTTTTATATTATTAAAATATTATGGGTCGTAACATATCTTCAATGCAAAAATCCCGATTTGTGAACTTGAACTCTTTTCCTTGGTATAGCCAAAAGAGCTCCACTCCAACAAAAATTTTTTGTGACACACTACGAGGGTCTTGTAAAAATCTGTCACTAAATTCAACTGACAATGGCAAACCATTTGAAAAGCTTTTTGGAATCATACTAACAAGTTTGGTTGAATTCTTGCCACGCTTTAGTCATCCTTTCTTTCTGTTCTTCAATCTCCCTTCTAAGTCTCGACAAAACTAATGGTTCTCTTCTTGGCATCACTAGAGGAGTATCGCATGGTGCTGATACGTTACCCACCTCTACAAATTAAATTATAGTAGAATTTCTAAAAGTCTTTTAGTATTCTGTGTTAGTCTCTTAGTATTCTTTTATTGTCTCTTAGTATTCCATTGTTGTTTTTATTTAAAAGAGCAGTTGTAAGGGGTTAGGGTATCGGGAAATTTAAGAATTCACTAGTAGGAAAGCTAACAGGCCTCTCAAACGTCTGCACTATCGTGTGATTTCTCTGTCTATCATGTAATTTCTCTATTTTTTTTTATATCCAAGGTCATTTCATAACATTGGTATCAAAGCATGGACGTTGATTAACAGAAGTAGCTGCTGTTGGATTGTGGGAAGGAGTAGTGGCTGCCAAGGTGGATTAACAGAAACTTCGACATTGTAAGGAGACGCTGTTTACATACAAGATTCATCGCCGGGAAGAGAGGTGAGGGAAAAGAGGTGGCTGAAGAAGACAAAGTCGGCCGTGAAGAATTCATAAGGGAACTGGGCAATCTTTGTGGTGAGTTTTCTTAAGAATTGGGCTCGTTAAAGGCGGACGTCGAGTCGCTTCAATCCTTCAGGGCTGCTATGGCGTCGGTAATAGAGTCGCTGACGTCTCTAAAGATGGCACGCGACGAACCTAGGGTTGGAAATGTGCGCGACGCTAGGGAACTGCACAATGAGCTCGAGCGACGAAAGAAGGAACTCGTCTAGGAGCTGGGTTTGTTCTTCGCGCAGCAGCAGAATGCTCTCGGGTTGCTACAGAAGCAGAGTGCTCCCAAGTTATTGAAAGGGCTAAGGTTGCTGAAGGAGAAAAGAACAGCGACCAGGAAATGTATTTTGAAAATTGGGCTACCCAAGGAGAAAAAAATATGGGCGAACAAATGATGTTTGAAATAAGGTTGCCCACAATAGAGCTGCCCAAGACACACAAAGCGAGCTACCCACCTAGCAAGGGCCTTTTCGTCGTAGGTCGAATGGCATGGACCATGTCGTGGAAAATGATTCTTTCTTTCGTCGTAAGTCGGAGGAGGTAATCGGAGTTTTAGCCAGAGGCAGTCGGATTAAAAATTTGAAGATGCCCGTGTTCGATAAGGGCGACCTGGATGATTGGGTATTTAGAGTTGAGCGTTTTTTCGCTCTTCATTGATTTTTAGAAGCTGAAAAATGGATGTCGTTGTTGTACACTTCGAGGTAGAGACTCTTACTTGGTAGCAATGGGAGAACGGACGACAACCTCTTCAGAGTTGGAGAGATACAAGGGATCATCTATTAAATAGATTTCGCTTTTCACATGAATGTTCTTTATCAGAACCACTTTTGGCATTGCGGCAAGAGAGAACAGTAAGAGAGTATACGTTGTAGTTCAAGAAATTGACTACTCCTTTTCAGGACATTCCTGATCACTTATTGGAGGCCCAATTTATGAATGGCTTGCAAACGAAAATTCGAACAAAATTAATGGTATTTAGACCAACCGGGTTGAGACAAATCATGCAAACAGCACAACGAATTAAAGACAAGATTGCCATATATTTAAATAACAATGAATTCAAAGATTAAAGAAAAATGAGCACAAAAATCATGTATCTTGAGGACAAAGTGCATCTTTGGGAAGAGGATATTGATACGTTTCCACCTCTACAAATTAAACTATAGTAAGATTTCTAAAAGTCTTTTAGTATTCTGTGTTAGTCTCTTAATATTTCGTTATTATCTCTTAATATTCCATTGTTGTCTTTATTTAAAGGAGCAGTTGTAAGGAGTTAGGGTATCAGAAAATTTAGGAATTCAATAATGGGAGAGCTAGCAGACTCTCGACCATCTTGTCACTTGTGGGAGAGCTAGCAGACCTCTCGAACGTCTGCACTATCGTGTGATTTCTCTATTTATCGTGTAATTTCTCTGTTTTTATTGATATCCACGTTCATTTCATAACAGGCGCATTCTCCAATTTCGTAAGAATATGCGAAGATGAGTTGATGAAATCCAACTCTACTCTCAGATTAGACAACAATTTTTTCTCCACTTTTTTATTCATGAGTAAGTGTCAAGGAAGCACTTTTAACCTCATTACAAACAACCACGAAACAAACTTTCTCCACAATATGTAATTCTTGAGAGTCCAATTCTATTATGAGTAAAGGCTCTTCCAGAGGATAAGATAAATAATTTCGACTTCCATCTCTTTCTCTTTCATGAGCTCTGATTTCTTTAGATCATATATACTTCAACTCTTATTTGATAAATCCTCCCCAGATTGACCACTAATCTTTTGACACCCGAGGACTTTGGTGAGATACTTTCATCATAGGGTTCAAAACTTCGTCAACTTCGTCTCCTTCGTTCCTTTAAAGGTGGAGGCACTCCCAACTCCTCTGATAAAAAATTTGACAATTGCCAAGTGATCTTGTTTACTTGCTCAACAAGTGAACTAAATTGAGTATGTGTAACACGCTCATTGCTTGCACTATATTGATGAGTCATTGCAAATTTAATATTCAATAAAAGCAAATATAATTCTACAGAAAATAACCTCAATCTCTAATACCAAATGACGTGCTAACGATAGGGTTCAAAAATGATGCGAAAGCCCACAGTTTGGATTTTTGTAGATTTTTCGAGAAAACTTTGACAGTAACGAAAACAACTCTAATGGACGAATTTCAACCCGATTTTTTGGCACAATCTCAAGGAATTGTAATAAAATACCTTCAAAATTTCTCGGGAAAATTCCAAAGGACGACCTAGATATGGCCAAAACAGTGCAGGTCAATCAAAAACTGCAAAAAAATCACAGCTATCTATTCCAAAGTGATCTCCATCAAAGAAAACTCCCCAATTTGATAAGTTGGAAGATTTCTCAACTTCAGAATGAGTTTGATCTACGTTCCAAAGTGAGAAAACAACGAAATAAAAAAATTAAACAAACAAAATAAAAACGATGGCAAATTATAGAAACTCGCGCTCATTCTAACGAAAAACGAGTTACACAGATATTCTACTAAACCGCTACACTTAAGCTCACTACTCTTGAATGATTAAGTAAACAATTCCGAGAGGCAACCTTCAAGAACCCACTAGAGAGAAACTTCTAATTCTTCAATTTTAATAATTAAAACTCCACATTCCTAAACAAAACTCTAACCTCAGACTAAATAGCTAACATAATGGCAAAACTACAAGTAAATCAAAATTTCAAATTAAATAATTAAAATTAAATTAAAAAATAGGGTGGGGCTATGGCACATCAATTCCAAAACCAGAGTAACATGGATTACATCATTGCCACCAAGTTACAGCTCACAATACTATTATTTATTTCAAGCAATACTTATGCTATTCGACATGGAAATCTACAGAAATGTGAACTTTAAAGAACCTATCTGCACAGTTGCAAGGGCAGGAAATCTAACCAAAAGCACGTACCTGTTGACAGAGGTCTTCAAGAAACTCGGAATATGCAATTGGCTTAACATCGTTGAATTTTGCCAAGAATGAATGTTTGATAATGTCAATGAGCATTTCACATATGTAAACCAGGAGAGCATTCTGTAATATGAAAAAAAAAAATTATTACAAGGCAAATATACTTCATTATCATTTCTCAGAGATGATTTAATGCCCCCTATTAAACCGCCAAGGAAAACTTACCAACAAAAATGTTTCAAACCAGGGACCCTCAGCCTCCAGAATATTTTGTGCTAAAACAAATAGAACAAATGCTGAAATGTGGAATCTTTCAATTGAATCTGGTAGAAAAAATTAACGTCCAAAATGATCAGTTAAAAAAGCCAACAGTTCCATGAGTAAAGAGTATTCTAGAGTCTGAAGGGTAATATAATAAGGAAACACATCAAAAGCTTGAGTTCTTGCCGACTACAGACCCATAAAAAGATCATAACATGTATAAAGAAGTAGCCTCACCAAAGTAAACCAAACTGCGAATGTTTTCTTTGCTAAAACGTTTAAAGACATTGCTTTTTATCTCCGAAAAATTGTTGGAAACCAGCAAGGCCAACAAAGCATTATTGTGCGCCACAATACAGGTTGAAAAGGTGATTGCTTGAGCTAGAAGGATAAATGAATGAACAAGTACGATTAGTTAAGGATGAGAAGAGAATAGACATTGTTGTATATGATATTGTTCACATATACAGCTTGCAAACAATTTTTTTTGCAAGCTGTAAAAGAAAAGGATTTGGTTTTCCAAATAAACATGTTTTATGCTTAAGGAAGATGTTAATCATCTTCTATTGCACTACCCATTTGCTTATTCACTGCCGTTTTGCAGTATGGGCTTGGTTGGAGTGGGTGATGCGGGGGATGGTCAGGAACTTAATGATGGAACGGGGTTGATTTGGGTGTGGTACAAGAAAGGTATTTGGTGTTTGGGGCTTCATTCTATTTGTTGGTGCATTTGAAACCATTGTGATAATGTTAGTGCATTTGAAACCATTGTGATAATGTTATTTGTTATGATGAAAAGTTATCTGTGGCTAGATGATTTTTTTTTCATTATATTATTGGTGGGCAAAGCAACAGGTTATACGGGAAACTTCTTGGAAAAGTTTTTTGTTTCAGCTTTTTTCCATGATTCACCAACTTGTAATAATTTTTCTTTCATGAATTTTTATAACATATAAAAAAGGATATTTGAGGCAGCTACAGCTAAAGCTTGGTCAGAAATAAATCTCCAAATCCAAAATCTGACATTTTCTGGTGAACTATTAGCAAGCCCTTCTGCTGAATGAAATAATGTTTGCAACACATCTCCTCCAATACTTTGACAAAGTTTATCAAATATCTAAACAGAAAAGAAGGAACTCAGAAGAGTACAAATAATAATTATATGATTAAAACAAGTAACTTAGAAATAAACAACACAACTTAACAGAGTCAATTTTCCATGGGAGTTCAAGTGTATATATGAATAAAAAACAGAAATAAAGCAGAAGAATAAGAACTTTCTAGGTAGCTAGAAGCAAGAACGGAAATGAACGTAATAAGGAGAAAAGCAGCTTATACGTACTCTTTGAAATAACCAAACCAATGCTACTAAGTTTTTCAATATTCTTGTTTTTCATTAACTTATGAAATTTTGAGCTAGTGTTCCAAAATGTCCCGACCAGAGTTATACCTTAATATCATATCATCATACAGACTTATACCTTAGTATCATATATCATCAGACTCACTCTATTAGCTCGTTAACCTAATAATGTACATTCTACCTTCTATGAGAGGCTTACCTAGTAAATAGTCAAATTACAAATATTCAAGCTTTTCATTCTAATAGAAGTTAACACTTCACCATCAAAAGATGACCCCACATATACCTCGAAGTAACAGTAGTTATTCTACTGGCTCAAAATGAATGCCATGACAAAAATAACAATAAGAAACGAAAAAAAAAAAAAAGAGAACTCTAACAGGGTTATAGGACAAGTTACAGTATAATATAATTGCGGAAAGAAGATTAGGGCCATCTAAAGAACACTAGTCATATACATTAAAGTAATTAAGACATTGTTAAGAAAAATATTTAAAACTGGGACTGCATTTAAAAAAAAGCTCCAACATCACCAATCTTTACAAAGATTACCCGAAGAAGCCTGTTGCTTTACCCCACAAAAAAGTTAGTGATCAATTTTATGAGAATCCAAAATAGTGTTGGAGTTCAGTGACCCAAATATTGATTGGGCTGGGCTGTCCCACATCCTTAAGCTCATACCCTCACCATGATTCCTTCCTGGTTCTTCCTCGCCGATCATTGATGACGGTTGTTGATGAATGAAATTTAGCGTTGCCACTTTGCCGGACGAGTTTGGACTTCCAACTAGAAACAACAAATTTTGCTCCAATTGTCAAGCCCAAGATCCACCCACAGATGGAAGAATGCTTGGGATTCCACCTACACTTTTCCCTTCCCATTCACACTACACTACAATAATAACTATCATTATTTCTAAGCTATTCTTCTTCTCATTTATTATATATATTCTCTACTTCCATATTTTTTTTCTTCCAGAATAAGTGAACCTCACCAAAGGTCTATCAAAGAGTGTCACATCTATGAAGAAGGGTGTCGTCTAAGCTTTTAATAGAAATTGAGTGATTTTTCCTCCCTAGTCATCTTTTTCTTTGGTTGTTTTCTTTTGATCACACATGATGCTCTATTGTTGGCCGCTGTCTTGCTCTTTTGTCGGAGCCGATTTACAATTGTCAATTGTCTATACAAAAAAGCTCCAACCTCACCAATCTTTACAAAGATTACTCAAAGAAGCCCATAGCTTTACCCCAAAAAAAAGATAGCGATCAATTTTATGAGAATCCAAAATGTTGCAGGAGTTCAATGACTCAAATATTGATTGGGTTGAGCCGTCCCACACCCTCCCGTCGAGGTTTCATAGAACGAACCTTGATATCTCGAGCCTCCTTAAGCTCAGACCCTCGCCATGATTCCTTCTCGGTTCTTCCTGGCCGATCATTGATGACGGTTGTTGAGGAATGAAATCGTTGCCGCTTTGCCAAACGAGTTTGGACTTCCTATAGGAAACAACAAATTTTGCTTCGACTTTTGGGCCCAAGATCCGCTGACAAATGGAAGAATGTTTGGTATTCCGCCAATGTTGAACCATTGTGAATGATTTCCAGGTGGACTTGCTACCTCTAATTTGATATTTTGTGGAATGCTGCAATTTTGTGCAATAGGTTTCACAAAATATGATATTCTGTTATGATAGGTTAAGATGGGGTTGTTCTAGCATAAATGGATTTAGACAACACATAGCTAACATAGATGTTCAACAAGGTTTCAATGATGCTTAGAGATAAGAAAGGTGTAAGATTAAGGAACGTTTTGAGGAAATTTTTGTACTTAAAGCCTAATCTTGGAGGCAAAAGGTAAGACTTAAAGGTGTCAATGAGTAGGATAATAACACCAAAGTTTTCTATTGAGTTACGTGGTAGGAAGATTAATAACCTGATGAACAAACTCTCTTGTGATGATGGAACTATAATTGTAGAGAAGGAAGTGCCCGTTCGTGAAATCACAAACTATTTTGAGACGCTCTATTCCAAATTTCCAAGGCCTTCTTTAGAGTTACTAGGTCTTGATTGGTAGACCATCCATCCAAACATAACTAATCATTTGTCTAAAAATTTTGAAGAAGATGAAATTCAAAATTTCATTGTTTAGTAGTGATACAACAAAGCTCTTGGCCTTAATGGCTTTACTATGACTTTTTTCCAAAATTCATGGGAAGTGATCAAGAATGATTTGCTTAAAGTTTTTTAGGAATTTCATGGAAGTAGTGTAATTAATGCTAAAACTAATGAGACTTACTTATGTCTCATTCCCAAAAAATGGAACTCAAAAAGTTTAAAAGACAATAGGTCTATTAGCTTGGTGTCAAGCCTTCACAAAATTGTGCTAAGTTCTTGTCTTTCTGCCTTAATGATGTTATTGCAAAGACGATCTCCATGGAATGGCTTTATTGCCAGTCAAAATATTTTTTATTTTTCCTCAATTATTAATGAAAATATTGAAGATTATAAATGAAAAAAAAAAGAACGGGGTGGTCCTTAAAATTTATTTTAAGAAGACTTATAATTACGTTGATTGAGGTTTCCTTAACTTTGTTCTAAGAATGGAAGACTTTGATTGGTTGTGGAGGAAGTGGATCTCCGGGTTCTTGCACTCATCAAATTTTTCTATCCTCATAAATGGTAGACCAAGAGGTAAATTTCAAGCAACCAGGTTGTTTAGACAAAGAAACTCTTTTTCTTCATTTTTATTTATTCTCATTGGTGATGCTCTTGGGAAAATTTTGGATAGAGCGAAAAGCCTCAATTTGATAGAGGGATTCAAAATTGGTAGTGATGTAATTCATGCTTTTCATCTCCATTTCGCTAATGATATTATTCTTTTTACAGTCGAGGGTTACTTTAAAATTCAAAATTTGGTGGATATCATGAAAAGTTTTGGATTACTTTTTGTCTCAAGTAAAACTTAACAAAAGTGTTATCGTGGGAATCAATGTTGATAAAAGTAGTATGATAGAAGACCTAATAAATAGTAGTTTTAATTAGCATTAGTTGAGTGGTTATTGTATATTATAACTATTGGGTAGTTACTATAACTATTTAGTAGTTATCGAAGGGAAGTTAATAATTACAAGGGAGGGAAGGAAGGGGGTTGGGGGGAGAATATGTATTTTGTAGAGAGACTCCAGGGTCTCGAAAGCCTGGAAATGTGTGTGAGTGTGTGAGATTCTTTAATAAAAGTGTAGTTCCTATCAATTTGGTATCAGAACATGATCTTGGAAGGCCATACAGTATCCTAACAAGTTTGGAATCATCACAGAAAGAGGCTATGAATGATTGGCATAAGGAAGTCGTCACTATTATGAAAGAATTAAAAAATCTGGATAACTTTTCTGCTATAAAAAAAAGTTTGTTGGTTATTCGAGAACTAATAAATCAATTGGTTGCAAAGGTAGAAGACAGACAACCAAGGGGTCTAGGGAAAATTCCGAGCGTGAAGATCAGAGATGTGAGTTCCAAAGGCAGAAAAGAAACAGGCTACGTTAGTAATAAAAATGATTTGCCAGTGTTTACAGGGATGGACCCAGAAGAATGGATCTCTTGGGCAGACAGATATTTCGAAGTTAATCTATTTGCATATGAGGAAAAGATTGATGCTGTAGTTTTGTGTCTTGAAGGACCACTTTTAACATGGTTCTGATGGGAATACTGCACGATGCCATGTATTTCTTGGAGAAAATTGAAATATCAACTACGAATTCAATCACAGAATGTGAAGGAGTAGGAAGAATACGAAAAAATAATGATCATAAAAGAAAGGTCGGAGGCAGTGAAGAAGGCCGAAATGGAAAATGAACTCAAGAGAGGAAATAGGAGGAAGGTAACAACCATAGAGAGGGCAGGAGAAAGAATGTCAATAGCCGAGGAAATCATTTGTGAGAAAAAAATTGAGCGTGAAGAGTTGGCAACGAAAGAAATTTTCTTGGAGAAGATGAATAGAGTAGTAGAGACAAAAAAAATTCAAGGAGAACATGGGTGGGGAAATCGTGACGGCGGAAAATGAGAAGGCGGCTGAAGAGGAAGCTGTAACTAACGGAGAAGGAGAACCAGCGGCCAAGGACATTTATTGCGACCAAACAATCGCACGTGAAGAGATTGTGACGAAAAAAATGGGGGAAAAGAAAGATGGGAAAGTCGCGACTATAAAAGAGGAGTCGGCGAGAGTGGAAAGGGAAGAGCTAGCGACAGTAGAAATGGAGGAGCCGGCGATAGTGGAAATGGAGGAGAAGACAATTGTAACTCTAAAGAAAGAAGAAAAAGGAAACTATTTGTTTCTAGAAACCCTAGTGCAAAAGAGTTGCTTGAAAGGAATTGTTGGACTATGTTCCACTATAGCCCATTTAGATAAAAAAAGGTAGTCTGACAAAAGAGAACATTTCAACAAGGGTTATTGAGCTAATATGGAAAAAGCAAACTTTTGAGATTAATTATAGCCTACTTCCTCTTAAGCATCTTGAGGATGACTTGATCAAAGATGATTTGATCAAGACAAAGTTCTACGAATTGAAATATATTAGAGAAGAAAATTGCGAAGATGTCGATAAGTTCATTTTTCATTTTTTTCTACCTTAAAGACAAGGTGTCTTTTTAGGGTGAGAGTAATGATAAAGTACCTAATAAATAATAGTTTTAATAATATTAGTTGAGTTGTTATTGTATATTGTAAATGTTGGATAGTTATATTGAAGGAAAGTTAATAATTACAGGGGAAGGAAGGGGGTTGGGGGGAGAATGGGTATTTTGTAGGGAGACTCTAAGGTCTCGAAATAGATTAGCCACTAATTATGGAGGTGCATTTTGACATTCAGAGTTTCCTCTTTAAGATTCTGATAAGCCCTCAATAAAGTTTACCTATGCTAGAAGAAGAAGAGAGTAGTTGGTGATATAACTAACTCTCTCCGTAACTGTTTGTGGAGGGAATTAATAAATAGGGGAATGGGCAATTGTATGGGACATAAAAAAATAGTGAAGTGTGTGGTGGTGTGGTAGACAAGTAGTTTGCTATACTGTAATTGAGTTTTACGAGAAATAAAAGAAGTATTACCATCAATTTGGTATCAGATCGTTTCTTTTCTGGAGGGGAGATGAAGACACAATCTGAAATTCAAAAAGACAATGCAGCAGAATTGCAGAGAGACGTCGCTGCTCTTACAGAGAAAGTCAATCGGAATATGGTGCAGATTCAAGAACAAATGGCTCGGATTCTTGGCCGTTTGGATGAACAGCACGTTTCGACAGAGTCAGTGGAAGTTCCAAGAAACACATCTGCCGAACAAAGCGCAAAGGGTAACGAACGAAAACACTTTGTTAATGAAGAAAGTTTTCCACGGAAACTAGAATTATCGATCTTTAACGGAGTCGATCCAGAAGGTTGGCTGTTTAGGGCAAAAAGGTATTTCAGTGTCAATCACCTTACAGAGGAAGTAAAAACTTGAAGCAGCTCTGGTGTGCTTCGAAGGATCAGCCTTAGCTTGGTTTCAATGGGAAAATGGTAAACGACCATTTTTGAGCTGGATGGTTCTGAAGAGAGGAATTATGGAACATTTTTCCCATTCTAGGATGGGTTATGGATGCGAAAGATTATTGTCCTTAAAATAAGAAGGTTCGGTGGAAGAGTATCGGACAAAATTCGAGTCTATAGCATCGAATTTGTTTGGAGTTCCTAATGAAGTGTTCTTCAGTGCTTTTTATAATGGCCTGAAGAATGAGATCAAAGGGGATGTTCGTCTGATGAGGCCAATTGGATTGACAGATGTAATGCATTCTTCCCAAGTAGTGGAAGACAGAAATGAATTGTTGAAGCCGGAAAGGCTGAGAAAGAATACTTGGGTCGAGAAATCGGGTGTAGAAAAAAATAATTAGAATTCTTCTTCCAGCAACAAGAATTTTCAAAGAGAAAATTTTGTATCACCACCAATACCTAGGGGACCAGAATTTAGCAGACGAAGGTTAACAAAGGCTGAAATCAAAACAAGAAGAGAAATGTGATGAAAGGTATACTGTGGGCCATCAATGTAAAAAGAAAACATTGCAAATGTTAATGCTGTAAGATGAAGATGACAATGATTGGAGTAATGATGAAAGGCAGAATAACAAGGAAGGAGACAATGGCATTAATCTGGATCAAGTGGGAATATCTTTAAATTCTGTTGTTGGATTAACAAATCCAAGGACAATGAGGCTATGGGGAAGGGTCCAGACAAGGAGAGTTATAGTTTTTGTGGATTGTGGAGCAACTCACAACTTCATTGCTAAGCAGCTGGTGAATGAATTACAATTGTCATTGTTCCCAAGAGCACCTTTTAATATTCATGGTGAGACTATCCAGGGATCAAGAATTTGTAAAAATATTTTGCTCATTTTACTGAAGTTAGAAGTGTTGGAAGAATTTCTACCTATAGAATTGGGAAAATCAGAATTGGTTTTGGGAATGCAGTGGCGTTAGGGGATATGAATGTAAATTGGAAGTTGCTTACGATGAAATGCAAATTAGGCGATCGGATAGTCCATATATGAGGTGACCCGAGTCTTTGTAAATCCAAGATTTCAATGACGGAATTGGTTAAACCTGTAAAAAAACAGGAACACAGTCTGCTAGTGGAATTCTATAATATGGAAGGTAATTTCTTTACTTATAAGAAGGAATAGAATAGAGAGTTAGATGAATTGTTGCAGCAGTTTAACCAAATTTTCCATCTTCCTAGCAGATTGCCCCCTGGTAGGGATTGTGATCATGCAATTATATTAAAAGAAGGTGTGTCCCCTATTAATATCAGACCCTATAGATATCCATTTATTCAGAAGAATGAGATTGAGAAATTAATCAAAGAAATGTTGGTAGCTAGTATTATACAGCCAAGTTCTAGCCCTTTTTCCAGCCCGATTATTCTTGTAAAAAAAAAAAAGGATAATAGCTAGCGTTTTTGCGTTGATTATAGGGCAGTGAATAAGGAGACTGTTAAAGATAGATTTCCGATTCCTGTCATTGATGAATTAGTTGATGAATTGCATGGGGCTAAGTTCTTCACTCAGCTGGATTTGAAATCAGGATACCACCAATTCGTGTTTGGAAAGTGGATGTACATAAGACGGCTTTTCGTACGCATGAAGGTCACTATGAGTTTTGGTTATACTGTTTGGCCTCTCTAATGCCCCGTCAACATTCCAAGCTTTGATGAATAAGGTGTTCTATAAATTTTTACAAAAATTTATCTTTTTTTTTTTATGATATTTTAATTTTCAGCTCTTCTATGGGAGAACATCTAGAGCACATAAAGATCACCTTCCAAACTTTGTTGCACCATCAGCTTTTTTTAAACAAGAAAAAAAATGTTCTTTTGCCTAGACAGAGTTAGAGTATCTAGGTTATGTGATCTCAGCTCAAGAAGTGGCAGCTGACCCATCTAAAGTTCTGCGATTTTGGCTTGGAAATCCCCTACAACACTGAAACAGCTACGTGGGTTTTTGGGGTTGTCTGGATACTACAGGAAGTTTGTGTCTGGCTATGGAGGAATTGCTCTGTCGTTGACGGAACAGTTGAAAAAAGATAAATTCTATTGGTCAGGTGAGGCATAGACAGCGTTTTAGAAATTGAAAATGGCGATGAGCTCTCTACCAGTGTTGGCCTTACCGAATTTTAAGGAGGTGTTTGTCGTAGAGACTTATGCGTCGAGAGTGGGTATCGGTGCAGTTCTCACGCAAAACCAGCAACCCATAGTTTATTTTAGCCAACAGTTGTCGAAACAGAGACAACTAAAATCTGTCTATGAGAGAGAATTAATGTCGATCGTTTTGGCAGTGCAAAAATGGAGACCATACCTTCTGGTTTCGCATTTTATTATACGAACTAACCCGAAAAGCCTTAAATTTTTGTTGGAGCAAAGGGTGGTGGCTGTTGAACACCAAAAATGGTTGACCAAATTACTCGGATATGATTTTGAGGTGCAGTACAAACCGGGGTGTGAGAATTCTGTAGCAGATGCTTTATCGAGACAGTTTGATGTTCGGGATAATTTTTTGTCTTTAAATATGTTATCCTACCAGAGCATTATCGATCTGAAAGAGTTGGAAGCAGAAGTTCAACAGGATGCTCAATTATTTGTCATCAGCCAGCAACTTTTGTCTCAAAGTTGTAAGCTGACTGGATATACACTTCTCAATGATCTATTGTTCTACAAAAATAAGAAGGTTCTTTCTTCACAATCCAAATTTATTCCACAGATTCTATCACTTTTCCATTCTAATCCAGTGGATGGACATGGTGGTTTCACTAAAGCATTCCAAAGATTGGCAGCTGAATTATGCTGGAATGGTATGCGAAATGATGTCAAACAATTCATCAATAATTGTGTGCTTGTCAACGGAACAAATACAAAGCTCTATCTCCTGCGGGTCTCCTACAACCTCTACCTATTCCTTAGAATATTTGGGAGGATATATCGATGGATTTCATTGAAAAGTTGTCAAGATCAAGTGGTAAAGACACAATTTTTGTTTTTGTGGATAGACTTAGCAAGTATACTCACTTTGTGGGGCTGAATCACCATTTTTCTGCTAAAACAGTAGTTGTTGCATTTTTTGACAACGTTTTCAGATTACATGGCATGCCACAAATCTATTGTTTCGGATCGGGACAAGATATTTGTAAGTAATTTTTGAAAGGAACTTTTCTGTTTACACTGTATGACCTTACGATTCAGTTCGGCTTATCATCCGCAAACGGATGGCCAGATGAAAGTGTTGAATCAAACTCTCGAATCATATTTGCGCTGTTTTTCGGGTGAAAGACCGACTTCATGGTTTCAATGGTTATCATGGGCAGAATTTTGGTACAATTCCTCTTTCCATTCGGCAATCAAAATGTCCCCTTTTCAAGCTGTGTATAAGCGTGCACCACCAACTATTTTGAGATTTGAAACTCATTTTATATCTATAGTAGCTGCTATGGATTTACAGTTACAAGAAAGAGATGGTGTTCATGAGCTGTTGAAATCAAACCTTGAGAAGGTAGAAGCGGAGATGACTTTGATGGCAAATAAGACAAAGAGAAATATGAAGTTTGCAGTGGGTGATTATGTATGACTGAAGCTTCATCCATATAGGCAACGATCTTTGGCTAAGCCCTTAAGTCTTAAGCTTTCTCCACGATTTTATGGTTCATTTTTGATATTGCAAAAAATTGGCAAGATTGTCTATAAGTTGCAATTGTCGGAATCAGCTAATTTGCATCCTGTTTTTCATGTCTCTTTGTTACGGGAAGTTAAAGGTGAAGTTCCTTTCGTGACACCTTTATCAGAAGATATTTTGTATAATAATAGTTTCAAAGTGGAGCCAGATTTGTTGTTAGATGTTCAAAAACAATGTGGGGATTCTCAAAAAATGCTAATATTGGTTAAATGGAAGCATTTATCACCTATGGAGGCTACATGGGAGGACTTTGACTATATTCGCCTCCAATTTCCTTCTTTCAACCTTGAGGACAAGGTTCTTCTTTGGGCCGGGAGTAATGATAAGCCCTTAGTAAAGTTTACCTATGCTAGAAGAAGAGAGTAGTTAGTGATATAACTAACTCTCTCCGTAACTATTTGTAGAGGAACTTAATAAATAGGGGAATGGGCAATTGTATGGGATATAAAAAAATAGTGAAGTATGTGGTGGTGTGGTAGACAAGTAGTTTGCTACAGTGTAATTGAGTTTTACGAGAAATAAAAGAAGTATTACCACCAGATTCTTGATGGGGAAGAAAGATCTAAGAAAAAGAAGTTAATTCTGAGATTAGGCATTTTGGCAATCTTTTGGGCTATTTGACTTCATCACAATACTGTTATTTTTTACAATAAAGAGTCAATTACTGATCTTTGGAACAATATTACTTTCACTAATACTAAATAGATCTATTGTCCTGAGTTTTGTAAGGTTTATCCTTTTAATTTAGTTTTCTCCAATTTGAGAGAAATTATATTCAATTAAGTTTTTGTTTTTAAAATGGTTCTTCCATTATATTTTCTTGTATCTTTGTCTTTTCAATATATTTTGTTTCTTATCAAAAAATAAAATAAAATAATCACGTCCTGGACAAAGGATAAGAAACATCGTAAGAACCAAAAAACTTTATCTCAAATATACCTAAATCTCTTATATCAAATTTTACAAGATGTTCTGCACGAGAAAACCATGGTTGCATCATAGTTCAGATTGGAGAAATTGTACATGACTGAAATCTTAAATGGTAAGTTTTAGTTGAAAGAGTGACTTTATCCTAATCAATTGACGAAAGGTACATCGAAGATCATTTGACCATTTTGTTAGTGATTTAGAGACCATGCGATCAAGTAGATTTAGGGTTGATTTCATTATATTCATTGGTTACTTCATACAATATTTCTAGAAATATTATTTTATATAGGCATGACATTTTAACTCTAAATGAAGTTTATAATGCTTTATTTTAAAAAAATAAGATGAAGCAACTTGTAGCTGAATGAGAGATTCAACTAGAGGGCCTAATTGCTCATGATAGAACACAAGAGAAGAATAATATATAATCAAATAAGGGTTCAAAAGGCAAATTATAGTCATAGAACATAAATAAGATCAGCAATTATAGTTGAAAAATGGGGCATATTAAATTTGAATGTTACTGAATAAAAATAAGAAAGCTGATGATCTGAAGGGAAAGTAACCTGAAAATTCTAGTGAAGCTAATGTTGCAGTAGATAACCACAGTGATGGTGAAATTCTAATGGACATTCAATGTCTTATGAGCTTTGAATGCTGATTTAGCTTGCACGTTTCACATGTGTCTCAATCGAGACTAATTTTCGACATATGAGATTGCTCCTAAAAGTGCTATGATGATGGATAATAATTCACCTTTTGAGATAACTAGCATTGGGACAATTGGAAGCAAAATGTTTCATAGAGTTTTCTAGCTTTAAGAGAATTTCAATTTTTTTAGTACTCTTGATTCAAAAAGATATAAGTACACGAGTAAAGATGAGTTTTAAAGATCAATAAAGATATTATTGTTGTGATTAAAGAGCGAAAAAAGTCTAGAAATTTATATAAGTTGCAAAATTTGACAGTTACAGGTGATGAAGTTGATACCCATTCGTTGTCATAATCTTACTAGACTATGACATATGCTTCTGAGCATATGAGTGAGAATAGAATAGCTGAGTTTAGCAAGAGGAGACTTATTAACGGTAAGAGTACCAATAAATTGCAATTTTGTGAATAATGTGTTTTGAGTTAAAATCAACACAGGTACTTACAACACAAAAAAAAAATACTTGATTATATACATCGTGATCTTCGGAACCAACACTAGCACCTTCAAAGAGAGGTATTAGTTATATTCAGACTATTATTGATTTCCATCGAAAAGTTTAGTGTTCTTTCTAAAGAAAAAGAGTGATGTGTTTTTTTGCTTATAAGGAGAGGAAAACTTTGATCAAAATGTAGTTAGGGAAGCAAGCCAATCGTCTACACATTAAAAATGGATTTGGAGTTTTTTGGAAAAGTTTAATTCTTTTTGTAGGTATGAATAAATTCAGAGGCACTTAAGTGTTCCTAATACTTCAAAGCAAAATAATGTGATAGGACTTAGATGGAGAAGGTTCTGTATAAGCTCATAAATTCTAATTTACCTAAGTCATTTAAGCTGAATTTACTACTATTCTTTGTTATCTCATGAACTATTGTACATGGATTGCTTTTGGCAAGAAGACTGGTAAAGAAGTATGATCTTGTACTCTTGCAGATTATTCTAATTTCAAAATATGTAACATCCCAATTTCGATCGGATACTTTCAAGTCTTTGTGTGTTACATGCTTGAGCTCTAGTGTGTATATATATATTTATATCACTTTTTTTTTGGTAATTGAGGTGCAACAAAACCATAATTTAGAAACTCAAATAAATACTAGCATCAATATTCTTAGGATATCATATATCTATTAGATCTTATCAGGGCAATTTAAACCATTCAGCGTAATAAAATTTATCAAATAGTCTCATTACATCATTCATAAATACGCTTCTAGTTCTTTTCCATTACATAATCTACACATTATAACCAAGTCACCACCCATTGCTGAGGCAGTAAACATCCACACACTTAATCTACTAAAAGCTTCTTCCATGGGTATCTTTGTCGTATTAATCCAAATGGATGTCTTCATTATTCTCTACATCAAAGGTTTAGTTATAAGTTTGACTACTCAATAAGCAACAAATAAAATTTATACAGTACATTATTTACTTTCATGTCTTTTCCTCTTTGTAGTATAATCGTCGGGTACATTCCAAGGATGAAATTGGTACAGTTCAATCTACCTCCAACGAGACAGTCAATTTCCATCCCAGCCACAATCGATTCTTTACATATTTTTAGTCTCTTTTTATTATCTTTCCTTATCGATGTGTAGTGCATGAATGAATAATCATAATATGTTCACAAGTAAAAAAACAGAGTAAAAGCCATTAACATCGTACATAGAAACAATCCGTCAAAATAACAAAATCAGAGAACAATATATTAACATCTTTGAACAATATCTAAAAAATACTTTTTAAGCCTATGATGTAGAGACCGTGAAGCCAAAGCATAAACTTGTTACTTACGTGCTTCTTTCTTTTCCTTCAGAGAGAAGACAAACCACTAGTTTTTAGCTTCAGTTGGTTTTCGGAATGCCTTTTCACCTTCGCAACTTACTTCTTTATATATCCAACGAAGTAGAGAGAGAAGAGGCAAGAGTACACTTTTCCTTTGTACAACAATCGGTGAGACCTTCGGCTCAAAACAGCACATTTAGCCTATATAGGTAATCATGATTTCGTTTAATCTGGTTCGAACAGATACACAACGGAACAGAGTAGCTTTCCTTGATTTTCTTCTCAAAATGACAGTGTTCTCAATATTACCTAGCTCCTGCAGACACTTTTCTATCCATGGAAGACATGTGTTATCATCAAATAGGCGTTGGCCCTCAACTGCGGATGTTTTCCCATCCGCAGAACGTTTGCTCCCATAATTCCACTATTTAACTCTAGCACTTAACCGAAACGGTGTTGTTTCCTCTCAACTAGGGACGTGTTACCATCTACGGATGCCAACACTTCCGCAAGTCCACAATTAATATATATATCCAAAACGACGTTGTTATCTCCCTTCGCTGACCCAAAACGGCGACGTTCCACTTAATAAAACACTGTCGCAACAACGTTCACTATCGCAGAAGAGTTCACTTTAATCCAACTGTTGATATTTTATACTTCAAGAATCAGATTTTTCCCGCATCTTATACTCTCTTTACAACTTAATTAAAACGATATCGTTTACCATCCAACACGGTTACTTTTCACACTGTAGTCATCACCTAACAGTCGATATTTCCTCTGCTCATTTTATTTTAAATCCAACGGTTAATTTCCTTTCCGAAATGAATCTTCCAATCTGCGGAAGCATCTTCTTCCTATACCATCATCAAATCCAACAACTAACATTCTTTTATCATTTTGATCCAACGACCAATGTTTCTCCTGCTCAACATCCTTCTTTTTCCACGAAGACATTATCTTCCCTTCTGCCTTTTTCTTAATCCAACGGCTCCTCTTTCATCCGCTATATTATCCAATTAATCTCCACCGTTAACTCTAATATTTCCCTCCCTTCCACAGCTACATTTTCTTCCGCATAGCATCTTCCGCCTCCATCATTTTAATCCAGCGGCCAAGGTTTCTCCATCTCCTTCATCCAACGCCGGTCCTTCCTTCTAACAATTTCATCCACAGTCACCCATCCACTGTTCATTCCGACCCATTCTAAATAACAACATTAATTTTTTGTGACATTTTCTTTGTCAGTTTCATCTTTTTAATAACCCAACAATATTCATTTCTCCTAATTCTCCTTTTCTTACTTAAAAATTCTCTAGATGTTATAAAGTATTTGACTGTCCTACATACATTCATGTTGATAATGAAAAATTAGAAACCAGATCCATGAAATGCATATTTCTTGACCAAAAAGGTGGAGAAAAGGGATATAAAGTATGATATCTAAAATCCAATACATTCATAGCCAGTAGAAACATCATATTTGATGAGGTTGTTATACTTGTTAACTCAACTTCTAAAGATTCATTTAAGAAGAATCAGAAGAAATCAAGTACACTAATAGAGTTTGAAATTGGATCAAGATTTACATCAGCGTCCATGTTTTAACCTAGCTCAAATATTCAACATAATGCCGCTTCCACACTATCATTGGTTTTAGTTTCACCACAGTACTCTATTGCTAAATACAGACCTTGAAGGGAGATTAAATCTCCACAAATATATAGTGAAATTGATTTAGTTGTTTATGCGTCGAATCTACATGAAGTTATTGATTTCAGTAAAGAGTCTTCTATATATCCATCAATAATTAGTTGTAACGACTCTAACAAATTGATGATGGCCATGTAGGAGGAGAGACAATCTCTTCGTGAGAATGACACCCCAAAATTTAAGCACTGCTTGAATTTAGTTGGTATTATTTGTTAAATTTGTAGTCAAGGGCTTTCTTAAGGTTTTATTTCACTCTATAAATATATACAAGTTTAAGTCACAAACACACATTGTACTTTGATTTTCAATTGTGAATTCTGCAATCTGTCAATAGTTTTTTAAATTAATATTTTTCATAAAAATGTTGTCCAATTTTCATTGTTTCTTTTTCATATAATTGTTCGATATTTAACATTTAGTATACCAAATGCACCAAAAAACAATACAACAAAGCCCCCTTATTTGTCAAGTTTCCATGACTTATATTAAGATCAATGTTTTCAACGACTCATGTTTCTATGCATTTTCAAAATTTACCTGTGGTTCATGAACAAGATAAACACAATGGCAAAACATTTCAAAAGAAAAATTAGTTTTAGTAAGTTATCAAAAGCTTTTAACTAACCTCCAACACATTGTAGACAACATATAATTTAATTGTTCCTTGACCACGTATCATGTGATAAATTAAGCTGATGTCTGAAAGAACAAATTGTTTGCAATTAATAGAGAAAAATCATCGTTTACAAAACAATAGCTGCTTTCAATATCGGGTGATCAAAATGAGGAAAGTTAGGTCTGCTCCAAACACTAACTAATCCATTGAAATTAAACACTAGTATTTTAATAGATACCAGTGCGCTGCAAAAGAGTGACTCCACATGTCATAATCAAAAAACAGCCAAAATCAGACAGCTCCACCACAGAAGGTCTCTTAAACTGCCTGCCATAATTGTAGTTAGGTTATTTTACAAACCCCACTAGTTACCATCAGACAAACTTGATAAAAGTAAAGAAGATGCACCATGGACAATATATAACAAACAATCTGATGGCTGACAAAACTAGCAGTTGCATAGAAAGAAAAAGACTGATGGCCCATGAAACTACGAACAATAAGTCAATGTATCTTGAAATTAAAAGTACTACATATAACAGAATATAAAACAAACGGAACAGAAATACCCCATAAGAGGGTGAAGGTCTAGTTGATTAACAACACTCTCTGTGGGGTTAGTGTACTGTTTAGCACATCTGGATTATTCTTCTTAAAACAATGCAAAGCGGGTTACATACACACTTGAGACTCATTGGGTCTTAACCTTTTACTTTTGTGTCTAGAATTGCAGATATGTATTGACATATGAGACCTAAGATTATTAAATATGTTTCAGAATTTGATAGATCTTCAATTGAATAGATTAAATTAAGACATGTCCAATCTATTAGAAAATTTTCTTAAGCAGCACGCCCATGTTCAAGAAAAATATTAAGACAGACCTGATGAGAAAGTATTCTCAAAGCAAAGGATTTGGGCTGCACATACTACTTTATGTAAAGATAATACCATTGAAATGCAATCACTAACCTTGTTATTAAAAGCCTCCAGAAAATTAGCACCATCCTTGTCGGCATGATGGTTAGCAGGGAAATAAATGAGTCGAAGCAAACAAAGAAACCAACATCTATAAGCTGCAACAAGTTATCATACTTCAAAACTTTTCATAATCTGAAATATCCTCAGCACATAACTAATCTAAAGTCTACAAATATCTTTTGCATCATCTTGGAATAAATAAAAGAAATTAATAGAACTACAATGATAAAATCTCGGATGCAAGATTATGCATTTTATTCTGCAAATCATGGACAGTCATAAAGATAAAGAGAAACACGCCCATGCACGAAATTTTCAAATTCAAAACAAGGAAGAGCGAGGGACTTAATTAAACATTTATATTATTCAATTTTAATATTAGAATTCTCTTTTCCATTTTTTGCACAAACCTTTTTGAATAAATAAATAGCACATATCGTATGTATAAGATAGACCAATCTCGAATTTTTCAGTAAGAGTTTGTCAAATGACAATCTTAGCCAATGGGATCCTATGAAAAAAATAAGAACAAGAACTACATACTTATGAATTCTCCTCAATCCCCAATTTATTTTTAAAGTGAGGTTGTCCATCTGTACTGAATCATGGTAGAGTGTTGGAGGCATGTTTAAAGATATCAAAAAATGAAGAAAAAAGAAAGAAACTAAACAAAAAAAAAGCTATTTCCATATCTGCAACTTGTTTTCCTAGCTGCATAGGGTTCATCTACATTACTAAGAAACGTTGTCATCTAAGATCTGTTGTTACCTAAACAGCCTTTTAAGCAATGTCCAAATGATAGAGACAAGATTACCAGTTCACATCTCCATGGCAATCGAAAGATTGTATCATAAACCCTTTCACGTTCTTTCTCATTTCCCAAAGTAGTAGTGCTCTGCAATGAATTTCCATTGAACATTTCTTCCATGAAGTAACTCACTGGTGACTTCTGTAATGAATCCATATCTGACAACAAATCAGGTAACCATTAAGTGAGAACAGTTAGAAAAATTAAAAAGGGGCAACGCCATGCCTAACAAAATAATACTGTGAGAGGCTTTTTGGATTTCTCTTTGAAATTAAAAGATGAATAAATGATTTCGTTTTTATTTTTTTACTAATTAGTATTTTCAATGAAAAGAAATGAAGTCCTCATAGCAGATATAAAGAGGCAATAAAATCAAAACAGCTGCACAAAAGTAGAACAGCAGCCCCACAAAAAATTAAGCTGCAGCACGTCTAAGATTCAAAGAAAGATAATAAATTGCTGTTAAAGGAGAGAATTTATATTTCTTTTGTGTAAACTCAAATTTTAGATAAAACACAAAAAAAAAAAAAAAAACGAAAAATAAGCACCGTATGAATATTCAATGCTACATCATACGCTTCTTAATTGAGAGCTTCCGTCAAAATGGTAAGCAATATCATTTTTCTTATCCAAAAATAAATAAATGAGAGCTTGAAATTTCCTATGAGAAATCATTTTGGTCATTAAGCCTCTCAACTCCATAAGAGAATCTAATTTAACTTGGAATAGGTCTTTCACGCATTATGATGGGGGAGGGAACTTCAATTGTAAATTGACCAGCAATGTTTTGCATATCCAGCACCACATAAAACAAGAACACAAAACAAACAATGATGAAGAAACAATTACACACAATTTGGATCATCCTTCATGAGCTGCTTCCAATCGAGCGAGCCAGCAGTCTCCAATCTTGGAACAACGCATCCATTTGGCTCACTTCTTTGTTTCCCCTCCGAAGTTACTTCCATACTCTTCTCTTCCTTCACATTGATTTCAACCCTTGATGAAGCATCATCGACATTCAAATTCCTTTGCCTCAACTCCCCAAAACTGAACCGGTCGCCTCGTGGAGTTTGATACCCTGTCTCCGTAGCTTGCATCACCTTACAAACACTACTCGTTCTCTCCTCCGGCACAATAATCTCCTCACAAACAACACTTCCAATAATACTTGGAAAACTCAACTCCGATACTAATCCGTTCCTTAAACAACTCCCACTGTTTTCAGAAAACATTTCCCTCCTTTTCGAATCAACATCAACAAAACTGGAATCAACGCGCTTTTCGACGATCGCATCCTCTGGATTAGAGCATTCGATCGCCTTCATCGTCTGCTTCTTCTTCTTCTTCCTCGAACCTTTCTGATTTCTTCTTTTACGATTAGAGATATCCTGAGAAAGTGGAGAGTTCGATTCCTCTGCATCATTCTGAGTCTGCCTAGATATTAAGTGGTGAAAGAGGAATTTGTCGTCGTCTTCTTCAAGCGAGCTGCTTCCACCAAGAATCTGGAAGGAGAGATTTTTTGGCGCTGATCTCAGACCCATTGTGTGGAAGACCGATTGTGTTTGAACATGTAACAGTGGAGGAAAAGGTGGGGTGTTAATAGGGGTGGGAATCGATTCGGTTCAAATTGAGTAACCAAATTGAACTGAGTACTTTTGGTCGATTTGGTTCGGTTTGGTTTTAATATGACAAAAAATTAATTTATAACGGAACCAAACCAAACCATCCGTTCGGTTATCGGTTCTGCAAAGAAAAAACCCGGGTAAACCGAACCGAACCAGTTTTTCCTTCTAGTCTTGTGCAACGGGCAACCCTAACCCTACCCGTCCCTACCCACTACTGTCAGTCGTCCAGTCCAATCCAATCCAAGAAGCTAGAAGGCTTTCGACGAGACCCCGAAAAAGGCATCCCTCGACTCCCTGTCTCCCTCCCTTCATCGCTCGCATCTGTCGACTGTCAAGTGTCGACTTCATCTCCTTCATTCTTCAATAGCATTTCTCTTCAATCTTCTCCCCGAAAACGCAACCCTCCCTCCCCTCTTGCCGTCCTGCGTTCTGCCCTCCCTCCTTCGTCGACTTTTGCATCCTGCCCTCCCTCCCCCCGATTCCCACCCCTAATGGTGAGCGAGAGAAACCGAGCAGGAGTGGTTCGGTCGAGATTGAGCGACTTCGCGAAGGCCATAATCGACGATTCTGGCTTGCGGTGTCTACGGGATGTCGAGGGCTATCGAGTAAGGTGATTTCGTCGTTAGTCCAAGAGGAAGGGAAAGCTTGGGAGGTTAGGGCTTTCACAGCTCGGACCTCCTTCCACCATTTCCTTGTTTCCGGTTAGTAATGTCGTGAGCTAAGTTTGATTTTGGTCTTAATTGCGGTCTTCGGTAAGGGATTTCAAAATGTCAGTTCTGATTTTGGGATTTTTTGTTTTTCTGCTCTGTTGATATCGATCCTTCTCTATTGCGTTTTCTGATGCTTAGGTTGGTTTCTTCAATTTGGTTACTGTCTGGAAAAGAAATTTTGGAATCGTTGCTCCATTGGTTTTAACTTCGATTTTCAATTTTATTTATGCCCGATGGGCATTGTGAGAAGAATGTTACCATGTGGATTAGGTTTTGTAAGGTTGGTTTGTTTGGTGCTAGCTGAAATCTTAAGGGTTGATGCTTGATTTTGTTCCAGTTTTCTGAATTTGGTGGATGAATTTTCGTGGTTCTGTTTGCTATTTCCTTGCAGGTTTATTGATGAAGTCCGAGAACATTATTTTTTAGAAATATGAACCTACTATTAGCCACTGTTTAGGAATTATGGCCAGTTTTAGATTCAGTTTACCTTGTTTTGGTTGCTGTCTTACAATGTGGTATTTGACTTGGTTAAGGTATTATATTGTTGTTGTTAAGCTGAAGATTTGGAACCAAGGATAGTGATTTGGTCACTACTGCTAGATGCTTTCTGTAGTGCACTTACAATGTTCTGTCTTTGATGGAAATACCAGACACTTCTGTAATGGATTTCTGTTTTTGGGAAAACATTGTTATGCTAACTTATGTTGGGACATTATAGTTGTTTAGGCTTTACCAATTTGATTTAATTAACTTATGTTTTCAGTAGTTTGGGTATTTCACAGTTTGTAGTGGAGTGAAAGAACCAAACCAAACCGATTAGAACCGACCTAAAAACTGACTTAAAACGGAGTAAAAAACCGAAAAATCGAACCGAATGGAAAAAAAATAAGGTCACAAAAAAAACGAACCGAAACCGAAACCGAACCAATTAGAACAGAAACCGAGGTTCAGTTTTTTGTTTGGTTTTCACGATGCTCGATTCAGTTTCGGTTTAAAATTTTCAAAACCAAACCTAGTCGGTTCGGTTCTAATTTGGCCAAAAACCAAACCGAACCGAACTATTCCCACCCCTAGATGTTAAGGAAACATGGCTTTCATCCATTTGCTTTGGGAAATGCGACACTGTTTGAAAGTGGAAAGAAACTCTCTTCTACCCCCCAGTTCAACTTCTCTTGTAATGCTTTTCAAGTTATAGATACTTTTACTGGTAGATTTTATAAAAATTTAGATAAATAACATAAAAACACCAAACTATAGGTCAGTGATAAGATAAATACTAAAAATTTTTTGCTAACAAACAAAACATTGAACTATAAAAAATGAGCGAGTCAAATATCGCTATCACATTTGTCGTTAAAAATTAAAATTTTTTTTGTAGAGAATAAGTCGTCTTTTCGTAGCGGACTCATACATGAAGTAATTGTAGTCAGACTTACTTTCAATTTACACAGCGGATACTTGTCTTCCAATACGGAATATTAGTTTCCAAATATGTCTTTCGTTGTACGATAATTGAGTTTCCCTTACCATAGTATATAATTTCACATTTCACCCCAGATAGAGAACACCAGTTATTGGAATAAGACTTACTTTCCTCAATAGAAGACTAGTTTCTACTATGGAAATGATATTTTTTGTAGTAGAAATGTGTCGTCATTTACATAAAGTAAATCCTTGGAACAGCAGAAGGCTAGTTTCCACAGAGAAAATGATATTTTCTATAGCGGATACTTGCCTTCTACTACGAAAAGTAACTACTTGGAATAGAACTTCCTTTCCTCAGTGGAATGCTAGTTTCCACAGCAAAAAATTCTATAATCTTGTATATAACCCAATACTACTAAGACTTATAACCTAGATCTTTTTTAGAATTAGAAGTTGCAGAGGTAGAAAAGGAAGCTCGTAGTACACATTTATGGGTTTCACAACTGTCAAGACGCGGGTGATGACATTATTATGTTTATGTATTCAAGTGTTATTTTAACTATGTTAATTTTTTGGCAATGTGTTTGAACTGTTATGCAGGAGTCTATCGCGCAAGGTCCACACATATGGTGATCTTGCAAAGGACGTGTTATTGTAATAGACATGTTATTTAAATTATTGTAATTGACATATTGATTAAATTATTGTAATAGATATGTTGAACATTTTAAGAGGTTGTAATGGACGTGTTGAATATGTTAAATTGTTGTAATGAACAAACACATCAAGTCAGTGTACAAATACACATTTCAGAAAATTCAAATACACATTTCATTTCATTAACAAAGTTTCACAACTAACACACCCTGTCAGTATACAATTATTAACAACTCTACACGTCAACCACCTCGTTGGCACCTTCTTGCGAGATTTCCTTCCTAGATCAACTACCCTGAGTGTGCAAGTGGGGTTCATGTATACATTGAAACATTTGTTGTATAGGGGAGAATGTAATGCCTAGAAATTTTATTTTGCTAAATGTGAATTTCATATTAACAATGTTTGGAATAATGTAAAAATATTAATTGTTGAAGATATGGATTTATTTGGTTTGGATGAATTGTTGGTTGAATTATAATGGATGATTATGTTTTGTTTTGGGATGTGAATTTTAGTAACGTTGCGGACGTCCTCAGTAATGGAGCGGACGTCCGGATGCTAGGTATTTTGTGAGATTTTGTATAGAATAGATTTAGGGACTTCCACAAATAAAAAACTATCTCTAGAGTGGACGTCCAGCCTAGGTTATAAATACTGGAAAAATGAATTGTGATCGTCTACGTAATTTGGGTGGTCTTCTACATGTGAAACATCACTTTTGGGATGAATGTCTGGAAGACAAAACATATATTTTGGACTGGGCGACCAGTTCAAAAAAAATTAGTGTCTCGGGTAGGTTTGCAGCTGACCAAAATTAGGGTATGGTCGACCGGGAATGTAACACTCCGACTTTTTAAGTGGGATAATTATTGGAGTATCACCAAGGGCGTGTTCGGAGCGTTAAGTCTAGGGGTATTTTCGTTACGTTTTCCCCGTATACAAGATGTAATTAAAGGATGGGATAGTTAGGACATTACATTATGTATTTATACGTGTCATTTTATGACATGTATTTATGGGGAAAATATTAGGGGATAAAAGATAAGTGGGAAAAATGAGAAAAAAGGTTGTCCAAGGCGTTTTTGGACGCCTACATATGACATGCGGACGAGTTATATCATCTGCAAGTGCATTGCATGGTGTCCCCAACGCTTGGGATGCACTAAGACTAGAAATTGCGTCCTAATGTGTCTGAATGTCGAATTTCGAACACCTGTGGATGACTTGCGGAGGAGACGTGTCATCCACAAGTGCATTGCACATCACACTTAGCCTTGGGACGACTCAGGACGCGATTTTGCCTCCTGACTTCACTGTGTCCTGGACTTTCGGACGAGTCCAGACGTATGCGGACGCGGGTGGTTTCGTCTGCAATGAATCTATCCGAACCCTGGACACTTTTGGAAGCATGCAGATGAATGGAGATGTGGATTAGCTGCGTCTAAATTAACTCTGTCCAATTTATGGACAGACTCGGACGCATGCGGACGCTTCATGTGGATGCCAAAACATGTCCAAATGTCATTTATGGACGGTACGGACAGGACGAGGATGCCAGTTCTCGTCTGAGGAAGTGATTTAACCTTCAGGATTTTGCTCTTGCGGACGAGACCAGTGCGTCTGCACTCGTCCGAAATAGCCAAGACCTACGAATAAATTAAGGTCAAAATGATGGAAAATTGTAGGGTAGCCATGATTCAGACACGAATGACCTCTCCCCACCCTCCATGCTAGGACGCCGACCTCCCCCTGGTAATGCAGACCTCTCCCTCCCCTAGGCGCCTATGGATATTCCCCTCCATCCAGGTAATATCCTTCTCCCTTCTCTGCCATTTCTTCAGTCTAGCATTTCTTCCCTCCCTACAAAAGTTCCTGCGAGAGAAGAGAGTTCTAGAGAGAGAGAGTGAGACCTGCAAGAGAAGGGATTGTGAGTTAGCCATTGAGGGTTAAGTGTGTTACGTGAGTGGAGTGAAGATTAGAGCTGGAGTTGCTGTGTGTTGCTCCCTGCTATCCGTGAGCTGTGGGAATTGTTGTCCATGAGTGTTAGTTTTCTTCAATTTAGGTAAGGAACTAGGGGTGTCTTGGCCTGTGGAGGCCCTATACCACAAGTAGGGGTGCGTGAGTAGTGTTGGTTTACTTGGATGATTTTCGGTTGTTATTTCCTTGTTGATACTCTGTGATTCCCTTACTGTTACTGCTATAGTTAATTGATAGCTGGTAGTTAATTGTTAGTTGATAGTTGATAACCCCTTGGTTGATTTGCTGTTATTTCTTGGATGATTTATAGTTGTTGGCTCCTTTATTAGTAGTCTGTAGACTTCCTTTTTGCTGTTTGTTATTCCCTGGTTGATAGTGCAAGTTCCTTACTATTAGTGTTCTCCTTACTACAATTGTTTTACCTTGGCTGTTGTGATAACTAATGTTCGAATGTAAAGAGTGTAGGATGATGAATACATGAATGATGAAAAGCATAAATGAGTTAAGAGTTTCACTTAACTGATTTGGCTATTTATTATTTACTTGCTACCTAGTTTAAACTCTCTGTATTAATTAAACTGTCATTTTCTTCATTCAATGGATATATTGTTCATATATATTATTCTTTGCTTATGTGTTAACTAAACCCTACGTTAAGCAACTATACTAGCATGTTAATTTAACTATCACGTTAACTTGTTAATCAAGAAGGACCCTAATCTTAATTATCACTTAAGCATGTTAGTTAACTAGAGTAAATTAACTAGATTAAGTATGCTAATCAACTAGAGTAATTAACTAAAATAACAATTGTAATCTTCTTTGAGCATGGTTCATTAACTATTTGAGCATGTCTATGACTATTATTTAATTGAACATGTAAGTTAATTAGGGTTCTACTAGAATGATATTCGTAACCTTGGGCGTGTTTAACCAATTCAAGCATGTTTAGCTAGTTGTTTAATTAATAACTAATTCTTGAGTATGTTAATTTACCAACTAGTTGAGCATGTTAATTAACTAGTTGATCATGTTTAATTTACGTGATTGTTTCTTGATGCATGATAATTAACCAGAGTAGTTAACTAATTAGGATAATTAATTAGACAAACATGTTAATTAACTGATTTATTGTTGATTTCTAGTTAGCATGTTTATGATATTAATAGCATGTTAATTAATTAGGATGTATGACTAATCAAGTAAATTACGAATCAATCCTTGCCTGTTAGTTAGCTATTACTTGTGAATTCCACAAGTATGTTAATTAACTATTAATAGTGAGCATGTAACTTTACATCAGATAACTCACTAGAATAACAATGGTAATCATTCTGAAGCATGCTAAGTAACTAAGATAAAAACATGTAATTAACTCTTGAACATGTTAAATTAAATAATGCTTTACTTCATATGCACGTCGATTGTTGGATCTTGTATATTCCTTTTATTATTATGAGTTATTATTATGGTTCTTTTAAATTATGTTTTACTTCAGATGCATGTCCCTCGCTGTTTAATTGTACCTATAATCGTCTCCTTCGTGTGCTCTGCTTTGCTCTATTGGGTGTTCAATTGATATTACTTGTATTAGGTGCGCTATTCAATTATGGTTGTTTACTTTCCCCATTATATGCGTTATTCAATTATTGGTTGTTTACATTTCCATGCGCTTTCAATTTCTTCAATTTCAATTATAGTTACTTTTATTTCAATGCGCACTTCAATTTCTGTTAATGTACGTTATACTGCATCATGCATCATGTTAGGTTGAGAATGTATGGTCATGCATCATGCTAATAGAAACTAATAGGGGGTGCCATCTTGGTGAGTGTACTCACACTTGCATGAGTGAAGATAAATGATAAAAATGGGGAAAAATGTTAAGATAACAAAGGTTTTCTGTGGTATCGTTAGCTTAGCCCGGCACAGGAACAAAAGAAAACGATGAAAACGGGAGTTTGAGGGTGGATGGGTAGCGGGTCTAGTCTGCAACTAGCCAAAGTCCCTCATTCTTAAGGTACAGGAGTTCTAGTTACAAGTAAAAGGTTAGATCCGATCCACTATTCCATCATAAAGGAAATCCTCCAATCTCCAGCTAGAAGTACGAGTAGCGAACGAATGGATTAAAGTAAAGTAATAAACGAGTAAATGGTTTAATGAAATGATTGGTTTGAGTGGCCCCCATTCCAAAAGGACTAAAGAGAGACATATCCTATTGCATAAACCCTTTCCTTATTGGGCCATTAGGCTCATGTATTACTTGTGGTGTAGGTACAAACGACGAACAGATAATAACGCAGGGATGCGGGATCTGCACGCGCGAGACTCATGGCTGGCCAGATTAAAGGGATAAAATAGAACGGTTGTAATTCATTGTATTTAACTATTCAGTTTTCATTTCTTAAACGCAATATTTAATTGTTTAGTATTTCCTCCTTAAACGATTTAATTTACGCTTCGCAATGCTTTAAACAATGATTTTATAACGCTTCCGCATTTTATCAGTTGGTTTTTCAAAACAAGTTTAATGAAAGGTTAGTAGCGGTCCAGTTTTAGCGTCGCGCTCTAATTTACTTTGAAAGCGATTTCAATGGTTTTATAAAATCTTTAAATTTTTTTGCATTTTAAAGGATTTATGAAAAACTGGGTCGTAACAGGGGACCAAGACAATTTTAAGTATCTGCGGAGGCACGGAATTTAACACCCAGATTTTCCATACGACAATTCACAATTTAATAGATTGACTGAGAAATTTTAATGTACAAAAATTAAAATGGTGGAATCACTAGAAGTATGAAAATTATGAAAGATTTAAAGAGGAAATTTTATTTTATAGATAATAAAATAAAATATAAATTATTAAGAATTAGGAAAGATTAAGTAAATGAGTATTAAAGAATTAGGAAAACTAATTATATTAGGATTATTAAAGAAATAATGGTAATCCACTGTTCAGGAAGAAAGTTTAAGTGTTGGGTTAGTGTTTATGCTAGAGAATTAGGAAAGTAAGGTTGGAGTGCTCAGATGCAATGGGAGCCGTCAGATGAGTGATTGTGTAAAATCCGAGAATTTTAAAATGTCACATGTGAATTTTTAAAAAATTTTCGGTCAAAGGTGGAAAAGATGACTCGTTTTGTCGCATAGCGGCGACGTGTATGTTTTTCCGTAAAATGGTCAAATTGGTATTTCCGAGCTGAAATTTATTGTCGGAAGGGTTTTGTAAATTATTTGACTAATGAATTATTTTAAGTTGGCGTTGAAACGAATCAGATTTTAAATCGAGCAAATGTCAAATATAATATATGTTTTTAATATATTATTAATTAAATAATTTTTACTTTTTTTAGTAGAAGAATTAAGAAGAAGAAGAACCCGATTCTCGTTCTTCTTCAGAAAAACCAGTGGGTGAGAGAGAGGGCTTCGCAAGGGGAAGGGTGGACCGCGGCGAGTTGCCAATTCCAAGCAACGAGAATCGTTGTTCTGGGCGTTCGGTCGTGGAATGGCACGAAGCCGAGTGACTTGAATCGTTGATTTGGGCAGCTGCGAGTTCGGAAGTTAGAGCACTCTCGGCTCGAGTCGTTTCCTTCAATTGAGGTAAGATTTTGTTGTGGTTTCAGGGATGATTAAAGCACAAAAGGATTTATAGAACTCACAAAAGTAAGTAATCTGGCCATTACAGAGAAACTAGAAATGAAAACATAAAAGAAAGTAAAGACAAACGAAATACAGATTCATTCCTCGGCACCCTCCTTTCCCAATTCTCTGCCCTTTTATCATCAGCCACCCTCTCTCCTTGTCCCCATCATTCCCTTCTCTCATGTCTCCCACTTGCCCCCCTCTTTCCTCCCTTATGTTCTCCACGTAACATTCCCCTCTGTCCTCCATCATGTCCTCCACGTAACAGCGCTCCCCCTTAAACAAACCTTGTCCGCAAGGTTTGGAAAATCTCCGGTCACCGCTTCTGATGCACCAATGTGCCTCCACCTGGATCAAAACAAAATTTGTTATGTAGCAACATGTTAGAGGGCGTATTGGGTGCATTCCCAATCAGTTCCGAGCGCCCACTTTCGGCCAATTTAGGGTTGACGAATACTGGGGGTGAAGAAGACGATAGTCCAGGCTTCACGAGAACCTGTGTCTACTTTGCATCGGTCCGGTCAGCCAAGGTCTGGTCCTTGCTAGCATGCACATGGTTAACCTCTAGTTCTTCCTTGGCTGTTTCCGTGGCAGGGAGATCTGGAGCAACAACCTCCATTTATGCAACATCCATTGCTGCGGATGTGAAATGAGGAGCAAAATTCTCCACTTCGTCCACTTCCGTTTCATCGTCCATAGCATTGTACTCTAGAAAAAAAGGTTGTGTTTTCCTCTCCTCTGCTTGCCACTGTAACAGTTGATGCAACGACCACATAATCTTGTCATGCACTGCATCATAACATGCCATGCATTGTCTGTGGTCTTCATCCATATCAGAGTAAAAGTCTGCCATGTCGATTGTAGTAGCTCTGATACCAATTGTTGTGGTTTCAGGGATGATTAAAGCACAACAGGATTTATAGAACTCACAAAAGTCAGTAATCTGGCGATTACAGAGAAACTAGAAAGGAAAACATAAAAGAAAGTAAAGACAAACAAAATACAGATTCATTCCTCGACACCCTCCTTTCCCAATTCTCTGCCCTTTTATCATCAGCCACCCTCTCTCCTTGTCCCCATCATTCCCTTCTCTCATGTCTCCCACTTGCTCCTCTATTTCCTCCCTCGTGTTCTCCACGTAACATTCCCCTCTTTCCTCCATCATGTCCTCCACGTAACAAATTTCTTAACCATTTCTCGGCCTCTCGACCTCTAATGATGTTTGATAGATAATGCTGAGGACTTGACTCTATATTGCTTCAATTTTCTGTAATTTTGATTTTGAGCAAATTGATTTGTTTCACTAAGTGATGCAATGAGCGAGGGTCTTTCCTTCAGTTGTGTTTTGGCTTGCGATAGAATGAGTTGCCTTGCTCTGTTAGATTTCCTGTTTGGGGGCTTCAGCCAAATTAGTTCCTCTCCTCGTGCATGTTCTGTCATTTTCGAGCTGAGGATTTACGTATGAATTTCTGATAATTGTTGCACTCTTCTGCCACGATGCTTAGCTAATTGATTTAGGGGCTGTTGCTGAAGTTTTTTTTTTGTTTTGCTGAAAATTTTGGTGATTCATACCCTTGGTTGAATTGTCCCTGTTTTGATGAAATGAGGCCTGAGGTGTTGTGGTAAATTTTAGAGAAATTGTTTGCTGTTTTGAGAGGGAAGGATTAAGGGTGACTAGCTTGGCTTGCTTTGGGTTCTACTAGAATGACGTCCATTGTTTAAATATGAAATCCGAATGTTTGTGGGTTGTAGCTTAACTGTTGGGTTCATTTGTTGTTTCCTGCCTTGTTAAATAAGTTGAGAATGCTGCACTGTTGAATGAGTTTGCCTTGTCCCTCCTTTCAGTTGCTGTATTTCTTGAATCCTTGTACTTGTGGGAGGAATTATTTTAGCTGCGTTATGATTCTGTTCATAAAGGAATGATACATTGTTGATTACTGTTGTTGATAACCTGAGGAATTTTGTTTAGTTCTAGGTGTAATACCCCAATAATATTTTCCCTATGAATGTTATGTAATTAATTATTGGAAGGATTCATATATTACGGTACATGTTAAGTTAGGCTATATATATATGTGGTAAATATTATAGAGTATTTAAAGTATGAAAAATTGATGAAAAATGGTACATTTGAGATTTCGGACGCACGCGGATGGGAGGTTGCGTCTGAAATCACATTGCACGTTGTCCCAACAATTTGGGACGATGCAAGATGAGGTTTCTCATCCCAATTCGTCATTCAACGTGAGAATTCGGACAAGCTAGGACGAGGGCGGACACACGCGACCGCTGAAGGTTTGAATCTGTCCAAATCCTAGACTGTTTCGAACAAAGGTGAGGACGATTTCCTTCGTCTAAAAACCCAAATTTGACAGTGGAAATGAAGATTTTAGACGATCGCAAACGAGGCTAGGATGCATACCCTTGTCCAAAATGTCCCAGACATGCGAATAAATAGGGTTTAAATAATGGATTTCCTTGTCGTTTAGCCATTTAAATCCCACTAAACCGATCGAGAGTCACCCTCCCCCATGCCTGGATGCCTCTCCTCCCCACGTCGAGGTAAGCTCCTCCATCCCAGTTGTTGGGTGGCCATCTCTCCCAGGTAAGGTTAGCCTATTAATTTCCAAGCTGATCTTTCCTCTGCCATTTTTCCCTTTCCTCTCTGTGCGTGTGAGTTCTCTGGTGTGAGGGTTCTGCTTGGGCTAGGCGGCATTGAGGGTGTCCAGTGGGTGAGCAATCGTGCCTTAGGATTCGGCTCCTGTCTTCGGGTTTCTCCTGGTCCAGCTTGAGTTCCTCTAGGTAACTCAATTCCTCTTTGTTAGTTATAGTCTGAAACATGTTAAGGATATATAGAAATTACGAATGGATTATTGGGAGTAGGAAATGTTATATTGATACTCTAAACCACATTCTTAGATGATGGAATATAGGTATGAAGATGCTCTGTTGTTGGATTAAGACGAACTTTCTATGATGGATAATATAGATTGTCTGTTTTGATTGAGCCATTGCCTTTATTGTTCTATGTGAAGCATGAAACATTGGAATTAACCATGCTGTTTGATGGATAAATTTTTGGCCATAAGAAATGTTAAACATGTTGATGTTAGCATGAAATGGACTAACCTTACTGCCTAGTTGTTATGTAAATGCCTCTGCTAATGGTTAATGATAAGTATTGTGAAGTTTCATGCTCTGTTAGCCATAAGTGCGTAATGCTAATTTAGAATTGTTCTTTGTTGTCGTTGTTGGAAATTGTTAAATGGTCCAGGAAGAGGAAATGCATAATCTATGAGTAGTTCAAGTTGAGATAAGTTATGTTTTGTTAGGCGTCAAAGAAGTTCTTAGAATTTAATGCAAATTAGAATATGAAAAGGGAATGAAATTTATAAGTTGTGAATGTTTTAATTATGAAAGTGTTGAAAAGAGAAGAAGGATAGCAATTTAGTGCTTATATGCGATAAAGCCTCGATGTAAGAAATTGAGTAGAGTCATTGGCTAGTGGAGACCCTACACCATTAGCAGAGTCTTTCCTTTAAATGTTTGTTTACGTTTTTACTATACTGCCATATTATGCCTATATTGTTTGCACGTTATTAGTTTAATTTCTTAGCATGTTTATGATGCTAGCATATTGTTATCATTGTCGTTAAATTACCAAGCATACATGTATTGTCACCATTTCCTTAAATTGCCAAGCATGTCTCTATATTGTTATTGCTTTTTTTAATTTACCAAGCATGCCTATATCATTGTTGTTTCTTCTAATTACCAAGGATGTTTTAGAATATAATGTTATGCCTAGTATGTTAGTAGCTTTTCTTACGTCTCATGCTTTTATATATTTTTGTAATCACTGCTTCGTGTTTAATGCTCTTATATCATTGTGATTACTGCTTTATCTTTCATACTCTTATATCGTATTACTGTTTCTCATGTACATGCATCATGCTAATAGAAACAAGTTGGAAGTTGGGGAATGGAAGAAAAAGAATCATACTGTTTCTCATGTACTCATATGCATTGAGTGAGGAAAAAGAATTAAAGAAGAAGAATGCGGAGTTGGGGAATGGAAGGGTAGTGCGGATCTGGCCAGGTAGACAGATATATGTCCTACCCTCTCACAGGTTACTACCCTCTCACAGGTTACGAGAAGAAAAGATCGTTACCTTTCTCTTGTCGGAACTGCGAGACTGTCTATCATAAGTGGTTAGAATCCGATAGGAGACTCCCTCTCCATAGGATTTCACCAATCTTCTGCTCGATGTATAAGTTATATAAGATACGTAAAGAAAATATTGGTTTTGGGTAGACCCATTCCAAAAGAATTAAAGAGAGGCATTTATACTGCATACCTCATTTCTTACTAGGCCTTGAGCTCACAGTTTGCTAATGGTGTAAGTGTACACGAGAGAACAAACAAAGATATAGTTGATGAGGAATTTGCACGGGTGAGACTTGTGGCTGGTTAGGCTAAGGAAAGTAAAAGAGAAAAATATTTTGTAATTAACACGTAATTATTTGTTTAGTATTCCTTAAGTAAATTTCTTATGTTTCCGCTATGTTTTGAATAAATGATTTTATAACTATAGTTTTCTATTTCTTATAACGATTTTCATAACGAGTTTTAAGTAAAATGTTTTAAAAATCGAGTTTTTAAGAAGAACTTTAATTTCAATTGAATGGTTTTAATAAGGATTCAGTTGTTTTATAAAAGTTTTAAATTTAACGCATTTTAAAAAGATTATAAAAAATTGGGTCGTTACACTAGGTTTTTGTTTGGGATTCTAAATTTGGCTCCTAGATTGGTTGTGTTTTGTTTTACTTGAGACTCTCGTTCTGTTGATTGAGTTATATCTTTCTTTACGATTAGCGCTTTATAGAAAATGTTGAGGTCTAGTATTACGTCGATTAGAGAATAACTCTCTGTTTGGTTTCCAGACTGGTATTTGGTTTTGAACCTAGAAACTGTTTGGGGATTCTAGTATTATTTAATACTTATTTGTTATCCATGTTATGATTGATGAGATGTTGACACCGATCTTGTTATAGGTTCTGGAAGTATCAGATGATTTGACCTTTGACTTACGACAGTGCGTGTAGCGTGTTTGTCGGTAAGCGTGTCATGGTTGTCATCAAGGTAGTGATATTTATACTTTCTGCACTGCATTTGTATCATGGTTTTTAAAACTACTATTTTGTGGGCTACCACACTTGAAATCTCGACGGGGGACTATTCGACAACACGTCAGTTTTTATTACTAGTATGTTTTCTCATATTTACATTTCGTACATGGTTTACTACTAATATTTGTATAAAACCCGATAATTTTCAAGATTATAAAATTCCATGTGTAAATTTTTTTTTTGCGTTAAAGTCAGTCATAACGTTGAAAAATATATTTGAATTGTCGCATAGCGTCCACGTGTTAAATTTTGGTCAATTAGTCAAATAGGTGAAATTAGATATTACTGAGCGATCAAATAAATTAAGAAAGCAAGTTGGAAAATTAAAGGATCGTTTTCGATTTACGTTTGGAGCGAATCAAGATTTAAATCGGCAGAATTGGAAACTCCGAACGAAAATTTTAAATAAAGAAATAAAATTGGTGTATTTAATTGGATCAATAAACATCGTTAGGTGATGTTTGGAATAAGATATAGAGTATATAATATGAATATAATATATATATAAATGAATTAAGAAATGTAAATAATGTGAAAGAATTAAGAAATAAAGGAAAATGAAAGGAAATGAAGAGATTGGGCTGAGTGTGAGAAAGATGGAGGGAAAAGTGTAGAGTTGGAATAAAAAGGAAAAAGGAGATGTAAAGTAAGAGAAGATTAAAAGAAGAATTAAAGTGAATTAAAGTGAAGAAAGAAGCAGCAGGTCACTGACAATTTGAAGAAAGGAGAAAATGATATTTTTCTTCTCTATTTTCAACTTCAGCTGCGAGAGGTTTTGATGAAAGGGGTTAGGGCAAAAACTCCTTCCATGGCCATTGGCAGAGAGAGAGATTGCATAATGGAAACTCGTGGAGCCTCTCAGCTCTGGGTGACTTCGCGAAGACGGGCCGATTTCTAGCGGTAAGGCGAGTAGCTGGGTGGTTTCTGTTTGGGAGCGTTCCAAGCAGACAATGAGCAAACTATTGTTCAACGACAGAGATGGTCGAACGCGGACAAGTCGTCGCATTCGGAGCGCCAGCAGCCAGCGAGCATTTCTTCCTCTGATTCTTAGACTCTAGTGAGTAATGCAGAACGTCCGGTTCTCTTTTGGATTCGGTGAGGGATATCTATTTTAATTTCTTTGCTGTTAAATAGAAAATGCCTCTGTGTTCAACTGATAAGTTGGTCCTTGTTCAGTGTTATGATTCTGTTGATTTATGGATGATTTTTGTTGGTCTGTTTGATGGAAAACTTTTTGTTTTGTTACAATTCACTAATAAATCGAGGAGTATATATATTCATTTTGGCTGTGTTGATGTTCAGTGTGCTTCCTATTTTGCTATGGTTTTGATGAAAGCCGCGGAGTTGTCTTTGTGTTGGTTTGAGATCTGCTCTGCATTTTTGTTCACTGTCAATGAATGATTGTTGAAAATTTTTTGGGTTATGTCACTAATGAGCCAAGGATGAGTTGCGATTTTCAACTTGGTTATTTGTCATTGAGGATGGATTCCTTGGATTTATATCTATTGGGTATAGTTTCTACACACTGTTTGTTAAATATTGAGGGCTGTAGTTTTGGCTACTGTTTTAATGGGTTTTCAAGTAGCTTATTGCTCATTCTTTTAGGATAGTATGCTTTCTGTTTTGGATATTTGCTCACGGTTAATTGTTGAGGATTGAAGATTGAAGTTGGTTTAAGTTTGGTTGAAAACATCTAAGAATTTGTAACCTTGGTTACTATTTGACTATAATTGTTGAAATCTTGAGGAATTGTGCATAGTTGAAACTGACAGATAGATTCAGTACACTTTAGATATTTACTTAAGTGATAAAGTTTGGAGATTCTGTTGTAGTTTTAGATGAGTCTATTTGCAATAATAAGCATGAGAATAGAGGTTAAGCTTAAACCCGATATAAGACCTTCAAATAATTTCTTGAGATATATTTATGAGATTTTTTTTTTTCATATTTAACATGTTGTAGGCTCGAACGAGTTTGAGGACTTCGAGCCGACACCTGAGATGGTTGTTCCTTTGCATACGGGAAAGGACCGCCAACAAGGTAGGGGTTTTATACTGAGTTGTTTTGCACTGCATTGCATAATTTTCAAAACCATATTTTTTGGGATACCACATATGAAAAACCCGAGGGGGATTGTTCGATAGCACGTCAACTTTTTATATTATGTGTGTAAGAAAGTTGTACATGTTTGCTTTCGTGCATTTGATTTCATGGTGTGACATATTGGATACGATTTCGGGAGTGATGAATCCTCCTGATACTTTGGACGATTTTGATATCAAAGTATCATGAGGCTATCTCCGGTACATCTCATGCTACGTGGAGATATTTTGTTTATGCGGTGTGTGCAATATGAGATTAGGAAGGAGATGACGCTTCCTTGGGTTGCAAATCCCTAAACCTGATCAGGTTGTATATATATTACAGGCGTGTCATCGCGGTTTGTCATGACAACTTGGGTGACGAGCCAGGTCTACGAACCAACGTCATTTGTCTTCCTCCAGGCTCGTGAGGTGCTACCCGGAAATGGTCACCGCCTTTCTGTGCGTTTGTTCGGGGGAGTCCATGAGTGTTCCTCCTTTTTCACGGACTACAGTTTCTGAGATGAAACACGACTAGGATATTTTAACATATAGATGTCTATGTATACAACCATACTTTCTAAATATCTCGTAGGGGACCTTTGAGGCCAGATTTTCCTAAAAGATAAACGGGTTTTCAAATGTTTTGAAAAACATGCATATTACCTAAAACTCATGGTTTTCATGAAAATAGTAAAACAGGTTTTACACGCTCTTAACATTTAGTATAAGTTCCATACTGAGCTAGTCACTCACGCCTTCGACTATTTTTTTCCCAGGTTAGGGTTTTGGTTGAAGACTTTGCTACTATTTATTTTATTTCATTTCCTTAGTTGAACTTTTATTTTCTGGTAAGCAAATTATTGGATGATTGTAATCTACCTAATCTGCTTTCTAAGAAACTTGTATGGTGTTTTGGATTTAGTTTCTAGAAACTTTTATTGTATGCACAGTATCATTGGACTCTTTTAATATATTATTCCGCATTATTAATTATTCTTGCAATCACTATATGGGACCGTGGCCCATCACAAGTGGGCTACAGCTGGGTATTTACACAAGTTTTCCACAATAATTTAACAAGCCTTGGGCTGAGCGATCGGGTCCCCTTTGTGGACCAGATCGTTTGGCCCGTTGTTTCTGTCTGGCCTGTCTTCGGGTTGTGACAATTTGCATATATATATTGATGATGTGATTTCTGTGCCCATGTTTGGGGGATGAATCCTCTTGATGCTTTAGACACTCTAATGCTAAAGCATCACGAGGCTATCCCCATGCAATCTTCTGTTGAATGAAGATTGGTCATTACATGTGAAATACGATGCTTCATTCATGACATGTGCTCAGGTTGCAAGTCCTGGAAGTGAAAGAAAAGAGGATGAGGCAATGGTGAATTGTCCTCAAGTTGCAAGTCCTGAAAGTGCGAAATAGGATGGGAGGGTGATGATGTCTCCTTGGGTTAAAAGCCCCTAAACCTAGCTAGGGTATTGTCACACGGAGTTGGTAGTGTTGTCAGCTGTGAAGATTAGCCTATTACAGTACCGTTCCATTTGACGAGTTGGCTGGATTACTTAAGCTTGCTTGTCGGCAACCCTCGTCAATTTAGAACATCGAGGTCCTAGTGAGAAGGGGTCTATCGAGGGGTAACCTCATTCGTTACTACGATTATATGAGCTGTGTCGGCTCGAAGTTTGCTCGCCGACAACTGGAGTGACGTGCTAGATTTGCTTATCACCGTTATTGGTATTCTTTCCTGCCTCATGAGGTGTTGCTATTGGTGGATAGCCACCTTTCTGTGACTTGTGCTAGGTGGTTACATGAGTTGTATCGTGGTTGACTGGTTCGCCGGCAACTCTGGTAATGTGCCAGATCTTTGAATCGTATCGGCAGTGGCTACGGCCCGTTGGCACATCTGAGAGATCATACCACCTTTCGATGATGAGTGATAGATGGGTCATTGAGTGACCATCCCTTTTAATGGATGACGTTTTCAAACGGAAAATGATGTTGGCATATTTTTCGATTATAACTGTATATGTATACAACGGGTTTTAATAAATCCACATTAAGGGCCATGAGCCAGTTATTTAAAATGATAAAGAGGTTTTAAATGTTCAAAATCCACGTACGGTAAAATGAGAAGCATGAAATGGTTTTCAAATGATAAAGAAAACAGTTTTACCATGCATTATATTTAGTATAAATTTCCCTACTGAGTTAGTCACTCATCCCTTAGACTATATTTTTTCCCAAGTTAGGGTGTAGGTTCGATACACGGGTTGTGCATGTGGCAGCTGGGTGAAGCTGGTGTTCCCTGAAGGGCGTCTCGATCTCCCGTGGATGGGTGGAGGTTCGTCGGTCTAATCCTTCCATTCCTAGTATGTTGGGATTTTTAGTTTTGGTGTTGTTTGATTTAATTCCTGCATAGTACTTTCCTTTATTATGCTATCATGTCTCTAGTTGATCATTCTGTGGACTTCAACCTATGTGATTTGGGTTTAGGCTTGGTATTATTCCTGTTAAGTATTCCGCATAAAAAACAAATTCACGCCTTGGGCTGGATAACCGGGTTCTCTTCGGGAATCAGGTTGTCTGACCAGCGGTTCTGTTAGGCCCCCTTCCAGGTCGTAACAGATTGAGCCAGTTGTGATTGATCAGAATTGGAGAAAGATTCCTCGCGGAAGTATTTCATGTGGATGGATGTTGATCCATTGGATTGAAATCCGAGAAGGAACGTTGAGCGTTTGATATGGAGAAAGATGCTTCCACAGAAGCCAAAGATTCTTTTCGGCAGTGTTTTTAACCGTTGGATTTAAGAGAGAAAATCAGGTGGAGCATCAGTCGTTGGATGATTTATGCAGACAAAGGATTTAAGTTGAACGATGTCATTTTTGTGTGGGTCGCGTTTCTACGGAAGCGTTCATGTCCGTGATGAATAGTGGAAACGTGTGAAACACTGTCATTTGATTTAAGGAGTGCGAGATTTGAAGCTCGGAATGTCATCATTTGAGAGGAATAGTTTGCGGAGAATAGAATGATGACTTGTCAATTTGGGTTATGCCGTAGGTTTTGCGGTAATGTAGGCTTCCGCGGAAGCCTAGGTGTCTACAAACTCAATGAAATGGGCTAACATGGCTTGCTGCCATTGGCAAAATTTGGTTTTGCAGATACTCGTTGTGGCAGCATGCATGTCTGCTGCCGACGAAATATATTTAAATGAAGATATTTTCCAAAATCCTTTTCCAGCAGGTTCTCATCTCTCTGGATGATCCGATCACAGTTGTCACGGAATTCTTATCTCACGAAACCCTTCAATCGACCTTCTATTTAAACTGCATTTTAGGATGGGGAACCCTATTCTCCCTGTACCCGCTTGAACAAAGAAAAGGAACTCTATCTTTCCTCTTCAAATTCTAAAGTTAACCTTCTTTGTGGGTTGGAACTGTGGGTTATGGATTCTACCTATTGTCAGGTAAGTAATGTTGGTTGTGTTTGGCTTTTGGCCTGCATCACAAAGTGCTAGGTTTTGGTTAGTTCACTTTCTGCTTTTACTGTTGTTCTCGAGGATATTGGTTTGCTGTTGTGTTTATTTCCCACTTACTGAACTGAGGGTATGATGATGTGCTCACTGTGTTTATGTTATACTAGTTAAATCGAGAATGAATGTTCTGTTGAGGGCGATGAAAGATGTTGAGGTTGTTTTTCAGCTATTGTTGATGTTGAAGACTTGATGTTTTGTTTACATGTTTTAGGGACTGTTAGAATACTGTTAATGCACTATTTATGTTTACTGAATGATGAAGTTTATGGATTTGTTATAGTTGTTAGTGGTTCTGTTTATGATGATAAATGTACTCGATGATTTATTGTTGCTATTTGTTTAATTATTGAACACTATATTGATGGTCAATGGATGAGGATGTTATCTTCTATATTTTTATGTTATGAATATGTTGACTGATATAATGTTGCTCGAGGATGTGTTTAGACTATTATCATGTATCATGTGCATTCCATTCATCATATTTTTCATGAAAGTAACGAAAATGATTTATATGCATATGTTCTCATAAAAGAAAAGTAGAAACAAAATTTAAAATATGAAATGAGTTGAATGTCCTACATGGGGTGGACCTAATGGTCGTCGCGTATGAGGTGGACCAAATGGTGTCAATCTCCCTTAGACTGATGACCCATATGATCGGACTATAAAGTGAAAGAAAAGAAAAGAAAAGAAAAGACATGGTTTTACGTGTTGCTTCACATAGTCATGTTACATGCTGCACTTCAGAGTCACGTTATATGTTGTATACTTTATGTTATATATCTCTTGCTGAGCGTTAGACTCATAGGTGAACTTTGTGATGTAGGTAATGATGAAGATTAAAGAGCATGATGAAAGGACTTTTTGATAAAGCAGTTGAAGCAGAATTCTCATGGGTGAAGCTAGAGCGTTGTCGTAGCGAAGTTGACCTATGGGTGAGGATTAAAGGAAACATGAAATTTAATAGAGTTAACTCTTTATCAAGAACTATGTTTATTATTGCTTAGATTTAAATAGAAATAGTTATAAATGCTTTTGATTATTTTAAAAGATGGGTTTTACTACAGTTATTTCTAAATGAGTTTTCATAAAGTCTTCCGCTACATGGTTTTAAAAGAGTGCAAAAACATATTTAATAAAGGTTGTGTTTTACCAAGTTATGATTTCAAAAGAGGCTTTCATAAAGACTTTCTTCGTATGAATTTTTAAAGGATCCAGTTTTCTATGATGACATAGTTTATTATTTAAAAAAAAGGTTTAACTCTACGGGGCATTACACGGAAGACCACAGAAGTATGTTGGAAGCTCTCGAGTAATTTTGCGGTCGATCGGGTTGAAGGTACAGTCGACCGGATGAAAGATAGATTGTAATGTTTTTGCCTTGGATAAAAATACGGTCGATAGGATATGAGGTTGCGGTCATCTGCTACTAGTGTATAATGGCTTTTTGTAGAAGGATAAGCATCTACGATGATAGGCTAAGCATCTGTGGCTGTAGGCTAGGCATTCGTGGTGGCAAGCTTGGCATAGGATTCGCTTTGATATGTTAGGGCATGATCTACCGGAGTTAATGAGTGGTCGATTGGGAATATGAAAGGTTACCTAAAATAAGATTTCCTGTCATGTTTTAATTGAGAAAAAAGTGATGACTAAATATATTGGTATCTAATATATGCGACACTTCCTACTTAAAGTCAATTAAGAAGTAAGGAATGGTTGCTATTTGTAAAAGAAGTTCAAAATTGTGAGAAAACCATTGAGGACCAAAAAGCTCTCAAGATGATTGTCTGTATCTCGACTCTTGGAAGGTAATAAGGATTTTCTTTGTGATCTTAAAGAATCTTATGAATTGATTAAATTTGTAAGCTGAAGAGAAAGTAAAAGATGAAATTGGTCGAAAACTGAGTAGTTATAATATTTGGAAATTATCAGTTGTCTTGTTGAAATTAAAATGCAAAACCATTTAGTATGCTATACTAGACATTTCAAGGAAGATATGAGTTTTGGAATTGATGAATTTGGTTAAGTATAGCTTGAGTTATGAATTTTCAAAGATGGGTAAAAACTATGAAGTGAAACCGAAAATGTATGCATAATGAATGAAGTTTTGATATGTTTTATTCTAAGCATGTTCAAGATGTTATTTGTAATACCCTAATTTCTCGTAGCGAAATTAAGTAAGGATAATTGAGAAATTTATTAGATGTAATTGGATTATTTGGATAATCGTTGAAGATTTATTTGATGGATATTATTAGAATTTGATCGAGTGGGAATTTTGGTTAAGAACTTAAAGTATAAGTTATTAAGGGAGTTGTTAAATTAATAAAGGAAAAAAAGAGAGAAAAGCAGGATGTTGTCTGGCGTTTCAGTTGTGAATTGGTTGATGATGCGGTCGAGAGGTTCGACCGAAATGCATTCCATATTACATTTTGGGGTTTTCGGAAGCAACGCGGTCGAGGGTGCGTACGTGATACACGACCAAAAAGCAACATATTTTGAATATGTCAAATTCTTTGATTTTGTGGTCGAGTCATCGGTCTGGACACGGTCGCAAGGTTTGACTGAAACATAACAAAAAATTGGTCATTGTGCGGTCAATGGTTCAAATGACTCCTTTGATCGAAAAGTCTATTTTTAACAAAAATCTGCTTATGTCGTAGACATTCTTTTAATTTTGTTCAATATATTTTCTCTCCTTCCTTGAGACAATCGTAAGATTTCCATGTGGTTGACCTGGAGTGGACCACTCTCCCTTGAAATGGGCAATTGTCTATCAGCCATCGACTCCCCTGAAACTCCTTACTTGCCTATAAAGCAATAGCATGCAATTATGGTTGCACGGTGTTATTTGGGTTTTCCATCTTTTGAGAGCTGAGGTGCGAAGGGATTGAGTGTTGAGTTTTTCTTCCATGTGAGTGTGAGAAGTGAAGGAGTTATGAGAGTCTGTTTCTTCTATAAGAGAGAGAGAGAAAGTTGTTCTGATTATTAGCTTTACAGTGAAAGAGAAATTGAAAAGGAGGCAGTGTTGGAGCTACTGTGTGGATTGTTTGAGAACCATGAGCTACCGAGGTGTGGAAGAAAATCTCCAGGTAAGCAATGAGATGTATGTTGGCCAGTGGAGGCCCTACATTGCGGAACTGTCTTGTTTGTTTGAATACTGTCTTGGTTGTTGCTGTTATATGTCAATATGCTCTTGATAGTTGGATTGTTAATCATTGTCATTTCCTGTTAGTTTGAGAAACTAGGTCACGTACAAAATTGGAATACCTGCTATAAATTGCTAACCATACGAAATCTTCTTGTCTGTTGAATATTGCTATTCATTGCTTGTTGTGAAGCTACGTTGCAAGTTACTTGAGACTTATGGTTGTTTAAATGCTACTTTGATTATTATAGTGAAGTTTGTTGAGAAATGACAGTTACTTAGAAAAGTATTACCATGTTTCTTTTGGACCACCAATTCAAATTAAATAATGAATTATATTATTTTGCTAATAATGAGTCTTAGTTGATGAAGAATGCAAGAAGTGGTAAGGTTATCTTGTGGTAAAGTGTTGCTCTATTGAGGGTTGATTTCTATTAATTATAGTATGATGAAGAACTGCATGGGCTATTATCCTACTGTGTTGAATAAATTGTTGCTGTTGGTTTTGAAATGGAGAAATACTGATATGAACTAGAGTTAAATTCTGCCACTGTTCGTTTATTTGTCTATGTTTTGGAGATTGGTTTCACCCTGTTAATATTGGTCACATTCTGATTGCATGAACTACCCTACTAATTGCTCTTGGTCAATTTATGCATAAATTAGTTTTAACTAACTAATTATTCTCTGCTGTTTAATACACAAATTGCTCTCCATTAATAAATGCTTAGTGTAAATTAATAACCTTCTTAAATTGTTCCTTATAACTTGTTAGTAAAATGCTAGAGGATAGAAATGGAACATTAGCTTGAACATGAGATGTTATATCCCTTCTTTGATATCATGTTTCCTTTTAGTATTCTGTATATATTTGTGAACTATACATGACATCTATGCATCATGATTAGGGCTTATGAAATTGTTGACATATGCATACATGCATAATAAATGTAAATATGTGTGTGGGGGTTCGGGACATTTGGTGATAGTCCATCGGTGGCGACACCATAGGATGTATCTTCCCATTGGAGTGACGATTAGCTACATGGACCCTAGGATGTATCCTCTTCTCTTGTACTGGAAATCCCCAACGCCTTCAACAAAAGGGAATGGTGACGGTTATCGGTGGTGAGGCTATAGGATATCTCTTCATCAGAGTGATAGATAACCTCATGCCATAGGATGTATCCTTTCTCTCGGTATAATAGAAAAGATAGGTTCTTTTCTGAAACGCATCGAATGAGCACACATGAGCATGAGAATTGCATTTCATCCTATTTCTTGTTGAACGTTAGGCTCATTGTTTTATCCATAATGTAGGTATGTACGAGAAACATGAGAACATGTCAAGTGCAATTGATGAAGGATTTGCACTGGCGGATGTTGTGGTTGGCTAGGCTAAGGAGATTTAAGAAAATAGGGTTTTGTAAGGAAACGATTAAAAGGTTTTGTAAATATTTAGTAAATGATTTAAATTGCAAAGGTTTATTTATTGAAATTTTAAATGTTTTGTTAAAAACTCTTCTGCTGCGATTTGAAAAAAGATTGTATGAAACAAAAGTCTTCCGCTGTATTTATAAAAGAAAAAGTTTTAAATGTCACGCAATTTTAAACGTTAGAAAAATCAGGGCGTTACATTATTCAAGTTAAATGGTTAGGTTAATATACACAACGTTGGTGAAGTTTGGGTTTTGGAATTAAGAAATTTTGTTGTAAGAAGTTATACATATTTTAAGTTCTAAGTGTTTAAATGGATGTTGATGAAAGGCTTATTATGTTCTAGGTTTTGAAACTCAAGAGGATACTATTAAGTACTATAATTGTCTTAAGATCTTAAGATAAGAAATATTGCATGGTTTTAGCCCTTTTGGCCTACATCACAAGATAATAGGAATTTATTGATGATTGTGATATTGTTTGATTTATTTGTTATATAAGGATATTAATATGATCAATTTGGTTGTTTTAATATTGACATGCCATAATAGATAAGGAAGTGAGATGCATGAACATGTTATAGGATTCTTAGAAAAGATTATGCGTTATTAAGTTCACATGCATATTTCATGCATCATGGTTTTCAAGAAAGTATACAAAAACTATTTCGGCATATGTTTATGACTGATAAGCATAAAATGGATTGAATGAAAGTAAATAGATGTTTGTGGGGTGGGCTTGAGTGACGGTCCCGCATAAGGAGGACCAAATAATATATCTCTTTCCTTGAATTGTTAATCTCTAGCGCTTAGACGGTTATGTGACTGAAAAGGAAAATGGAACGAAAAATGCATGTTTTTATGAAATTGCATATCATGAGCATCTCATTGTTAATAATTTGTTTGATCTCTTACTGAGCATTATGCTCATAGATAAATCTTGTGATGTTGGTAAATAGTGTAGCCTGAATGAGGAGAATGTTGACTATTCATAACAGGACTTCAGCTGAAGGAGCATAAGCTACATCGAGCACTTATGTTGCATGGTGATTTTGACTAATGGGTTATGTCTCACTATATGTTATATAAATATTTTAAAGTGTAGTTATGTATTGTTTAATAAAGATTGAGACAATGCTTTGTAATATACGTTTTATACATTTTGAATGGTACAATGGTTCTTTTATATTAAAAGGAAAGCCTTCCACTACGTTATGATGTTAATGGCAAGTTAAATACATTTTATAACACATTTTAAAAAAATAATATGGAAAATGGTTGTAACAAATGTGGTATCATAGCATAATCGGGTTAAAATCATTCTTGTAAACTGCTAACAACACAAGATTCAATGCGGAAATGCTTTTTCAACTATAAGTTTAGTTATGTTATATTAAGTTACTTGCTAAGTTATTTCACATTATGGAGTTAAATTGTAGGAGAATATAATGGTGAGAGAAGCAATGACAAATGTGAATAATCGGGATAACCGAGATGAGGCTATTGGTCGCTTGTCTAATATAGTAGAATGCTAATTGCATTACTTGGAATGATTTATGGAATGGGAAGAGCATGGAAATCTGTATCCAGTAGTTGTTCAAGAGGAGGCTAGATGGAAAAAGTTTAGAAAATTGAAACCCCCAAGTTTTGACGGAAGTACTACTGATTCCACTGGAGCAGAAGAATGGATAAGATCGTTAGAAGATATGTTTGAATACGCAAAGATAGAGGAATCAGAAAGAGTTTCTTACATTGCCTATTTATTAGTTCAAGATGTGCGATTTTGGTGGGATTCAAACAAGACAATTCATGATATAAAGGCAATGATATGGGAGGAGGTCAGAGAAATTTTTTACGACAAATATTTTAATCACACTACTAGAAAAAGAAAATTGATGGAATTTGTGCAATTGTGCACAAATATTTTACGACAAATATTTTACGACAAATATTTTACGACAAATTTTTTACGACAAATATTTTACGACAAATAGGATCTATTTCTAAATATATAATGAAGTTTGAAGCATTATCTCAATTTGCAACGCACCTTGTGGCTACTAATGAACATAAGGTGCATTAGTTTGTTCAAGGGCTAGTTGACATTTATAGGGGTGTGAAAAGTGATACTTAGGATGTGCCATATTTGAAAATTGTATCCAAGGTGTTGGAAGTTGAAGAAGCTGAATTTTTAGTGGCTAGACAGAGAGATTGTAACATCTCATTTCCGTTATTACATTTCCATATATCCATTTCACGTTTCTATAAAATTCGATCATTTTAAAACCCATTTAAAAATACTTAAAAGAAAACATCAGAGTAAATTTATGTAGAATAATTAAAACATTTAAACTGTATTCCAAAAACAACATAATTTAGAATATTTGGAAACCATAACATAGAGTCTTTAAGTAATTTAAATAGCTTTTATTCTTTTGAGCGATAATCCCCGAGGTCAATCCGCGCATGGTAACACAAGCTTGCATCGCATCACACTTCTTCAACGTTCATGTCACTTAGATCACAATCGATACCTACATCATAGGAGGAATAACGAGCCTATTGGCCAGTAAGGAATATAAATGAAATACAGAAGCAATGCCTATGACAACTCTACATGCAAAAGTCTATTAGATCTGTAAGCTGGGTGAGAGCAACCTCTTCAGTCTCCAAACTCACCACTCAGATTCATTTTTACGTCAGAGCAACCTTTTCAGTCTCTGAACTCACCCAAAAAAGAATCCACTTACATTTACGTTTATTTACATTTGGGTGAGAGCAACCTCTTCAATCTTTGAACTCACCCACTCGTTGAGTAAGAGCAACCTCTTCAGTCTCCGAACTCACTCAAGCAGGTTGTTTCATACATGAGAACAACCTCTTCAGTCTCCAAACCCAAGTAGAAAATGCCCATTTATTATCTTTATTATTATTCCATGAAATGCATGATGTGCAATCCTCCTGACATGCCTATATGTATGTCACACAACAATTCATATATCACAAACAATGTAACAAACAACTAACAAACAATGAATACATTCATCAACAAACAACGAACGAGAATCATGCATCAACTATAAATTAACACCAATCATGCTATCTCTCATATGTTACCAAAGCAGGAAACTAACATGATTTAATATACATTAAGAACTATGAAATTAAATAGTCACCAGGTATAATTAACAACTTTAATAATGGAATAACGACAATTAACATATCTCTTACACTATAGTTTAGTATTGACATAGAACCATTACCGTACAGTGAGCTATCTCCTCATCAAAGCTTTATCTATTATTAACCAACAAATGTCAATATATTCTAATTATCTTAAAACATGCAGAGAGCAATACTAGGAAGAATTTACCAATAGAAAACACTTCTATCCATACCCTAAATTATGTAGAGAGTAACACATGGAAAAACTCACCAATCATCAGCCTATATTTCCAAGGAATTATTACTACTTATTTCTCCAGGGTTTATTATGTTAACATATCGATTTATTGGAAGTAGTTTCATTTCAAGGATTTATTCTTAAAGATAAGCATATTCATAACATAATTCATACTAGAGAAAAACAAATCTATTAACAAGGAAATAATTTGACAGAGGCATATATATAGAGTATTATTCTTGCAAGAAACTCATCAACATAGATCATGGTTCATCGATACAATGGCTAGCCAGGAAAGAACAAAGGCATATATCTGACTAATTATCCTTGCAGAGGGCAGATCAAGAAAACCCATAAACATGCAAACTCATCTCTACGTAATTGCCTAACAACTGATTAGACAAACCAAATAATAGGGAAGAATAATAATGGAAAATAGGTTATCTACATGTAAATTCATTTCCACTTCATGGTTGATTACCTACAGATTTCCTCTTATCATTTAACTTATGAAACCTAATCAAACAGAGAGCATAAGAACAACAAAATCATCATTGAAAGAATAACTTGCAGAGAATAATATGGAAATAGGCATGAAACATCACAGAGAAACATAATCAACCCTACTCCCGTGATGTAGGTCCTTATGGACAAAGAACATACATTATTCCTTACCTCACATCGTGATTTTCCTTTCCTAAGCAGAAATCCTTCCTTCTAGAACTCCAGAACAGAAAACACACACGAAAGGATGCAGAGAGAAGGCAGAAGAATAATGTAACGAGCTGGATTTTCGTACATTTAAAAAATGCGCTAAATTTTGAGAAAAATATGTCAGAGTGCGCCTAATCCAGACCGCTACTAACCGTTCGTAAAAACTCGTTATAAAAAAATCATTTATTGGATAAAATATGCGGAAGCGTTAAAATTATTTATTTTAAAACATCGCAAAAATGAAACAATTTTAACGAAATAAATGATCCGTACAATTATAATTTAGAACACCTTTTTGGAAAAGAAACATAACGAATTTACAATTTCCACTCATCAAAGCCTGGCCACCACAAGCTCCGCTCGTGTAAATTCTTCATCAACTACTTTGTGTTATGGTCATCGTTCTTGTCATCATTTACGTATACCTACACCACAAGTAAACTGTAAGTCGAAAAAGACTTAGTAAGGAAAAGGGAAAAATGCATATGCAATGCCTCTCTTTAGTTCACTTGGAATGGGTCCACCCCAAGCCAATCTTTTCATTACGTTTCATTCATTTGTTCATTCATAACTCGTACATCGAGCTGGAAGTTGAAGGAACACGTACTAGATGGAATAGTTGATCGATCTCTAACCTTATGCAGGCTAGATCCGGGCTACCCATCCTCCCAACAACTCCCCATCATCATTATCATAATTATCATCATCGTTCATTTCATTTAACATTTTTCCTAACTCATGCATGTGAGTACCACATCGAGGGTACTCCCTACTTGTTTTTATTAACATGATGCATGTTGACATAACATATAAGAATTGACAATTAAATAACACAAGTAACAAACAACGAATAATAATAATGAAAATCAACGAACAGTATAAATATCACGAATAACGAACAACGAATGTCAAGTGTAACATTAATTGAAAGCACACATAGAAACAAATTGAAAGTGACGTAAAAGTAAAATGAAAACAACCTATGATATGCTTGAATTATAATTATAAAGTATTAAACTAAACTAATTACACATTCTCATGTACTCTAACCAAATTAAACATGCTTAATGATTAATAATTGGAAACGTGCTCATAATTTAAAACAAATTAATAATAGGATCATACTTAATTTATTATCAATCACACAATCAATAACTTAAAACTAGCTTTGCATGTTCTCTAAACAAGAGAAAACACAAACTAAATAGAATATAAGCATGCTCCTCAAACAGATACAAGAAACATACTTGATGAACTAACAAATCATACGTGCTCGTCTAACTAACAATTACATGGAATTATGTTCAATGAGATGATGTTAATTCAATCTAGAGCATCTAACTAGCAATTACATGGAATTATGTTCAATGAGATGATATTAATTCAATCTAGAGCATTTATCGCTCCTAACCAGAACCAAGGAAAACAATAAACACTACAAGAAATTTATAGCAATTAAAAACAGTTCACAAAAATAGAATTCCTAATTTATGCAGTTCATAACTCATTCATACTCATCATATCGTCCTATCACTTCCCATTCATCTTTCGTTTCATTTCTAAACATCTCAATTCAACAATTGTAGTAAGAAAATATATAGGAAATTAAACAACACAACAAGAAATCACAGAACTATCAATAAAATATCACAAGAGGGAATTATCATTGAACTACTATAAGCTACATAACACTAACATAAACTCATGCACTCTACTTGTGGTGTAGGGCCTCCATATGGCCACGACATTCCCAATTCCTTACCTAGAGCTTTAATGTGCAATAACACTTATTAGTTGTTCTTCTTCTTCTTCTTTTCAACAACTTCACAAATTAATAACATTTATTACTAATCTAATCGAATAATCAACCTATAATTACAACGTCTCTTCCCTATACTTAATCCATGCACATTCCTTAGTTTTGTAACCCAAACTCAACATACGTCGAAATGAAGCCAACAAAAGTTTTCATTTATTTATCCTTTTATCCAAATAATAGCGCAACTGATAATTCTTCCTATCGTGCATGTCAACAACATGCTTCACCAACAGATTATTCCATCCAACTAGATTACAATTATTTATTCTAAGTTGGCAGGGTTATACAAAATCCTAAAACACTAATTAAAGACCAAAACAGAATCCAATTGACAGAAATCAAACATCCAAAACTACAGAATACAGAGAAGGAAGTCTCACCATTTGAACAGGGCAGACCCAAGGCATCGAGGAGCTTCACCCTCGGTCATCAGCTCCATCACAATTTAGCCAATGAACCAGACAATTCTATTAATGTCATACCTCCACTTCTCTGTTAGCCAATCCCTCCAATTAATCTAGGAAATTCACTAAGTCAGATGCAAGGCTAGAAGGTTTGTTTTGGGCAACTGACGGCTCAACTCGAAATCTGACTCGACGCCGAAAATCATCACACGCCGCCACCAATCCAAAGCTTGCCAACATCCCATCAACAGAACACGGAGGAGAAGAAACCCAACCAACATACTTCCGTTTTATCGCTGGAATTATCACGGTAAAGGCTCCAATCTCGAGCCCTAGCCATGATTGGTCTCCACTTTACTGCTGCTGCTCGCCGGGCGTCGGACAGTGTCGCACTGCCGTTGTAACAGCCGTCCTCAGCTCGTCATCCCGCTCGCGACCCTCCTCTCCCGATCACCGTTTTCTCCCTTCGCGTCGTCTCTGCTTCTCGCGGCTCCATCTCCCTCTCACAGTTTCCCTCTCTTTCTCTCCCTTCGAAATCTCTTCCTTTCTCCCTCTGTTCAGCTCTCTCTCTCTCTCTCTCTCTCTCTCTCTCTCTCTATTTCTCATTCTTTTATGTCTCTCTTTATCTTAGTTCTGCACATCGCGAAATGGACGGAGACAAATTCTCTCCTTCCCTTTTTTCAGTTTTGAAAATCACGAATTGCCATTTGAAATCGCCCATCACCAACAAGATTCTCTCCCTCTCTTCACGTTTTTGATTTTCCTATTATTATGATTATTATATATATATTTTTATTTAATTATAGTTAATTAATCTAATTAAACATTTTTTTAATTACTATTATATATGTATTTTTATACGTCGAATATATGTACATCATATTAGTCGATCCAAAACCTCAACTCACGACTTGTCTCAATGTCGATTAACAATTATTATAAATCCAATTTAAATGTATTGATTCCATCAATTAGATATTAATTGCCATCTAATAATTTTTCGTAATTAATAATCTATCGGTTACGTTATTGGTAATACTCCGATAATTATTAAATAAATTTGAATATTTCCAAATTACGCTCCAATTATATTTATTAAATTCTGATAAAAAATTGGGGTGTTACAAATAACCCCTCATTTCCCTCCACTAAGCCTTTCTACATACACTCTGTAACACTCCTAAGGCGACGAGGAGACATAACTGTATAGATTCCAGCGACCCTTCACACAGTTAGACATTGGTTACACATTTATAGACTGATGTTGCGTGTACTAGATGTTCAGTTTGTCGTCCATGATCAGCCGCCAGTTTCCAGTGATTAATTGCGCATTCGACTGCCAATTCGCCAGTCGATTGGCGTCAACCATGGCACCCGACCGCCAACTTACCTGTAATATCCCAAATTTTCATTGAGCTGAAGGTATAACTTATGTGATAACTTTGAAAGTGATAGGAGCTGAGTTGGACAAGTAAAGATGTTGGTCAAGAGAAATGGATTTAGAAAAAGTGAACTTATGATACCACGTTATGTTCATAGTTAGATTAAGAGAAGGATTGAAGTTAATTAGAGAATTGTTTGATGATACTTGAAGTTATATTAGACGATATCAATTGGATTGATAGTCAGTGGAGGTAGTAAGAGGAAATATATTTGGACGCAATTGGATATTATAAGGTTGAAGATATAAGATTTATACCATTTTAGGACATATTGGATTTAGTATGAAATAATGTGAAGGAAGAATGGTGAAATATATGGTATATGTTGAAGGTTATGTTATTGGAAGAGTGAATTATAGTTTATTAAAGAAGTATATATATTGTCACGTTATTTTAGTTGCATGGGATAATGAAATAATTTGGACATTTAAACGAGATTCAACGCTTGGAGTTGGTGGTTGATTGGGGCAGTCGATCTTTGAGGTGCGATTGACAGGAGTCGATCGACCGGCATGGAAAATTGGAAATTTTGAAGGAAAAACTGTGGTCGATCGCCTTGGAGGAGAACAGCTGGCGTGATCATCCGCCATTTATTGAAGAATATTCTGGAGAGTTTTAACCAACAAAAAATGAAGCAAACCATTGTTTGAACATCTGGGAATCAAAAGGAATGATGTTATATACGTTTGAACATCAATGGGTCACCTATTAATGACAACGCATCGCTGGAAACTTTTGGAGATGGTGTTGAATGTATTTGGACATTGAAGGGGTTGGCGATCATTAATGTACTACATCTGTTAGCCTTCTGTCTTCAGTAAATTAGTGGAGGGACGTTGGGTGAGGGCCTATAAATAGAGAGGGAAGGGGAATGTGAATTCAAAGGTAGAAAGTTTAGGGTTACTCTACCGAAATGAGGAGAGACAGTGAGGGTTTGTGAGTGTGTATGTTTTGAAGTAAGTTGGCAAAGAGTGGAAACCGTGGGAGTGTTCTGTGTGGTGAGTGTATTCTGGACGTGAGTTTGTGGGAGTGTTTTGGGATTTTGTTGTAGTTGCTTTGTTGAGAGAAGCTGAAACTGTGAAAGGACTGTGAAGTGTGGATGGATGAGGTTTGACGAACTGGACGAAAAGAAATTCAGAGAAGAGAAGGATAAAGCAGTGAGATTTTGGAAGAGGTTAGACAGAGCAGAATAATCGCAGAATTATTCTGGAGGTTGAAGTCTGTGAAGTTCCCTTGGGTTTCCCATTTTTGGATGTTGGTAAGCAGACCTTCTCTCACATTTATTAAAGGAGTTGTTATATGGAATGGTGTTGTATGTTGAGTTGAACTTTGATTCTATTGAGTACATACTAGTGGTATTATTCTTGGCAAAATAATTAGATTAGGGTTGGCTATTTGATGTGATTAAGAATGGATTTAGCTAGTGCATGTATGATAGCTAGAAATTATGTATTAGGGTGTTATTTATGAAGTTGATTATTATTATGTTGTATAAGTTGTTGAGGTGAGTTGTAAGATAATAATAGTTTTAGAAATAGTGGAATGGAATAAATATGTCCTATAATTGTCTTGCTTATTGTTGAGTGTTAGGATGATATTCCTTGAGGCGTTGAGGATATGTAACCCGATGAATAGATGATTTTTTTTAGAGATCTGATAAGTAAATATGTATATGATCTGAATAGGTTTTCGGATAAAGGATAACTCCAAGTGATAACTCGTTAAAGCTAAGGACTTCAGGTATGTGCTACTGCATGTGCTTTGTCCGAAAGGACATACATCACAGGAAATTAGGGTTTTGTTTGATGCTTGTTTACTAGATGCATAGGTTATGTTATTATATGGAAACGTATGTTGTTTGCTTGTATGTTTATTAGATTTAAGTTCAGTTCCTTAGTTAGGATGGATCACGTTTTAGGAATACGATCAACGAACACGTTAGATATAACTGTATGGGCACGACGACGTTAAGAATTGAAATCTTAAAGTACACAAAAATGGAATATACGTAAACAGTTGTGGTCCGGTTAGTTACGCCCGGCATGGAAATCAAAGTATATGAAAATGAAATGAACGTAATTAGTCATTTTTGTGGACCGGTTAGTTACGCTTAGCACAGGAACCAAAGATAAGTAATAACTATGGTCTGGTTCGATATGCCTGACACAGATGTTTGTGTGGTCCAGTTCGATACTCCTGGCACATAAACAGTAAAAGATTGAAACAATATGAGACAACATAATGAAACTGTAAGATACGTAAGTAGTTGCTTTTTGTGGACTGGTTAGACATACCCGACACAAAAACCAAAGATATGTAAACCAATTGTGGTCCGATTTGTTATGCCCGACACAGATGTTTGTATGGTCCGGTTTGATATGCCCGACATATAAACAGTAAAAGACAGAAATAGTAAACGGATGTTTGTATGGTCCGGTTTGATATGCCCGACATATAAGCAAATGAAATAACGATAAAAGGCATGAACAATAACAGAGAAACAAAATAGAAAACAGTATACAATGTTATAGAAATTGTATGTGAATTTCATGTTTTACGTTTATATCACGTATTGAGCATTAGGCTCATAGTTAAGTCCCGTTGATGTAGGTAAGGAGCAAATGAATGGATAAAACTGTTAAAGGACGTAGCTGATGGGAGTATTGTTGTGTGGGAGTTTGTATTGTTAGCGACATTGACATGTGGTTATGGCTCACAAATTGAAATAAATGTTTTTAAAGGCTTCTAAGTGTTTTATGACTTTAAATAAATGTTTTAAGTCGATGTGTTTATTTAAACAATGGGTTTGTGGTATTAAAATGTAAAAGGCTTCCACTGTATGTTTTATACAATTAACACTTCCGCTATTTATTACTCTAGCGTTCTATTATGTAATGGTTTTAAAAGGAAAGAAAAATTTTTATATGGAAAAGGTAACGGGATGTTACATTACCCATAATTTATTCGGGCAAAATTATATTAATCTTATTTTCCTAATAATTAAATAACCATATTCCCTACACTTCGCTTTATCATTCATAGTAATAATACCAACAATAAAGTGTGACAGTTTTCATAATGACCAAAGTATTACTTTTTACTTAATCTAAGATTTATACATAGCTGAATACCCAGGGTATTACATACTCCCCCCTTACTAAAATTTTGTCCTCAAAATTTTGGAGAGTGAAATAATTCCGGGTATTTCGCTTCCATGTCTTCTTTTCGTTTCCAAGTAGTCTCCTCAATTGAATGATTCTGTCATAACACTTTATTAATTGGAATTCTTTTGTGTCGTTGCTCCTTAATCATTGAGTCCAGAATCCGAACTGGTCCTTCTTCATAACTTAGGTTAGGTTGAACAACAATATGTTCATTAGGTTTCACTTGAACTGAATTCCCTAGACACTTCTTTAACATAGGCACATTGAATACATTATGAACTCCTTCGATAGCAGTTGGTAATATCAACTAATATGTCATCTTTCCTATTCTTTTCGCAATAGGAAATGAACCAATGTACCATGGACTTAAATTTCCTCTCTTTCCAAACTGCATAACTCCCTTTAGTGGTGATATTTTAAGGAACACCGAATCCCCTTTGTCAAATTCCAATTCCCTTCGACGAAGATCCGCATAACTTTTCTGGCGACTCTGAGCTGCCAACATCCTTTGATGAATAATCGCAACAGATTTAGAGGTTTGTCGTATCATATTAGGTCCGTAAAACTCAACTCCTCCAACCTCATCCCAATATAAAGGAGATCTACACTTTCTGCCATATAAAGCCTCGTAAGGTGTCATTCCTATCATAACTTAAAAGCTGTTATTATAGGAAAATTCCACTAATGGCAGCATCCTTCCCCATCCAATATGAAATTCTAATACACAAGGCCTCAACATATCCTCTAATATTTGAATCATTCGTTCGCTTTGCACATCAGTTTGCGGATGAAAGGTAGTAATAAACTTTAACTCCGTACCTATAGCCTCATTTAAACTTTTCAAAAATGTGGAGGTAAACCTTGGATCTTGATCCGATACAATTGAAACAGGCACCTAGTATAAGAGCACAATCTCCTTAACATACAGTCTCATAAACTGGTTTATCATAAGTCATTGCTACATGTAGGAAATGAGAAACTTTTGTTAGTCTATCAACAACCACCTAAATTACATCATATCCTCTCACAGTTCTTGGTAATCCCGTAACAAAGTCCATAGGGACATGTTCCTATTTCCATTTAGGTATAGGCATAGGCTGCAACATACCCCCTGGTCTCTGATGTTCCGCTTTCACTCGTTGGCATGCATGACACAACACTACATACTGTGCAATGTCAAATTTCATTACCGGGCTGTATTAATACAATTTAAGGTCCTTATACATCTTAGTGTATCCAAGGTGGATAGAAAAGCTTGAAGAATGAACTTCTCTTATGATTGCTAATAGTAACCCTGACTTACTCGGTATATACCATCTGCCCTTAAATTTCACAATTCCGTCACTGGACATGGAGGAGTGCTGGTATTCCCCAAGAGTTGGGTTCAATTTAAAATCTTCACACTTCTTATCTTCCAATTGAGCCTCTTTAATTTCCTCTAGTATTGTAGGCTTCAACGTCAATGTTGATAAAAGAGTTGTTAACTGCGTAGGGACTATCTGTACATCTAATTCTTGAATATCCTTACAAAGTCCTACAGGCATTTCCTTGCATAGTATGCTCATAACTGTGGCTTTTCTATTGAGAGCATTAGCTACCACGTTTGCCCTTTCGGGATGGTATTTAATTTCACAGTTGTAGTCTTTCACAAATTCTAACCACTACCGCTGCCTCATGTTCAACTTCTTTTGAGTGAAAATGTACTTCAAACTCTTATGATCCGTAAAAATTTTTCATCGCTGTCCATAGAAATAATTTCTCCATATTTTAAGTGCAAAAAGCGTAGTAAGCTCCATATCATGGGAGTGATAATTTGCCTCATACGGTTTCAATTGCCTTGAAGCGTACGCGATTACCTTCCTATTCTACATAAGTATCATGCCTAATCTACTCTTGGAGACATCGCAGTAGATACAATAGTTGCCATCTTCAACTATCAAGGTTAAAACAGGAGTTGAAGTTAAACGACGTTCCAGCTCCTGAAAGCTCTCTTCACAATCATTTGTCCATCAAAACCATTCTTCTTTGTTAAACAAGTTAGTGATAGCGCAATTTTTGAAAACCCACTTATAAGTCGTCTATAGTATCCAGCCAATCCAAGAAGACTACTCACGTCACCCACATTCTTTAGTTGCGACGAATCAACTACCGCTTTGATCTTTGATGCTTCCACCTCAACACCTTTTTTGAAAATTACATGGCTAAGAAAACTTACTTTGTTCAGTCAGAATTCACATTTAGAGAACTTCGCATAAAACTTATGCTTGCCAGTACATATAAGGAAATTCTCAAATGTTCATGTTGTTCTTCCTCTGAGCGCAAATAGACTAAAATATCATTGATAAAAACAATGATGAATTTATCTAAATACTACAAGTCTATAAATGCTATAGGGGCATTGGTTATCCCGAATGATATAACCAGGAACTCATGGTGTCCATATCGCATTCTAAATGAAGTCTTAGAAATATCATCAGGTTTGACTTTTAATTGATAATATCTGGATCGGAGGTCAATTTTTTAAAAGACACAAGCTTCTTGTAACTGATCGAACAAATCATCTATCCTAGGTAGAGGATACCGGTTCTTAATGGTTACTTTATTTACCTCACCATAGTCGATGCACATCCTCATCGATCCATCCTTTTTCTTCACAAATAGGACTGACGCTCTCCAGGGTGAAAAGCTGGGATGAATAAACTCGTTGTTAATTAACTCTTTGAGTTGGACCTACAATTCTCTTAATTCTGCTGGGGCCATTCGGTATGGGTTCTTAGAAATAAGTTCCATTCAAGGTTACAGATCGATCATAAACTCAATTTCTCAATCCAGAGGCAATCTAGGAAGATCATCTAGAAAAACTTTCGGAAAGTCTTGAACAATAGAGATTTCTTCCAGCTTTATTTTTGATACCACTGTCATGTTTTTTACATTAAGAAGAATGCTAGAATAACCAATTTATACACGATAACATCATACTTCTTCATGTCCATGACAATTAGGTCAGCATAGAAGATATGGTTGTTTATTTTTGTGGCATACGCCTTTAGGACTCCAACAGTAATCACGCATTCACCAGAGGGTAAGAGTACTCTATAGTTACTCTTTTCTAGTTTGGGGAAACAATTTATCTTTTCACTAAATTCCTTTACAATGAAGGAATGAGTAGCTCAAGAATCGAATAAAACATATGCGACTATATCATTAATATAAATCATACCTAACACCACAACAGGCTTATCCTCACCCGCCATATCATCATATTGAGCTTCATCACCATATAGAGAAAAGACCCTTGGTGCCATTCCACCAGATCCACCGATTCCAGCTGAGCAAAATCCTGCAATGTGACCAAGCTCCCCACACTTAAAACACCGTCCAGTACCCACTTAGCATTCTCCAAAGTGATTATTCTTACACTTCAGGCATTGATTCGGTTGATAGGTCATCTCATTAGATAGGGCAATAGTTGCCACATTCACAGGGCACTTGTCCTTCATTTTTTGTACTTCATACTCTGAAGGCCTTTTTGTCCCTTTATTTACCATTGGTCCACCATTCTACTGTTGGTTAAGAGCGTTCTTCCAGAACTGCTGATTCACTTCTCGCTGTTTAGCCACCATCAACTCAGCATCTTCAACTTCTAATGCCTTAGCAACAATCTTTGTATAAGAGATGTCTTGAGTACTAGAAATCTTTACTCCTCTGAAAATTTTAACTTTCCATCCTTGGATGAATTGATGGACCTTGTGCTCATTGTTTGCCACCAGGTGTGACACAAATCAAGAGAGTGCTTCAAACTTCCTTACATGCTCAGATACAATCCTAATTTGATGCAACTGAACAAATTCCACAAGTTTCTTTGACCGGATTGTCTGGTTGAAATACTTCTCATAGAAGATTTCCTTAAACTAATCCCACGTCAGGGCTTGGACATCTTGTGCCACCTTAACAATATCCCACCAGAACCTTGTGTCTGGAATCAGCAGTTACATAGCACATGAAACCTTATCGGTATCCCTAATCCTTGCATACTTAAACATATCCTCCAGAGACCGAATTCATTCTTCAGCTCTCATGGCTTCAATCATATTTCCATTGAACCATGGAGGCTTGCAGTTACATAGCACATGAAACCTTATCGGCATCCCTAATCCTTGCACACTCAAACATGTCCTCCAGAGACCAAATTCATTCTTCAGCTCTCATGGCTTTAGTCATATTTCCATTGAAGCATGGAGGCTTAAGTCTTCTAAACTTCTCCCAACCAGCTTCCCTGGGAACCACCATTTGGCGTTGATTCTCATTCTCGGTCTCCCTTTCCATGATGCATTCCACGATAGTCATCAAGCAACCAAGAATATCATTTCTACCATTATGTGGGGCAACATGTTCCTGACCAACAATATTCTCGTGTCCAATAGCTTCGTTTCTAATATTATCAGCCCCAATATTGGCTTGAATGTTTTCTCTAATTTTCCTTGCCATTCTATTATCCTACAATAATATTGTTTTGTTCGATATTAGTTGTTTCAAAATGTTAACTAATTATCCAAGGAGATATATATTAGGAAGCATTTAGATTTATTATGCAAAAAGGGTATTTTTATTACTTATAATTATCTTATATTCACGAGTTTTATATTTTTTTATTAAACTTTAAGCTAATTGTAATATTATAATTATTTTTTTGTATTAAAACTAAGTACTTAACTAACAAGCCATTTAAGCTTAACAAAGTATTGTGATAATGCAATTTATACTGAACAATAATTTATACCATACTAACAATGCAATTTAACTCACAAGCAATGTATCAAAAAACTTACGGTCAGAGAATTATGCTATAACCAATCTTGTCTTACCACCAATCTACAAAATTGCGTTAGACCCGATTATGCTCAGATACCATAATTGTAACATTTCATTTCCGTTATTACATTTCCATATACCCATTTCACATTTCTATAAAATTTGAACATTTTAAAACCCATATAAAAATACTTAAAAGAAAACATCAGAGTAACTTTACGTGGAATAATTACAACATTTAAACTGTTTTCCAAAAACAACATAATTTAGAATATTTGAAAACCATAACATAGAGTCTTTAAGTAATTTAAACAACCTTTATTCTTTTGAGCCATAACCTCCGAGGTCAATCAACGCATGGTAACACAAGCTTGTATCGCATCACACTTCTTCCACATTCACGTCACTTAGATCACAATCGATACCTACATCACAGGAGGAATAATGAGCCTATTGCCCAGTAAGGAATATAAATGAAATACAGATGCAATGCCTATGACAACTCTACATGCATAAGTCTGATAGATCTGTAAGCTGGGTGGGTGCAACCTCTTCAGTCTTCGAACTCACAACTTGGATTCATTTTTACATGAGAGCAACCTCTTCAGTCTCCGAACTCACCCAAAAACAAATCCACTTACATTTATGTTTATTTACATTTAGGTGAGAGTAATCTCTTTTGTCTCCAAACTCACCCATTCGTTGAGTAATAGCAACCTCTTCAGTCTCTGAACTCACTCAAACGGGTTGTTTCCTACATGAGAGCAACCTCTTCAATCTCCAAACCCACGTAGAAAATGTCCATTTATTATCTTCATTATTATTCCATGAAATGCATGATGTGCAATACTCTTGACATGCCTATATGAATGTCACACAATAATTCATATCTCGCAAACAATATAACAAACAACTAACAAACAATGAATATATTCATCTAACAAACAATGAACGAGAATCATGCATCAACTATAAATTAACACCAATCATGCTATCTCTAATATGTTACCAAAGCAGGAAACTAACATGATTTACTACACATTAAGAACTATGAAATTAAATAGTCACCAGATATAATTAACCACTTTAATAATGGAATAACAACAATTAACATATCTCTTACACTACAGTTTAGTATCCACATAGAACCAATACCGTACAGTGAGCTATCTCGTCATCAAAGTTTTATCTATTATTAACCAACATATGTCAATATATTCTAATTGTCTTAAAACATGCAGAGAGCAATACTAGGAAGAATTTACCAACAGAGAACACTTCTATCCATACCCTAAATTATGTAGAGAGTAACACAGGGTAAAACTCACCAATCATCAGCCTATATTTCCAAGGAATTATTACTACTTATTTCTCTAGGGTTTATTATGTTAACATATTGATTTATTGGGAGTAGTTTCATTTCAAGGATTTATTCTTAAAAATAAGCATATTCATTACGTAATTCATACTGGAGAAAAACAAACCTATTAACATGGAAATAATTTGACAGAGGCATATATATAGAGTATTATTTTTGCAAGAAGCTCATCAACATAGATCATGGTTCATCAATATAGTGGCTAGCTAGGAAAGAACAAAGGCATACATTTGACTAATTATCCTTGTAGAGGGCAGATCAAGAAAATCCATAAACGCAGACTCATCTCTACGTAATTGCCTAACATTCGTTTAAAAGTAGCAAACTTTTCAAACTGTGAAGCTTCTGGTCGATCACCTTAGAGATGAACGATCGCACAAAGTTATTTTTTTCTAGTTAGTTCCATTTGCGCATCACTGCGGTTGTGTCAGGTACAATTTTTATTAATGGCATAACTGCATATACTTTGGTTGATTTTGGGCCTACACACTCATTTGTGGCATCTGTATTTTGTGCAAAAATAAATTATTTGTCTGGAATAGTTAAAAATGAATATAGTGTTCGATTGCCCTCTGGTGATTGTTTGGTTGTTGAAGGTGTTTTAAATGAATATGTTGTTGGTGTGAATAACTGTACATTATATGCCGATCTTATTGTATTTGATATGAAGGGATATGATGTCATTCTTGGAATGAATTGGTTATTTCGCCATTTTGCCACAACAAATTGTAAAAAAAGAAAGGTTTATTTCCAACCTCCATGTGGTAAGTATATATTTTTCAAGGGGTTAAGGATAAGAACAAATTATTAGTAATTTCTTCAATTAAGGCTAAGCGGTTATTGACAAGTGGATGTATGAGTTTTCTAGCTAGTGCAATGGATACAAACATGAAACTAAAGGTGAAACATGATGAGATTCCTATGTGTTAGAATTTTCCTGGGGCTTTTCTAGATGATCTACTTGGGTTACCGCTAGATCAAGAAATTGAATTTATAATTGACATATATCTTGGTACTGAACCTATTTCTAAAAATCCATATGGAATGGCGCCTAAAGAATTAAAGGAGTTAAAATTGTAATTAGAAGAATTATTGAACAAGGAATTTATAGGCCATATTTTTTCACTGTGGGGAGCACCAATGTTATTTGTTAAGAAGAAAGAGGGATCGATGCCGATGTGCATTGATTATAGAGAATTAAACAAAGTGACTAAATATGTTTATGACATGTTTTAAAAAAAAATGATACGAAAAACAGGTTGTTACACCCCCATCCAATAGTTCTGCATGAGGATGAAAGCTAGTCATCTTACAATTTTTGATCAGCCCTAAACCCCCACTAGTATTACAAAATATGCCATGTGGACTAAATAGAAAGGGAAAAATCAGCACATAATTCAAAAGCAATATGAATATGCACAAGTGAAAAGATATACCTCTCTTTATCTGTTGTAGCCATGAAAGTTGCAATTGATTTTGGCAGCAAGGCCTGGTATGGGTAGTGAGTGTGCATGTCAATGAATGATAGAAAAAATGTTTTTGATGAGTGTGTCTAAAAAGTAAACCATGAGTTAGAATTGTTCAAACATGAAGGACAACAAAATCAAAAAATTTATTTACATGAATTCACCCTAGCATAATAAGTGATCTTTCCATTTGAAAGGCGAAATATTCTTCTTCGTTCAACATATTACACTGCATAAAAAGAATGCAGTGATTAGAAATAAAATAAAATCTTTTGAACTACTTAATTGAACATAACGTAATTCTCATCGTATTTTCTGTCGATTCTTGCTTTGTGATGATGAAAGTAGTGATGTTGACACATGTCGAATAGGGTTTGGGGGAGGTATTAAAAGAGTATGGTCGAATTGTGGCTGAAGAGCCATCGAAAAAAAACACATAGGTTTGAAAGGTACGCTTCTAGACAATTTGCAGTCGACCTAATGTATAGTGAGCAGTTGACTATGCAAATAGTGGCATGCGTCAACGAATTTGGTATTTTGTGGATTTTTTAGGAAAACTTTGACGACAACGAAAATACCTCTAATGGATGAATTTTCACACAATTATTTTGACACGATCTCAAAAAATGAATGATAAAGAAACCTAAAAATTTTGTGTGCAAATTCAAAGGGACGATTGAGATATGGCTGAAACGATGCAAGTTGGTTAGAAAATGGCCTAATTAAAACTTTCTACTCTCAAGGCGATATCCAATGGAAGAAAGCAATCCAAATTGATAACTTGTGAGTTTTTACAATCTTATTTGGGAATTCACTTTCCAGGGAAAGGAAGTGAGAATGTTGCAGTAAGAAGAAAAGTAATCCAACTCTCACAAAGGATTAGAAATCAAAACACAAAACAATCGATTTTGAACAACCGAATTACAATGTTGTTTCTTTGCTTGAAAGAACAAAGAGGAGAGACTAAAAGCTCTGTATTTTAATTCATAAAAAAACTCACCAAGATGAACCCTAAGGTGAGCTTGAATAGCTCCCCCAAAATTAGGGTTTACAAGTTCAAAAAATAAAATTACGAAACTAACCTTACTATAACTCTTACTCAATCTAGAACACCCCTTAATCAAGTGACTCTAAATAAAATAAATCATAAATAAATTATTAAATCATGATTGCTATAACGGTTCAATAGGTTAATCTTTTAGACCCATCCTTAATGGGATTTAGGCTTCAATTCCAAGTAAGAAAGAATGAGCTTCTTTGGCATAAATGAAGCTCTCTATTAAGGGACCTTTTAACATTGTAAATAAATTCCAAATTTAATGATACACCCTATGCTGAAAAGTTTGAGATGTTAACTTCAATGTATATTTTTTGATATCAGATTGTTAAGGTTGTCAAATCTTTCAAATAGTCTTCAAAGGTCAGATCTTTGAAAGTTTTGGATCGCAGCTCCAATTTCGACACTGAGAGCTGTGGCACATCGAGCCCTAGCTCGCCGTTTGCTCACTGTGTGCTAGTGATCGCTGCAGTAGTCCGCGTCATCGCCGTGAACACCCATCACTTGCCGTCGTCTCTTGCTTTCGATCGCTCTCTCACCATCGCTTCTCTTAGACTCTCTCTCACTTTCTCCTCTCTTCTGTTCACCAATGAATGGCCAAGGGCCAAATTAAACCCCCCCTCCTTTTGGTTTTCCATTAACCGTAGACCAGCCCTGAATCGATTCACAAGCTGAATCGGTTCAGCTCCCTTCAATCTTCCATATATTAACTTTCTTCCATTTAATTAATTCTTCATTTCTCTTTCTTTTAAATAATTAAATTCTTCATTTAATTATTTTCATCCCAATTCTAATTTTCTTTTCTATGAATATTGCTTGATGATAATTATCGGCCCAATTTAAATTCTTTAATTCGGCTTGCAAAATAAGTCATCAATAATTGTCCAATTTAACTTTTCTCTGAATATTCCAATTATACCCCAATCAAATAAATTCCAATTATCCCTAATTATTTCTGTTATGAAAATCGGGGTATTACTGTAACGCCCTGATAAATTTAAAACTATTTTTTCTTTATTTTAAAAATTCGTCATATAAAATTTTACGTTTAATTTGTTCAAAATTCATTTGAAAGAAATCATATTAGAGTAAACAATGCAGAATAGTAATGAGATTTCAAAACATAGTTTCCAAGCATTCGACAAAAGTCCCTGATTACAAAACATTTGTAATATTCAAAATAGTACTAATACCAAAATACCAAATGCCCACAACTTTCAAAATACCAATAAATCCTAAACCATGCGAGCCGCACCCAACAGGTCAAATTGGTTGATAACACGAGGAGTAATCCTGGAACGCCTCCTCCTCAACTGGTGCGTCATCATCATTATAATAGTTACCTACATTACGGGGAAAACAATGAGTCTAACTATAACGACTCAGATTTTCATACATTTAAAAATGCGCTAAATTTTGAGAAAAACATATCAGAGTGCTACTAATTCGGACCTCTACCAACCGTTCGTAAAAACTCGTTATAAAAATCGTTTATTGGATAAAAAATGCGGAAGCGTTAAAGTTATTTATTTTAAAACATTGCGGAAACGAAACAATTTTAACGAAATAAACAAACCATACAATTATAATTTAGAACACCTTTTTGGAAAGAAACTTAACGAATTTACAATTTTCACTCTTCATAGCCTGGCCACCACAAGCTCAGCCCGTGTAAATTCTTCATCAACTGCTTTATGTTATGTTCATCATTCTTCTCGTCATTCACTTATACCTACACCACAAGTAACTATAAGTCTAAAAAGACTTAGTAAGGAAAAGGGGAAAATGCATATGCAATGCCTCTCTTTAGTTCACTTGGAATGGGTCTGCCCTAAGCCAATCTTCTCATTACATTTCATTCATTTGTTCATTCATAACTCTACATCGAGCTGGAAGTTGAAGGAACACGTACTAGATGGAATAGTTGACCGGTGTCTAACCTTATGTAGGCTAGATCTGGACTACCCATCTGCCCAACAACCCCCATCATTCATCATTCATCATCGTTCATTGCATTCGTTCATTCATTTCATTTTCCTCACTCATGCATGTGAGTACCACACTGAGGGCACTCCCTACTTGTTTCTATTAACATGATGCATGTTGACATAACATAAAAAGAAGACAATTAAATAACACAAGTAGTAAACAACGAATAACAAGAATAATAATAATGGAAATCAACGAACAATATGAATAACACGAGTAACGAACAACGAATGACAAGTGTAACATTAATTGAAAACACACATAGAAACAAATTGAAAGAGACGTAAAGTGAAGTGAAAACGACCTATGACATGCTTGAATTATAATTATAAAGTATTAAAATAAACTAATTACACATGCTCATCTAGACTAAACGACTTAAACATGCTTAATGATTAATAATTGGAAACGTGCTCATAAATTAAAATGAATTAATAACGGGATCATGCTTAATTTATTATCGCACAAATCAATAAATTAAAACTAGCTTTCGATGTTCTCCTAAACAAGACAAAACACAAACTAAATAGAATTTAAGCATGCTCCTCAAACAGGTACAAGAAACGTGCTTGATGAACTAACAAATCATACATGCTCGTCTAATTAGCAATTACATGGAATTATGTTCAAAGAGATTATATTAATTCAATCTAGAGCATTTATCGCTCCTAACCAGAACCAAGGAAAGCAATAAATATTACAATGAATTTATAGAAAGTAAGAGCAGTTCATAAAAAAAAATAGAATTTCTAACTTATGCCATTCATAACTTATTCATGCATGTCTTATCTTCCTATAACTTTTTATTCATCATTCATTTTCTTTTCTAATCCTTTCATTTCAACAATTGCAGTAGAATAATTTACAGAAATAAACACACAACAAGTCAAATTCAACGCACATTATAAGCAAGCAATGAACATCAAGGAAAAGCAATACAATTCATACAATACTTGTGGTGTAGGGCCTCCACATGGCCACGATGCACCCAATTCCTTACCTCGAGACTTATCGCGCGTTCGCACTTAATCGTTATCATTCTCGTTCCTTTCAATACCTTCATAGTTAAGACATTTACTCATTAAAGATCATAGATTATTAATTTCATTCTCTTTTCGTATTCTAAATCATATAAAAATTCTAGGAACTCACTAACGCCTAAAACGAAACATAACCCATATGAACTACCCATAACTGAAACCGAGAACATTTACCATCACCCAATCACAATTATACGTGTACGAACCAATATCTAATCCCACTATCTCATGGAACTAAAAAGCAGAAATCCAAATCAAAGAAACTATAAGGCATATCCAATAGGAAACATTTTAATTAACAGAGTATTGACCTATCATGCTTCTTATAGAACAATAAAAGCAATGACTTTATCCAACGATTGGTCAATGATATCCATTATAATTCTAACTCTAACAACAGGGCATTTACATAATTTCTATCAATCATCCAACAACCAACTTAACCCCACACAATAGGATATGTCATTCGTCCAACCAAATACAAGTATTTATTCCAACATAATCTTAAAACAAACATTAAAGGACCCTAACAGGATAGGAGAAGACCTCACCTTGTAGAGGCGACCCGAATCCCGCCATCACTCGGTTTCCAGATTGCAACCCCGGAGAGAATTACTCTCTGCCAACCCTCAGATTGCAGCCCTTGTTAGTTCAACCACCGACTCCCATCACAAAATTCAATCACACGTAGCAACCAATCAAGGCGTTTACCTAGCATAACCACAGAGAGGAAATCACAGCCATCGCGTGCTAAGTCAAATCGAGTCAGCCACATCACTGCCAACCGAACCGCTGCTGGAACCCGCAGCCACACCTTCGCCAACCCGCAGTCGCCATCCATCATTGCCGAACGTGGCCAGAAAATGACACAACACGACCCGAAGTTGAAATCCCAAGCCGACAGAAGCTCCAATTTCAACCCGAGCCTTAGCTCGGAGATCGCGTCGCACCAGAATAGATCGCTAGACGTCGAACGACATCGCAGGTTGCCGTCATCGCCGTCTCCCGATCACACCTCTCGCTCGCACCCGATCTCTCCTTCAGCTCTCGTCCTTCTTTCCCTCAAGCCCTCTCTTTGTTTCTGTTTTGCAGATCCAAAATGGCCGGAGGAAAATCCTCCTCCATTAACAGATGCCTCGAACTGGACTAAGCAGCAGTGAACCAGACCGGTTTAACACTCTCCCATTTAATTTCTCTTTAATTTCCTCATTTTAATTCTAATTAATTAATATTAAAATATATCAAGTGTTAAATATTCGTATCGAATATGAACCGACCCCATTTTGAACTCCCGACTTATTCTAAACATTGTTTAAAGATTATTAGAGGTCTAATTTAAATTTCTTAATTATATTTCCTAAATTGATTTCTATTAATTAAACTGCAAATAAATTCTTTTAAATTAAATCTAACGGTTACGACTTTAGTAACACCCCGATAATTATTTAACTTAATCCAAAATCGCCAAATTATATTTCAATTATACTTATTAAATTCTAATAAAAAGTCGGGGTGTTACACTAACACTCAGCAAGAATCAGAATTCAAATGCAATGCAAATGATATGCGTGACCATACAATGCATTATAGAGGAGATCCATATCTCATCTGTGAACCGTGGTGATGAGTAAGTCAATTGATCATGTAGCTTAACCGTATTTTTGACCAGGAAACACACCAATAGGGGTGTCACTACGTGCCATACCCATACACTTTTGTTGAAGACATTGGGGATTTCAGTACAAGAGAATTGAGAATCTTAAGGTCCATGTGACTTAACCGTACCTCACCGCCCCCTACATGGGAGTAGGCACTCCAATAGGGGTGTCATCACGAGAACCATCCTCAATATACCCGAACCCCCACATGTCTATTTACATATATTAGGATGACATACAACATGTGAACAGTTTCATAAATCCTAGGATGATGCATGAATGTCACAAAATAAATCACATAATTAACGCAAGAAAAACATCACCATTTCAAATCTAATTTACAAATAGAAGTTCAATCTAAAGACCCTACAACTATCATCCTTTTATCATGATACTTAGTTTAGTGTAATAACAAAAGAGCTAGGCATTCCAAATTTGAGACATTCTTTAACCGTTACGAGCAAGGAAAAACATGTACAGATCCAATGAAGAACAAGGTTTAGCATTAATATATTACATAAGTCCAAAGCATGTATATAATTGAAAAAACCCTAACATAGTAGAAAGACGGTTTGTGCTTCTTAGATTCCAGACTGTCATAGTTCATTTCAAGCACATTCAACAACAACCCAACTGTGATAATTAATGACCTAAAACAATTTACATTCCCAAATAATCCTAACTACAGGTTCTTGTACCTTTAACATTTGGATTGCACTTCCTCATTTGTCAACAACTAAGATAATAATTAACAACACCCAACAATCTCATATATCAAAATAGTTCACCTAAAACCAAATTCACATGCTTCACAAATTAGTTTATCTTCCTCATTGACAGAACAATTCATATGGCAACACTTTATCATTCTAACTATTCTTCTCAGCAAGCAAATATGGCAAAATATTAGCATTTCATCATTCTCAACAAATCATACCACTGAATAAATAACCTAACATGTAAAGTAGGGCCTCCTTTGGCCAACTACATTTCTAATTCTTACCTTAGTTTCCAGTTTGATATCTAGTAGCTTAACCACAGCTAATAGCAACCAACAGCAGCCACAACGAGTTTTCTATTCCCAAGCAAAATAGCATGAACGGTTAATTCCAATCCTCATAGTCAAACTTGGCTGGAGGTCCATAGTTAACTCAACATAATTCCAAAAATCAAAACCTTACCTTCCAACTTCACGGGTGGACAGTATAAAATTCAGGTCCATAGTTAACTCAACATAATTCCAAAAATCAAAACCTTACCTTCCAACTTCACGGGTGGACAGTATAAATTTCAGATAGAGTAACACCTTAATATCCCCTTCACTCACAACACAATGTACCTTGCACACCTAAGGCACACTCCCAACATTTCACTTACGTTTCTAAAATGGAACACAAGAGAGGGGACTTACCTTTCCTTTATCGACGAGAGAGGGAAAAGGTGAGCTGCTGCAGGGGATAAGCTGCAGAGAGAAGCTGACCATCACCCACACCAAGGAGAGGTGGTCCAATGAGGGAGCCCCATGTGGAAAGCTTCCACACCTTAGGGGAAGGACTGGACGTGCAGGAGGAGACTGGAGGAGAGAGGTTTTGGCGAGTGAAATACAAAATTGAAAGAGAGAGAAGAAAATATAAATGGGTTTCTCGAATTTTTCCGATAATTTGGACGAGTCAAGTCGTCTAGGCCTTGTCTGCACTAGTCCGAAAGTTGATTTGGGATGAGAAGACACGTCCTAATACCTCATCCGTACCATCCGCAGGCGACATTCGGACGAGATTTCTCGTCCGTATCTTCATCCGCAATTCGTCCGAATGTGTCACAAAATTGTACAGATTCAAATCGGACACGATCCCTCTTCGTCTGCAGCGTCCGCATAGTCGTCCGAATGTGTTGTAGGACGCAGAGTCCCATCCCCATGTCGTCCCAAAGTACACGGGCACAGTACAAAACGTTTGTGGACGCAATAGCACGTCTGCATGTCGTCCGAAACTCACCAGTGCACATTTTTCCTAAGTTTCCACACTTAACTTATTTTTCAAATATTAATCCTATGCTTTTTTAGCATATTTATGCACTTTTCCTTCACGCAACATGATATAATATTCACATATATTACTTATCCAAAACTTAATACATCAACAAAACGTGAAAAATATTTTCGGGGTATTATAATTACAATCCTCCCACCTTATATAAATTTCATCCTCGAAATTTGCTCAGTGTAATCATTTTTCTGATCTAACAACCCAAATAACCATTAACTGTCCTAGCATATAAGTGTCCAAACTTTTTCCTTATCTTGTACTTATCCACTACTTCTACAAGGTTTCATTACTTTCACTTTCGTAATGTTCCATGCCAATAATAACTAACGAAAGGTGAGAACAATCACCGTATCTTTTCACATTTTGTTATAACAAAATGTATACACTGCAAACCACATATTGTTTTTAACATACCACCATAAACCACCGAGTCCTAGTGCGTTCCAACCATTATCGTCGTGTACAATAAAAATCTCACTCACTTTTGTTCTTTTGACTTAGCGTGCTCAAACATGCTCTTTACAATTCAAATTCATCCCTCTGAGCTCGTTGCATCATAAACTTCTCTTTTAACTATAGCGGCTTAAGTCGTTGAAGCTATTAGCACCTAAAAATTTGATTTTATTATTATTATTATTATTTTTATTACTATTATTATTATTATTATTATTTATTTTTTATTTTATTTTATTTTTATTATTATTATTTTTTAACAGTTCATTTTAAACCTCACATTTTCTCCTTGAAATAAAGTGTCACATTAATATCATCAAAGAAGAAATTTACAGGACAACACTTATATTATATCCTTAACATTTTTACATGCCAAAATACTGATCCAGCTTACAACACGACAAAATAAGATACATTCACTTCACCTTTCGCCTTCCACACGTTACAACCCTATAGATTCACTTTTCAATTACATCTTTTATGATCGATGTTACTGTTGTGAAACTCTCGCTGTCTCTTTTTATAGTCTTGGACAATCCCTGACTAAATGCCCTTTCCTGCCGCACTTGAAACATTGCCCCAGTACTGACTCTACACTCACCGTAATGGTTTCTCTTACATTTGGGGCACGGTCCGGTTTAATGGGTTCTAACCAAAGCAACACCTGTCCCATTTCTTGCACCCGGAGGGGCAATGACTATCTTTTTCATCGGTTGCTTGTCATTCCTCTATTGTGCTTCGTTGTCCAATGGCCGTTTAATTCCTTGATTCATAAGCGAAACAGCTGGAGGTTGCTGGTTCAAGTCGTTCTCCCAAAACCTTTTATTTGTCTCTTGTTGTCTTGCCGCAATTAATTCTACGTCCTCGGCATCGAGTGACCTGGCCACAATCTGCGCGTAGGTGATACCCCGTATACCTGCAAGCCTAACTCCTCTTAAAATCTCCACCTTTAGTCCTTGGACGAAATGTTGGACCTTATGTCCGTTATTAGCCACAAGCTGAACCGGTTCAGTTCCCTTCAATCTTCCATATATTAATTTTCTTCCATTTAATTAATTCTTAATTTCTCTTTCTTTTAAATAATTAAATTCTTCATTTAATTATTTTCATCCCAATTCTAATTTTCTTTTCTCTAAATATTGCTTGATGATAATTATCGGCCCAATTCAAATTCTTTAATTCGGCTTCCAAAATAAATCATCCATAATTGTCCAATTTAACATTTCTCCGAATATTCCAATTCAACCCCAATCAAATAAACCTCAATTATCCCTAATTAATTTTGTTACGAAAATCGGGGTATTACATGTGGTACCCATTGTTTCTCTGAAAATGAAAACAAGAAATAAAATATGCTAAGCATAATGATAGAAAAAGAAATAGTTTCTGTAATATGCTGAATTTTCGTTGAGCTTAATGCATAGCTTAAGTGATAATTTTGGGATGACAGGAGGTGAATTGGACGATTAAGGTATTAGTCAAGTTAAACAAATTTGGATAAGTGAACCTTGATACCCAGATTATTTAGCTTATGGGAAGGATTGTGATTAATTGGAGAATTGTTTGATGATATTTGGAGTTAGATAGAATGATATCAACTAGATCGATGGTTTGTGGAATTAGTAAGAGAAAGTGTACTTGGATATTTTATGGATACTGTAAGGACTGAAAACTTGAGAATAATAAGGTTTTTATCAGTTATTAGAATTTGATTTGGGCAAAGGTGAAGAAAGAATAGTGGAATATATACTATAAGTTGGTTTAATTGGTATTGATGTTCAAATATATATTTATGGATTTAGTGCATGTTGGTCTTGAATATGAGATTTGTTTAAGTGATATAAGAATAAATTGGAGAGTTAGAAGATGATAGTTAGAGTTAAGAGAAGTAACATTAGAAATAGTTAATAATGAGGTTATAAGGCCATATAAATGTATAAAGTTTAATGAGGATATTCATATATATAAGTATGCATATGAATATTGATATCACGTTGAGGAAGTAATCTGGAGAAAATACGTATATATGAAGAAGGAAGCTCACGGTCATTTGGGGCAGTCTATTGGCAAGGTGTCGATCGACCGATGTTTTTTAATAAAGGAATTTGTGGTCGATCGGTTGCATGGTGGTCAATCGGCTACTAAAGAAATCAATTGTCCGCCAATTATGATAGACATCTGGAGAGGTTTAACCGATGAAGATGGAGCGACTATCGTCTAAAGCATTTGGACGTTGAAGAGTTGCATCTCATGGCCTTCTATCTTCTTCTGGATGATGAAGGGTTGGTTGTCATGGTCTATGAATAGAGAGGGAAGAGAGCGTTGTTTTCATAGAGAAGAAACTATAGGGGAAACTCTGCTGAGTTTTTGTGGGAGATGGCGTGAGGGTTCTGAGTCTATGAGAAGGACAGTCTCCTACTGCTATGATTTTTAGAGTGAAAGAGCAGTGTGTAAGAGTTCGAAAGTGAGTGAGAGGAAGGAAACCATGTAGGTTGAGGATGAGTCTGTGAGTGATGAAGGGAACTTGTTGTGATTTGTGAAAGTTAGAGAGAGAAAGGTTATTGAGAAGATGGATTGAGGAAATAGAAGATAGTGTGAGGCCGTGAAAAAGTAGTGAGGGTTTCTGGAATTTAGAAGGAAAGATTCAAGAAGTAGCCTGGAATTGCGAGTTGTCTGGTAAGCAAAACTTGCTTATGTTATTCCTCATATGGTTCTGTCGTTGTTGAAAGATATTGGTTGACGATAGAGTTTGATTACTGCGTGTAAAATATGTGATTGGATAAATTACTCTCTGCATGCTTGTGTTAATGGTTCTTCTACAACTTGAGTCTTTGGGTTTTGGTTTGATAAATAACCTGGATGTTAAATGGTATAGTCAGTGAAAGTTTAGTCATGAAAAAGTGGGTTTGGGTGATGTTAATGCCTTCAGTGATTTCCATGCTTATGTTAGTACTAATAGTTGTTTAGGCTATATTATACTGATGGGTTGTTGGTTGAAATGCTAATGTATTGAGTTGCTCTATTGAGAAGATAAGTTGTCGTAATAGAGAAAATACTAAATTGGATGAGTTATTGTTAAATGTTGAGTCGAATTGTGGATAAGGTGTTATGGATTGTGACAGTGGTAGGGAATAATATTCATTTAGGTGTTAGGGATAGGTAACTTGTTGACAATGATAGTTTTGGAGAATTACTATTAATAAGTAAACATTTATCTAATTTTGAATAGATTTTTGGAGAAAGATAATTCTAAGTGCTAACTCATTAAAGCTAAGGACTCCAAGTAAGTGGTACTGCGTGTTTTGTCTGAAAGGCACGACAATTAGGGGGTGTTTATTGTTTGCTTGATTGCTTGTTATGAATTGTATGTTTATTAGATTTAGGTTTAGTTCCTTTGTTAGGACAGATCACGTTTTAAGGATACGATCGAGGAACGCATAGATAGGATTGTATACGCACAACAATATTAAGATTTGGAATCCTAAAGTACACGAAAATGAATAAACGTAAATATGTGGCTAGAGATGTGGGTTCTTGAGTTGGTTGCCTAGGTGTGTGCCACGGGATAACCACCTTGTGCATAAATCGCTTTACCTTGTCAAGTTGACATCTCTAACACTTGGATGGCTAACTAGAACTAAATGAAAACAGAACAGTAATAGAATTAAATTGAATATACACAAACAATTGTTTTTTGGGGGATCAACAATGATTCTACTTGGGAGAACTGTCACGACTCGGAGGGGAGCCGGACAGAAACGCCGGGCCAAACAACCCGATCTTCGTAGAAGATCCGATCGCCCAGCCCAAGGCTAGTTAAATTATTGTGGAAAACTTGTATAAATACCCAGTCGTGACCCACTTGTAATGGGCCATAGTCCATATAGTGATTGCGAGATTAAAAATAATGCGGAAATAATACCTTAAGAATCCAAATAAGCACTGTGCATACGATCCAGAAGATCCAACAACCAGGTTAAGTGTTTGTACAGTCATCCAAACTAAAATAATTAGTCGTCTATTGTTATGCTTACCGATAATTAAAAGTTCAACTAATTAAATAGAGAGATATGGAACAAGGTCTCCAATCTGATTCCCGCTCAAACTTACTTAATCTTCTCTTTACCTAGAGTGGTGGGAGTCGTGGGGTGAGTGACTAGCTCAGTATGGAATTTATACTAAATACTATGCATGTGTAAAACTTATTTTACCTTTTCTTGAAAACCATGAGTTTCGGGAAATCATGCACATTTTAATAAAACATTGAAATTATTTTCGTCTCAAGGAAATTAGGGCCAAGGCCTCCGACAAGGTTTAAGAAAACATGGTTGTGTACATAGATAACTATAGGTTAAAATACTCTCGTCGTGTTTTATTCCAAACTCGTGAACCGTGAAAAGGAAGGTCACTCAAGGACTCCTCCGAACAAATACACAGAAAGGTGGCCATATCATGCAAGCAACACCTCATGAGCCCGGAGGAAGAAAAATGATGGCGGTCCGTAGACCGAGCCCGTCACCCGGGTTGTCGTGCAAATTCCGCGACGACACGCCCGTAATAAAATACACCCTGATCAGGTTTAGGGATTTGCAACCCACGGAAGCAGTCAACACCTTCCCAAAGTCTCCTATTTCACACAGCACGCAAACAAACCACCTCCACGCAGCAGGAGATGTATCGAGGGTGTCCCCTTGATACTTTGACGTTCGTGACCGTTCAAAGTGTCAGGAGGATTCATCCCAAACAGATTATAATCATCATAGAAAAACATGAAATTCAATACACAAAAGTAAACGTGCAAAATTTTTGTACATATATAGTATAAAAAGTTGACGTGCTGTCGAACAGTCCCCGTCAGGTTTTTCATGTGTGGTATTCCACAAAATACGATTTTATTTTTAAAACTATGCAATGCGATGTAAGCAACTAAGTATAAAGCCCCTACCTCGATGGCGGTCCTTCCTCGTACGCGAAGGAACAACTATCTCAGGTGTCGGCTCGAAGTCCTCGAACTCGCCCGAGCCTACATGTTAAATATAGAAAATATCATAAACACATTTTGAGGAAAAACGAGGGGATACAAGGTCGGGACAAGCTCAAAGTCCATCTCTATGTTACCATAGACTATAGCTCAACATGCCCAGTTGATCTATGAATAACCTCATGGGTATCGTCACACCCTTAACTCATAACAATTACTCATTTGTCAACTTCACCTTAGGGGTCCACTAAAAATTCCAAATAGCATCTGACAAAATGAGTTAAACAATTTCTACATTCTTTTTCATACAAAGCATCAACATAACTATACAATTCCATCATCCAACCATTTTTAAACCCTCAATATTTATCTCTAAAGATAATTTCCCACTACAATTAAAATCTTCAAGTTCACCAATGACCAAACTAACTGAGTACTATAGAGCAGGTATTAAACACAGCAAAACTGAAATGAAAATAATCCTAACTTACGACATTCCCTTTCAAAACGGCAACAATCCAAATTGGCCGAGAGGCCAAACTACAATCTTTGGCCTTCCAACCTCAATGGCTAACATAAATCAAACATAAACCTAATATTAATGACAACAACATTTTATACACTCCCTTCCTTTGGTTATAAATCCTCCACTTAACAACGACAATGCAGTGTCTTAACCAAGTCAAATAATCCACTGTAAGATAGAAATTTAAAACAAGGTGAACCATGACTGAAATTACACCAATCTGTAGTGTACCTCAACGACTACAAGACACATTAATACAAACAAAATTTCCAACAACAGCAAGTCCACCCTATTGGTATAAATTGAGGCTTAAACAGGGTATAGAATCGATTCCTTCCAATCCAAACAGCAACAACCCAAGTTAGAACCGTTGGCAAAAACTAAGCAAGAACAAGGACCAAATTTAAGAGAGCCATGATTTCAACTACGTTAAACCAGTAACTAAGTAATCAAACAACCACAATATTGAAACCAGATATCCCAAAGAAACAATAACAAAATCGGAACAAGTCTCTAGCTCGCTGCATTACTCACCAAAGTCGGAAGATCGGAGAAACAGAATGGAGCTCCTCGGTTCAGAGTTGTCCTTGTCATCCAGAAATCCAACTTAGAATCTAAAAATCGAAACAAAACGATCAAGTTGAAAATCCATCACCAACAAAAACATAGTCCAGGGTTCTGTTCTTTGCTCACCGAATGCTTAAAATCGGAGGAATGGAGCCTTGCATTTCTGTTAATCGGCGTTCAGCCAGCTCAGCCTCGTCGGAGCTGCTGCCGTCTCCTGTGCCCGGAAGCTCGCAGCCACCAACGATTGAGCGCTCGCTCTTCGTCAGCTCGGAATGCCGAAGCTGCTTCTCGCGCAGAATACCCAAACGAAATCAACCGTCGTCGTCTTGCAGCTCGAGGTTCGTCGCCGATCGCTCCCCCTCTCTCTTGCAAAAACCCTCTGGCGGCTGAAGTGGAGCAGGACAGAGAATGAGAAGGAACCTATTCCCTCTTACTCGTAGTCTACTATTCTCTCTCCCAACTCTTCTCAATTCAATTTTTTTCTTTTTCTTTTATTATTTTACTTTCCTCCCTTTCATTTAATCATTTCCTATATTTTCAATTTGTCATTTCTCCATTTTTTTCTTTTTTTCTACGCAACCTCTCATTCTCTTTCCTATTCAATTTCTTTTAGGGAAAATGACAAATCAACCATCATAGTTTCTGATCAATGACAAATCAATCACTGTGATATATTTGCTAACAAGTTAACCACTAACGTATGAGAAATTGACAAATCCAACATCACACTCAAGTTAACCCAAGAAAAGAAAAAGCCTGGACGCCGCAAACCAGCGGCGTCCCTTGCCTGGACGCCACAAACCAGTAGAGATATTATTGGAGAATGAAAACGAGGTACGTGGAATTGAAAATGAAGTTGCAATTGTGTTGCATTCTGTATATGCAAGTCTAAATGAAGAGGACAATGAGGACCTCCGATCAGTGTGCCAATCCACTAGTGATGAAGACATTAACATGGCACAGAGTAGGTCTAATACGCCAAGCAGAAGCACAATGCAGCTACGTTGGTATGGGCCTTGGCAAAAAATACAGTTCATTGACGAAAATTAGAGAAGAAATTGTTGATTATGTATTGAATAATGGGTACGGCATAAAATTCACCCATAGTGATGCTCGTCGGTTGAGGGCTGTCTGCCAGGAAGGATGCACATGGAGGATGCACGCGTCACAAATAAGACATGAAATGACGTTTCAAATAAAGTCCTACAACGACGTTCACACTTGCTCCCGAAAGATGGAAAGCCGCCATGCCACTGCCAAATGGGTGGCAACGCATTACTTAGACAGATTTAAAAGTCAGGCCGATTGGGACGTATCTTCCATAATTGAGACTATCAGGAAGGACGTCAACGTCAACGTCAACATCACACCCAGCCTTGCTAGAAGGGCAAGAAATGTGGCAAAGAAAATTAACGAAGGTGATGGCAATGAGCAATACAAGCTCATTTGGTCCTATGCTGAGGAGATTCGGAGGTCGAATCCCGGAAGTTCACTGCGTGTTGACCTTGATATGAGTGTATTTAAAAGGATGTACATGTGCATGGATGCATGCAAGAGGGCAGTGTTGAACTGTGGTAGACCTGTTATTTGTTTAGATGGCTGCCACTTAAAGGGAGCGACTTGGGGCCAACTGCTGACTGCTGTCACCATCGACGGGAATGATGGTATGTATCCGATTGCTGTAGCAGTCGTAGAAGCAGAAAATAGGGATTCATGGAGGTGGTTTATAGAATTGTTGCTAGACGATCTAAACACCCCATCTGGCAATGGATGGATAATTATTTCTGATTGACAAAAGGTGTTGTGCATTGCGTTTGAATTATTTGTTTATGTTATGCATGTTTTTTCCAATGTCTGTCTCATATTATGAAAGTTTGCAGGGACTAGTGCCAGCTGTGAGAGAGGTGGCATGGCAAGCAGACCAACGGTTTTGCATCCGACACCTGTATGCCAATTTTCAAAAACAACTTAAAGGCAGGTTGTTGAAGGATGCAATGTGGGCTGCATCAAGAGCCACAACAGTGGGGCAATTTGAGAAAGAGATGACCAAGTTATTTGTCCTTGACCCGGCGGCCCATGAATATCTACGTGGAATAGAGGTGACCTGCTGGGCCAAATATGCTTTCTCTTCCATCCCAAAGTGCGACATAAGCCTCAACAACCTCAGCGAGTCCTTCAATGCCTGCATCCTACCAGCCCGGGACAAACCAATTCTAGGTATGTTCGAGATCATTCGAAAGGGCATCATGGGTAGGATCGTGAAAAAAACATGAAAAAATGGCTCACTCGACCGATCTGTTGTGTCCAATGATTAGCAAACGGCTCGCCAAAGTCCAACTTGCCAGTCGAAATTGGAGTCCCCAATTTGTAGGAGCGGCTAAGTTTGAGGTCAGCAACAATACCGACATGTACTCTATCGATTTGGACAGGTGTACTTGTACTTGTAACCGGTGGGAGTTGACCGGCATCCCGTGTGTCCATGCAATTCCGTGCATTCACTTCATGAGGAGATCTCTTGAGGAGTTTGTGCATTGGTGCTATCACCGGGAAACATACATGGTGATGTACTCCCACTTTCTCCAACCCTTCAATGGCCCAATCGAGTGGCATCCTGTGATGAATCTGGATCCAATTATCCCACCGCCGTATAAAAGGCTTCCAGGCAGGCCCCGCGTACGTAGAATACGGGATGTGGATGAGGCTCTAAGCCGGACAGTGCTTACCAGAAGACATTTAAACGTGCATTGTGGCCGGTGCGGGGGTGTGGCAGTGCAGGGGGAGGGGAATCCAGTACAGGGGCTGGCAGAGGCAACAGAGGGGCGGCTAGAGCCAGAGGAAGAGGCGGCAGAGGAAGGTCGGATCACACATTTATGGGTTTCAGAGTCCCCGAGACAGCTCCCGATATAGTTCATGAGACGCAGGTCAGCGCATTATCGCATTATGCTTTTAATTGATATTTGAACTACACTCATTTCCTTTGTAATGTGGTCTGCAGGAGTTTGATGCTGAAGGTTCTCCCACACCTACGTATACAGATGTGGACCTTAACCTGCCGTGATATAACCCTTTTTGCTTGCAACAAATGTACATGACAGTCAAAGGCCATTGATGTAATTATTTTGTTGAAAATAAAATGAGTTTGATAGACTTGCCAATTTTTCAAAAATTTGAACAAAATGTCCCTTGTTTCTTGACTCCACATAGTTATTCTCGTACATCCTGCACAAACAGCCCAAACAATTCCAGTATTATCTGACCATCTCATTCATCCACTAAATGTAAACTACACCTAACCTCCCAACATATCATTGACAAGTTGACATACATTTTAAAGTACAAGTACACAAAATCAACTAAACTACGCATTCTTCTTCTTCCTGGGCTGTTGTCGGCACAAATCCGTGATCAGAAACGACAACTTCACGTCAAAGGCTACTTTCTCAGCTCGGGCGAACAACGGACCCTCATACTGAAAGGTTGGAGGTTCGTGCAGGTGGAATTGTTCCTTAATGTGGCACTCTGATATCACCCTCATCCTCTCAGGGGTACACCGAAAGATGCCGAACGGCCTGTAATGCAAAGGGAACAAGTGTCGAGCAATTACGTGGAAAGCAAAATTAAGAATTTACACTAGGAAAACTACATACTGCTGTTTGTCAGTGGGAGCTGTGATAATGGAGATTGATTCCGGCAACAATGTTTGGTAAGTGAATTGCATGTGCAGATCAACGGACGACATAGAACACTCATGTTTCGGGTGTGACTGCAATTTAAACAACACATAATATGATCTCAGTAAACATTAACTCCAACCTGGAGAACCGACATGATTACTTACGTGAATCCATCCAAGTGTGAGTAGATCGTGTCACTGTTGATAATTGAAAACTTCTGTGTCTGCTTCTGTCGTCGTATAGCACTGCATATAAGTTTGGATGAGTACTAAGATAAAATCGTATACATTAACACCCAAAAAAGGCCTCTCACTGTATCTGGCGTTCCTTTCTGATCTGGGAAGATGAGTTCATAGACGAGGTACGTATTGTTGGTCAGCTTTCCTGCAAGAATTGCGCATGTCTCCGTGTTCTTTCGAGTATTTGCCCTGACATAGTCTTGGAACTTACTCATCAAATCATGAGCCTGCAACAAACGGTCAGCGTAACCATGAATGAATACACATATATACCGGAATGAAAGACATACCAGGCGCAAAATTTTAAGGGCCGGCGGCCTGAGAGGCACGGTTGGAGGAGTTTGTAAGCGGCTTCCGATAGGTTCGTTGCAAATTAACAACACGTCAGTACATGAAAGACAAATAAAGTAAAAATTGGAATTCACGTTCAACAAAATTAACTTACAATCGGAATGTCGCATCTGGTGCGTCCGAGGAGGATGATGCGCTTCCTGAATGGGTTGATCGCCTCTCCCCTTCCTTAAGTGCTGCCACCATCTCACGATGCCACTCCGCTGCTTGCACATGCTACTGTTGTTCTATACCCCACCTCTCTTCTGCGATAGCCCACCTCTCTTCTGTGAGCTTGGCCGCTTCTTGTATTTGGCCTTGTTGCATTTGTATCTGGTCGGCCATCAATTGCATTTGGGTCATGGACATATTATGGAGCTCCTCCATCTTGCTCATCCAGTTGAGCATCTGAGCAGGTATCGAACTAAAGTGAGATGACTGAGGAGGAGGCGGCAGTGCATGCAAAGGGACTGAATGCGAGGGCCCAGGCGGCAATGGATGTGCTGCTACCTTCTTCCCCTTGCGGAACCATTCACCTTCTATTTGGGTGATACCCATTCGGTCCAATAATGAATTGTTGTACATGTCATTGATCGACTCTTCAATTCTTGGCTCGTTCTCCGGGATGGGGACCCCAAACTGCTCAACAATTCTCTGGATTAGCCAGTTATACGGTAGGGACTTTGCCGACTTATTAAGCACCTCTTGCATGTAGCTCAGGATTATATATCCAATGTCCACTTTTTTTCCCATAAACACCTTCTCCAGCATATAGAGATCCATGCTGGTAACAAGGTAGCGATGCCCATTTCGAGGCAAAATGGTGTACGTCATGATCAAGTGGATCAATCGGGCGAAGGCATTCAACTCCTTTCCCGTTGGCTTTCTGTACTCGACAACCTCGGGATCCTGGTGCAACAATCTAAGCACCGCTAACCCACCTCCTTGTTTTACAAATGGTGGCTCCCGAGCCATATGATAATATTCCTCACTTGGCTCATCCAGTACACATCCAAGCATCATGTTTACATCGTTGGAAGTGAAACTCAACTCCCTTCCAAAAATGTACGTCCGCACCTCTAATGGTTTAGTGGATATTCACAAATTTGCGTAAAACAATCTTATAACTCTCTCGCAGTAACTGCCCCTCAAATTGCACAACCCGGCTAATCCAGCAACTTGAAGCATACGATCAATTCCTATTTCTGCGAAAGAGTCCAAATCTACTATTTTGGACACAGTAAGTCTACGATGTAGTATATCTTCTAAATACCGTGTTTTGCAATTAGCGATCCAGAATAATTTTTCTTCTGGGTTGGCGGTTTCTTCGTCTTCCACCGCTGTCGCGGGTTGGACATCTTCCACTTCCGTAGTTTGAACGGGTTCAACGGCCTCCACCGTTGCCTGCCGACGCTTTGACCTCAATTTCTTCGGCCGCGATTCCGTGCTGATCGTTGAGAGTAATTTGCCAACAACCTGCAGTATAATAAAAAATACAATCAAACAAACATTTGTGAATAATAAAACATCCTAAATCAACAAACCACCAAAAAATAGACGGAATACAGTTTCATAAATCAACAAACACAATTTAGCTTTAGCCAATGGTACAAGCAGTTTCATAATTGGAAGTAGTGTATCGAGTTTCTTAGTACCATTATCGATTAGAATTGCATTTTCTAGCAAACAAACCCAAACTGCTATTTTGTTTTTAACAAAACTAAAAATAACTAACAAACTCAATTTAACTAACAAATAAAATAACAAGGAAATTACCACAAAAAATAAAAGCAGTGCAGATCTACCACAGGATACTAACAATCTATCAAAGAAAGGCGAGAGAAAGGCGAGATCCGAGACCATTCGGTGGTTGGCGTCCCGTGGTGGTCGCCGTTCGGTGGTTGGCGTCGCGTGGTGGTCGCCGTTCGGTGGTTGGCCTCGGGTGCTCGTCGTCGCCGTGCGGTAGTCGGCCTCGGGTGGTCTTCGCCATGCGGTAGTTGGCCTCGTGTGGTCATCGCCGTGCGGTAGTCGGACTCGTGGCCGATTGGGGGAGAGTGAGAGAGCCGATTGGGAGGGAGAAGAAGAGCAGGGGGTCGGGTAGGGGTAGGAGAATGAGCCCTAACTTTTATTTTCCCTTTATAAAAGGGAAAATGATTGGGGTGGGCCAAATTGCCTGGACGCAGCAGCCTGGACGCCGCACCCTAGCGGCGTCTAGGCGTCCAGGCAAGGGACGCCGCTAGTTTGCAGCGTCCAGGCAAAGAAATTGCCTGGACGCCACAAACCAGAGGCGTCCAGGCTTGCTTCTTTGCCTGGACGCCGCTTGTTTGCGGCGTCCAGGCTTTTTCTTTTCCTGGGTTAACTTGAGTGTGATGTTGGATTTGTCAATTTCTCATACGTTAGTGGTTAACTTGTTAGCAAATATACCACAGTGGTTGACTTGTCATTGACTGAAAACCACGATGGTTGATTTGTCATTTTCCCTTCCTTTTATTTTATCAACTTTTATTCTTTCTCTTTATTCCAACTTTACCCTTTTCTCATCTAATCTTCTTTTTATTCCAAGTCTACCCCTTGCAGCGTACTTCTTACTTTCCTTCCCCTCCATTTTGTTCCTTCTTATTTTAATCACTTGAAATCATCATTCTTCATTTATCCAATTCATCCTTTAATATCCAAATCTATACATATGTATCACTTGTTAATTCATCCATTTCTAAATCTCAACCCACTCCGAACATCACCTAATGATGTTTACCGTTTCAATTTAATTAATTTATTTCACTTCCTAAATCAATTTTCCATTTGACAATTTTCAATTTCCACCGATTTGATTAATCGAACAAAATTTTACACGTAATCACCGTGTGACGATTCGAGTCAATTTTCCAATGTTAAGACCAAACATTAACGCAAAAAATTTACTCGCAGAATTTACTCTTGAAAATTCTCGGTTTTCACAAGAACTACCTAATGATGTATCTCTTCTCTCATCGGGATTGAGTGATGGTTTTGCCTAAGAGAATCCCTAGGATGTATCTTTTTGATTGGCCCGATAACCTCAAATTGTCTGAATTGTTATATAACTAAATAGAGTTAATTGAATAAATGTAAATATGCGATTGTGAGATGGGGGTCTAGTGCCGGGTCTGCTTAGGAGAACTACATGATGATGCATCCCTTTCTTCGACGAAGAAATTGGGTGACCGTTCTACCTAAGAGTACCCGATGATGTATCTTTTCCCTTGGATTGATGTTCTTCAATCGTCTGAACAATTATTGACTAAAAAGGAATAAACGTAAAAAGGAAAGATTTGATGAAAACGTATGATTATATACTGTACAACATATGCATATCATGTTCACGATTACTGTATTTAGATATTCATTCTTACTGAGCATTATGCTCATAGCTTATGACTTGTGATGTAGGTAACGACACTAGTGGAAAATGAAGAGGAGCAGTTGATGGAGGGTTTTCACGGCGAAATATTGTGCTAGTTAAACTAAACAAAAACGGTTTAAGGAAATGGATTTATTTTATGTGCATAATATGTATACTTTTAATAGTTAAAGAAAAGAATTTTGTTATAACACATTTTCCTTTAGTTTTAATTGATTTTAAAAAGGAAGGTCTTTCGTTGTACATTTTATTTCAAAGGTTTGTAAAGAAAAACAAAAACAGGTTGCTATGGTGTAACATAAACAGACATTACAAAGGCAATGCACCATTCCTTTTGTCGGTCGAAAACATATGTCCAACCCCTACTCGAATCATTGTCTAAATTTATAAGGAACAATTGGAAAAATTAAGACCAAGAGTCTCTATATGACTTCAACCACTGCTATAGCAAGTATATATATTCTATCATTTCTGTCAATACTGACAAGTATGAGCAATTGTCTTAGACACAAGCCCTTCAAGTGAAAGTTATCAAAGCAAATGATAGGTCTACCACACTCTAGTAGATCTCTCTTACACGAAACTAAACACATGTACATCCTTTTAAATATAAAATAGGGCGTAAGATCATCCCTATCTACGCTAACAGCCAATGTGCTGCCACAATTAGACCTTATAGTTTCCTCTTTGTACAACTCCAGTTGTTTATATTGTTCATTGTCATCCCCTATATTCCATTTTCTAATTTTATTTTTTGCCCTTCTAGTAGATAGGGTGTAATGTTGACATTAAAATCATTCCTTACTGTTTCAATGATTGAAGGAACGTCCTAGCTGGCCTAACTTTTGAACTTGTCCAAGTATTTTTTTTTGCCACCCATATGGTAGAGGTATGGTAGTTTTCTATCTTTCATAAATAATTGTGAACTTCATTATATCGCTTTATTTGAAACGTAAGTTCGTTTTGTATTTTGAAGTGTGAATTAGCCAATTGCATCCTTCCTTGCACACGATCGTCAATTGATGAGATCCACTTTTGGTGAATTTTATCCTATACTCATCCTTCTACGCATAATTCACGAATTCTTCCCTAATTGTGTTCAATGAACTATACTTATTCTTCCTCAAAAAAAGATTTGGGGAAGAACATTTCCGTTGATGCCTACTCTCCCTCCATCATCATCTTTGGGAGTCTCATAATGAACGAAGCTCATCGTCTACAGATGTCGAGATCGAATGCACCACTATAGCAGTTTCATGGTCAAATGCACGAAGCTCACTAGCTTGAAATGCCGAAATAGTCTCCACTCCATTCTGCAGTTAACGGATTCTTGATCGACAGTTTCTTCTATGTCTAAAAAATTTAGTATTCACACACTAATTACATTACATGATAAGCCACTACAAATAATTTCTAATAGGAATTATCTCTCCTTGATGTCATTTCTTGTGCAACAATCAAACAATTCAATTTCTCCTACATAAAACTCCAATTATATGGACAAAAATGCACAAATTAAAAGATCAAACTTCATTTCCATGACAACATTCACATTTCCACCCACATAAATTCTATTTTACCCCCAAAAAATGGTGTTAGACTATTATACTTGTTATTTGGAACGGTAATTAATGGATTTGCTTGGATGGGGTCGACTTTGGCTCTAGAAGAGATTTAAGGTTCGTGCAAACACTTTTAATGAGGCACGACTGCCTGCCGTAGACATGTTTTTGTTTGCCGCAGATCCCTTGTGTTCTATAGGTTAAGCACTATTTGACGGTCTAGATCTAATCTTGCATGCTGTGGATCCCTACCATGTGTCCGTAGACAATGTTTTGTTCTATATTTTGGGATTATATAATTGGGTCACAAACAATCTCTGCAGTATTCATCTGAAGATGCGTATTTATCCGATGCAGATGTTTAGGCTTTTTTTAACAAAAAACATGACTGCAAGGTTTGCCTTGTTCATTTTCTATTGTTTAGGGTTTAATTTGTTAGCAAAATTTTTTTAAGGTTCAGCTTGTCGTTGATCTCATAGTTTAGGATTTTTTATGTTGAATACTCAAATAATAAATGAAATGATGGAAAATATTGATGCATTTAAAAATCTAGTCATTTACTTAATCTTACATATTACTCGTTGACAAACATATTTGTATCAATTATTTATTGATCCAAAAATTTATTATTTTAATACTTTATAATATATTACAATTATTCTTATATTTCAAAGTACAAATTTTGATTATACATCAAACATTATACGATTATTTTCTAAGTGAAACAGTTGCAATTCAGTATTTCATTTAAAAAAACAAAGCCCTTTTGCCATTTCCGTATTTTTTTAAAAGCAACCTTTTCGTTTACTTGTAAGTGGAGTATTCCTCTTATTGTTTAGAAAGAGAAAGAAGAGTGAGTTTTTCCTCACCAAAAATGTTAGATGTCTTTCGTTTTATTTTTCGTAGATAACTTCAATCTCCTATTTTATTGCATTAGATTTAGATTTCTTTATTATTTTGAACTTGGAGGGTGTTGTTTGAGTCTCCATTGTCATAGTTTATAAACTATTATAAACTATCATTTTGTAATACCTTGAAATTTTTAGTCCATTTTCATAAAATACACGCACATTTTCAAATAAAACTTTTGAAATCCTTCAGCGTAGCGGAAGACTTTTTCTTTAAACATCATACTATTTCAATACTTTGATCATCATAAAATTTCATAAACATAGTTTTAATGGAACATCACAAATTACTGCAACATTCATTTCAATCTCTTTATACAAGTGAGCCATTTCCACACGACAATTTTTGCTGTAACAACCCTTAGCGCTCCTCACGAGTATGCGTCATTAACTACTTGGGTACCATAATGAGTCTCGTTATACAATTCATTTACCTATAATACAAGATTCATCTATGAGCCTAATGGTTAGTAAGTGATGCGTAATATAAACATGATATGCATTCTTCATAAAAACGTTCACGTTTTGGTTTTATTTCTTTCTTGCATTTGTCGGTCTGATCGTTGGGGCACAGGCTAGGGAAGAGTAAGCACCTTTTGGTCCACCTCATGTGGGACAACCAAATTTGAAACCCAACCACAAAATGACTCATTACATGTTTTGTTTTCTTTTTCAATAATTCTTATATAACTTATACATGTAAAACATTTTTATTCCTTTCTTGAAAACATGATGCAAGAACATGAATGCATAATCATAACATATCATCAAGCAACAATATAACTATATTATAAACTAAACATCACTGCACGTAGTCACAACATATCCTCAAGTAATAACATCACCAATTAATATCTCAACATATTCGAAATCCCCAATCAACTAAAACTCATAACATATATCAATACCAACCTCAAGTAAAAACATCACCAATCAATGTCTTAACATATCCTAAATCATAAAAAAACTAAACATCATAGCACATAATCACAACATATCCTCAATCAACATTATCGTAATCATCATAGCCTCTTGTGTAACATCCTGTTTATTCTTTTAATTTTAAACTCATGATTTTTTAAAACTTTTTCTTTTAAAATCACAGCGGAAGATTTTTCATTTGAAAACTAGCTTAAACAAGAAGTGCATAAATAAACTCCTTTTTGTTAAACCATTTATCCCTTGAAACATGTCATATTGTAAAGCTTTAAAACATTTACGATAGCGGAAGACTTGTATTTACAATACCAAAAGGATTTAACACAATTTGAAAACCTTTCTTGATAAAAACGAAATACTATAACAAAAGTTTACTTTCCTCAAAAACGTCATTTCCAAATATTACATTTCTTCTTTAATCCCTTAGCCTAACCAAACGCCAAGCCCACAACATACAAATACCTCATCAACTATTGCCATTCTTGATCTCTTGCATACCTACATCACAGGAGGAATAATGAGCCTATTGCCCAGTAAAGAATATAATCATGAAATGCAACTATAACCTCTATGACAACTTTATATGCATCAGTTCAATATATTCATAAGTTGAGTGAAAGCAACCTCTTTAGTCTCTGAACTCAGTAAAAACGAACTCACCCACATTTACATTCATTACCATTTGGGTGAGAGCAACCTCTTCAGTCTCCGAACTCACCACTCATTGAGTAAGAGCAACCTCTTCAGTCTCCGAACTCACCACTCATTGAGTAAGAGCAACCTCTTCAGTCTCCGAACTTACTCAAACGAGTTGTTTTCTACTTGTGAGCAACCTCTTAAGTCTACGAACTCACATAGAAAACACCATTATTATCTTCATTATTAGCCCATGCAATGCACTACGTATAAACCTGTAACATGTCTACATGAATGTCACACACAGCAGTTCATATATCGCAAACAATACTACAAACAACTAACAAACAATACTATGCTTCAACTATAACATTAATACTAAACACGTTCCTATTACACTATGATGTCAGATATCTAATTCTCTATCCTTGACGTATTATTTCTAACTTAGTCTTGAACAGTATAAGTACTATCCTATTATATCCATCACTTGAATATAAATTGAGGACCTATACTAATTAACTATATTATTAGTAATCTAATTTTCCTATATCACTTACCATCATCTTAGAAAACCATTTTCATCACAACTGTTAGTAAACTAATGTAGGAATACAACCTAACCAGATAACCATCACTAAAGGCATGTATATAAGAAATAACCTATCCTCGACATCATGCAGAAAATTACTTTGAGCAATAACCATATTCTGGAAGCAACATTCATCATAGAGTAAACTACGGCTAACACAGCAAACTACACAAAAATCCTACTCCTGCGATGTAGGTCCTTTTGAACAAAACACAAGCATTATTCCTTACCTATAGTCCTTAGCTTTACGAAGTTAACGCATAAATTTTCCTTCACAAAACTTGAAGCACCAGAGACAACATAAATTCCTCCTTCACAGTCTCACTTCACAAAATTATCGCACTACGTCCATGGCCATAACTTCATCCATCTCAGCAGAACACCACTTTATTCTATTCTTCACTGCCATCATGTGTTGTCTGATCCTTCAAACCTTTCCAACACCTTCTCAATTTTCACTTTAACATAGCAGCATCACGCGGTTTCCAAACCTTCCCTCACTGTGTTCTCACTTTCGTGATTATCATCAGCAACCCTACACAATTTCACCCAACAATTTGGTAGAGTAACCCTACTCATTCTCTTATTTCTGAACTTTGCACCCTTCACCCTCTATTTATAGGCTGCAAAACTTGACCCATCATTAACTCTCTGAAGACGGAAAGCCAAAGAACTTGCAGTCCATTAATGCCCATTAATGGGAAGATGGAAAGCCAAAGGACATGCAGTCCATTAATGCCCATTAATGAGAAGGTGGAAAGCCAAAGGACATGAAATCCATCAATGCCCATTAATGAGAAGATGGAAAGCCAAAAAACATGTTGTCCATCAATGCCCATTAATGAGAAGGTGGAAAGCTAAAGGACATGTAGTCCATCAATGCCCATTAATGAGAAGATGGAAAGCCAAAGGACATGCAGTCCATCAATGCCCATTAATGAGAAGGTGGAAGGCCAAGAGATGCAACCCTTTGACGTCCAACAAATCTTTGACTTCCAGATGTTATGAAACTCTTCATCGTCCAATAACTCTCTCGGTCCTCTCTGTCCAAGATTTCCTTCCGCAAGAAAACCCCACGATTTCTCTCTTTCTTCAAAACACATCACACATCTTCACTCCAAAGTAAGAACTCTCCCTAACCCATGTCTCTAGAAGCACAAACTTTAGAACTCCACACACCTTCAAACTGATGTGATCAAAGACTCAAAGATTGCCAATGAAGCAACCGGTTGGACTATATTCCAAAAATCTGTCCACTAATCTTCAAACGAAAATAACTTCACAACCATATGGAATCAGGAGTTGAAATTTGGAGGGACTTATAATAACAATTACAGAATACACATATCAAAATTTTAGCCTCTAATTCGAACAGAACCATCAGTTATGATAAAATGAATACAGCTCACGGAATTAAGGTTTCTGGGACAGTTCTAGCGACTCGGAATCAAGCAACGAGATCTCCACAAACATACGTCCTTTTAGCACCAATTTTGGAGGAGAAACCCTTAACAATATCAGAATGAACGCTACCAATTTTGAGTGCAATCTAATGAACGAAAGTAGATCAAATCCAAGTCACAATCTCAAGTCGGAATCTGGTTAGCGCAAAACAGATTCTCGGATTGACTATAACCTTTCCAAAACACAACTTTCCCATAAGAAACTTCAATCAAATCAGCCCCAAATCCAGAGTTTCGAAAGTTAACAGCAAGAACTTCAATATCACAAGATCCACTTTCAGTATTCGCAATAATAAAAATAAGAAAAACTTCAAAGAGTCCTCACACCTCCAATGGGAGAGGGGGTGACTTGCTCGGCCTTACCAAATCAGAAGGCACTCTCCAAGGGGATGTTGCTTCTTCTACTTTCACAACACAATAACCACCACGAGGAAGGGATGGTTTGGAGGAGACAGCAAGATCAGCTCGTCCAAGAAACACAAAGAAATGAACGAGTTGATGTAGAGAATGAATGGTCGAGTGGAGAGGGGAGGCTTCCACGGGTCTTCACACCAAGAAACAAACTAGGGTTTTCAATTCTTCAAAAGTCCCCTTCCAACTTGCCTTAGAGGGGACTAAATACCCTCTAAGGACATTACAACAAAAAGGACAAAATTGCCCTTGGAGAACACAGAAAGAGACAAGAGGGCTCGGTTTGTATGCAAACCGAGCACCTCTAAAAAATGCAAACTACAAAAGAAAAAATAAAAGCCACAAATAATATCCCAAACACAACCAGCAACAAAACATAAAGTGAGACGTAAAAACTTGGAAAAATACTCTTATTTTACCTCAAAACTTTGATCCATTCGAAGCTCCTTCAAACTGGAAAGAAAAGGGGCTAGCCGATTAAGTCTACACGTCCTTGCCTTCATGCATTGGCCTCTCCGTAAAATCCAATGAAACATTATCCCCTACAAAATAAGAGCTAGTTAGATAAGCACAAAGCCTCTTGGACCAGGCTTGGGTGAACGGACCTTGGGGCACATCGTACTCCCGGGATTGAAAAGGATTTGTCCTTAAATCCGAGGAGTATTTATCATTATCTTCTTTTCATGCCTTCCACCCGGATCAAATGGAATATTTAGGTTGACACCAAACATAAAAACTTTCATCTTTGACTGTACATAATAAACAACAAACTTTTCCATGAGATTTTCTTCAACTCTAACACATATATTTTTCGCTTGCACATCATTTCCCTTGTCAAAAAAAAATTTATTCCATCCGTTCATAAAGTGCACTTCTTTGGACTAGCTAGGAATAACATCATTTTCAATGATTGGGAGTATTCTTTCACGCAATTGTAACCGAAAGAGCATTCCTTTCAATGATTTACAAAGTTTTTCCAAGACACGATAGACCTTTTCGGATTCCATAGTGACCAATTCATATCCATAGCCTAATCCTTTATCATCCACATAAAATTTCTTAACCAAACATAAGCCATAGATCTTGATGTTTAGTTCGGATAAAAAGGAGTACCTTCGTAAAAGCGTGCCGGATCTAAGTTTTGCTTATCCCTCCTTGTGTGTTATCAAATATGAAAAGTTCTTAATCATAACATTAAATCCCTCTTTCCAAAACTCAAAGACAGCACCAACATCAAAGGAATCTCCCATCCAACCAAATTTTAAAGAACCATGTAATTAGGGAATTTAACACCATATTCCTTTCTTGTTGTGCATGCTCAATGCGAGTGGATTTACAACAGGCAGGAACAAGATCATGCGAGGGTAGACAAACAGGGTCACAATAATTCTCAAATAAGACATTTGGATTGGCCATCAAAACATCTTCAATTACATCATCAGGCATGCAAAGATTATCAACCCCAATTGAAATCTCAGTACACATAGTGTGATCCACATTAACCTCCATAGCAGCAATTCCAATCCAAAATGGTATAATAGATTCAAAATGACCAAGATTTTTGATCCACCTAATTTTAGAAGAATAATCAATTAATGTGTTGAATAACATGTATCTCATGGAATTAGAAATTGTTGTGTCCCATTCTTCAAGCTCCCTTCGAAGTCTAATCAACACTAATGGTTCTCTTTTTGATAACCCAAATGGAGCATCACATGATTCAGTTGTTATTTCTCCATCTCGGAATTCAATTGGAGAGTTGAACTTTCATGTGGAGAAACAACCTCTTCATCAGATTTCTCTTCCTCAGGACCTGATGCCCTTAATTCAATATTATTCTCTTCATAACAAGCCTTGGAAATTTCTGTTTTGACATAAACTTCCTTTTCTTTGAGAATAAGTACTGAGGGAACATTATTGTTAACAAGGTTCTCAATTTTGTAGACACCCTCTTCCGAAAAATCTTCCTGTAAACTTTGAGGGTCTGTTACTAAGAACGGTACAACCTGAGGATTGACATCTTCTTCAATTTGCTCCCCTACCCTTTCGGAGACCTCTACAACCTCAATATGGCTTTCAGTTTGCAAAGCAGAAGAACACTTAGATACTTGCATCATCTCCAGATTCTCTTTGATGTTGTCAATTATTTGAATGGCCTTACTACAAATGGCTTTCAGCTCCTGGTGTTCAGGTTGTTGAGCTATATGTTGCAATGAGCACTCGAAGTTCGACTCTTGAGCTTGCTGCCTTTTTGAAGCACTCTTCTTGGATCGAATTGGTTATGGACAAGACGAGACTACCTTCGTAGGATTCGTAGCATATTTGCTTCTCAAATATCTCTTCATCCATTTGCACGAACTTATAACTTCTTTGCTCTCTTCTATTCTCTCGGAATTCATTTTTCTCTACCAAAGGCTAGATTTTCCTTTAAGCCTCAAAGAAGCAATTTTAAATTTTCTATGATCTGAAAATTCATGAATTAAAAAAATTTCTTCCAACTATTCTTCCCAATCTAAATAGTATTCGATCCATTCTGAACCACAGAAGGAATGAATAGAAGCTAGAAGCTCTTCTTCTTCTGTAAGGTAACTTCTCGAAAATGTTTGGCCCCTTGTCAACATAATGTGGGATACAAATCACCAAATAATAGAATATACACAAGCCAAATTGGCTCTGATACCAAATGGAGGGATCCAAGACTCAAAGATTGCCAATGAAGCAATCGGCTAGACTATATTCCAAAATTCTGTCCACCAATCTTCAAACAAGCATAACTTCACAACCGTATGGAATCAGGAGTTGAAATTTGGAGGGACTTATACTAACAATTTCAGAATACACATATCAAAATTTTGGCCTCTAATTCGAACAGAACAATCAGTTATGATAAAATGAATACAGCTCACGGAATTAGGGTTTCCGGGATAGTTCTGGCGACTCGGAAACAAGCAACGAGATCTCCACAAACATACGTCCATTTAGCACCAATTTTGGAGGAGAAACCCTTAACAATATCAGAATGAATGCTACCAATTTTGAGCGCAATCTAATGAATGAAAGTAGATCAAATCCAAGTCATAATCTCAAGTCGGAATTTGGTTAGCGCAAAACAGATTCTCGGATTGACTATAACCTTTCCAAAACACAACTTTCCCATAAGAAACTTCAATCAAATCAGCCCCAAATCCAGAGTTTTGAAAGTTAACAGCAAGAACTTCAATATCACAAGATCCACTTTCAGTATTCGCAATAATAAAAATAAGAAAAACTACAAGGAGACCTCACACCTCCAATGGGAGAGGGGGTGACTTGCTCGGCCTTACCAAATCAGAAGGAACTCTCCAAGGAAATGTTGCTTCTTCTACTTCCACACCACAATAACCACCATGAGGAAGGGATGGTTTGGAGGAGGTAGTAAGATAAACTCGTCCAAGAAACAACAAGAAATGAACGAGTTGATGTAGAGAATGAATGGTCGAGTGGAGAGGGGAGGCTTCCACGGGTCTTCACACCAAGAAACAAACTAGGGTTTTCAATTCTTCAAAAGTCCCCTTCCAGCTTGCCTTAGAGGGGACTAAATATCCTCTAAGGACATTACAACAACAAGGACAAAATTGCTCTTAGAGAACACAAAAAGAGTCATGAGGCTCGGTTTACATGCAAACTGAGCACCTCTCAAAAAATGCAAACTACAAAAGAAAAAATAAAATCCACAAATAATATCCCAAACACAACCAGCAACAAAACATAAAGTGAGATGTAAAAACTTGGAAAAATACTCTTAGTTGACCTCAAAACTTCGATCCATTCAAAACTCCTTCAAACCGGAAAGAAAGGGGCTAGCTGATTAAGTCTGCGCGTCCTTGCCTTCATGCATTGGCTTCTCCGCAAACTCCACTGAAACATTATCCCGTGCAAAATAAGAGCGAGTTAGATAAGCACCAAACCTCTTGGCCTGGGCTTGGGTGAACGGACCTTGGCGCACATCACAAACTCTCAACTCACAACAAGCATTTATTCAAACACAATCAAAGAACATCACTCACACATTTTCTCATGCCAACTTTCTCTAAAATTCGACAGAGGTTCTCCAGTGTTTTTCCTTCTCCTCCAAAATCTTGTCCATCGCTCGTCTATTTATAGACCTCGAACAACGACTCTTCACTGTCCAGAATATAGAAGGCCACGGGACACAATATTTACTCACCCAGACATTTAGATAACCAACTATCACATCTGTTAAGCATTTAAGAAGACTAATATTAATGGCGGTTGGTTGATTTTCTTCATTGGTGATTGACCACCTTTTTGCCCAGCAATTGCCAATTCCTTTAGAAAAGTTCAACCTTTTATGTCGGTTGATCGACGTTGGTTGACAAAACCATGGTGATCGCTCGCCATAATCGACCGCAAATATCATGCAACGAAATCATTGACAATTTGGGAAAACAGTCACGCCCACTAATATTCCATTAACACTTAACCGTACCCCTCAATTATAATATCCATATTTAATCAAATAATTTCTCCCCAAAGTCACATCTACTCTGGATAATCATCAAACTAATTGCCCATGACTACACAATTGATCAAATCGCTCCTTAACTTTCAGTCCTCCAACAATGTATCCAAAAATAAATCATAACTCAATTGATACCTAAGCTTTCACTCCTTATAATATCCTTCCAAATATGTCCAATACAGTTTCTCTTATTAATTCCACTAACTATAATTGTAATTTATATTGTCCTATCTAACTCGAAAAATCATCATACAATTTTCCATAACTTTGATCACTTCCAAAACTAAATATGGACATAATTTGAGCAACGTAATTCACTTATTCCAAAATACATTTCTCTTGACCAATATTTCTAAACAGTCCAATTCCACTCCTATCGTTCCAATTTGTCATATAAGCCTTGTGCTTAGCTCAACGAAAATTCAGGATATTACATCTTGTGATGTAGGCTGTTAAGCCAAACACATCCAACTATTACTTTACCTTGTGGTGTTAGCAAAATTTAAGTAACTTAACAATTATCACTTTGAGTTGGAAGACTAAAACATTTTACAATGCACATTAAGATCCAACTACACACGTAAAACTTAAACATCCGTAACATTTTGTATACTTATCCATTTCGAGTGATTCTTGAACCCATAGTTCCCTTAAACAATGCTTATTAACATATTCAATCAGTTTAGAAATCTAATCACTTTTTCCATGAGTAATACATTCAAGACAAAACCTTGTTCTTGTACAATAACCAGTTTTTGTTCCACAATTTTCCATCAACTTCCAAAATTCATAACTTTCATTATATAGATCTAAACGACTTGATTCCAATGCCCATAGTTTCATCAAAGTGTCTATGTTAACATATTAAAATAGTTCAACAATTGAAAGTTATTAAGATAATTCGGTGCTATTAACATCAAAACTTCTATGTTTTTCCTAGTTTTGGATCAAACATGATATTAGGTTTATAATCATCAATTAATTGTGAAATTCTTCCATCCAATACTACTAGCATGCTATTATGACATAAACAAGTGTCTTTAAATCATAAAAATTTAGCATAAAATCCAATTTTGTGATCCTTATAACAAAACCTCAAAAATCATCTCATAATATCAAATTTCTCATTGTCCTTCTACTCATAAACATAACCAATTCTAAATATTACTTAACCTTCAAAAGAGAACTTTTGAACCTTCAACTAGCTGAGAGGAATGAGCTCCAAGTCATGGGTTAAATTGCAGAGTCAAGCTCCTTGTTTATAGAAGTTTAAGTGGTGACTCAACCACCCTAGATGCATCCAAGTGCCTTACAAGGTGTCAAGTATCCTCTCTCTTTTCCTTGATCAGCAAATTAGGGAGTTACCTCATCATGACACAACGTTTCTAGAATCTTTTTAGTGATTTGTCACTTACCGGTCGACCACTAATTATAGTTTGAGCGACTGCACAAAGACCTTAAAGCTTCATAGTTTTCATCTTTTGCCTTGTCCCGATTGACCGCCTCTTAACCTACGGATGATTGGACACCTCCTGCGGATACACGCACATCAGCTGTGAACACCAATACGTTCGCAGTAGCCACTAATACGTTTGCTTCTCCTTTTTCCTCATGATTCCCATGATCTGATCAACCGCAACTTAACTTCGGTCTATCGCAAATTCACCTAAGAGCAATATTAAAGCTTTCAGACGATCATCTAGATGTCTGCATTCCTCCTAAACTTTCGAGAAATCACAATTCTGGATGTCCACACTTCTTCCCCGGTCTTCCGCACCAACATCAAACCTTGGTTTACCGAGTTATTGCCATCCAATCAAACAATCATTTAATACCAAATCAATATCCATAATCTTCACTCATAATCCCCTACTTCATTCCTTCAACTTAATCCAATTCAATAATTAACCATGAATCTTAATATATCATCGTAATCGTACATCATATTTCTCGGGTTTTACACATTTTGCAAGTAATAGTGATTTAAAAATCAAATATCATTTCCACAAAATAAACTATTTAATCTAATTAGTTACATAAATTGATCACCCTACACTTATTTAATCATACAAAAAATTATTTTTTTAATAATCAAAATTAAGTAACCAAATGAAAATTACTTGTTTTTTACTTTTAGAATTGCCGTTAACAATAAAAGGCAAAACGTTTGACACACAATTGAAAACTTAAGATTTTAAATTCGACACATTATTTTCACCAATTTTAATTCTACCTCATCATTCAAATCATCACCTCGAAGTATTAGTCAATATTCAATTTTATTTACAAAACTCTTTGGATATTTTGTAAACTATTATTCCCAATTAAAACTCTCATATTCCTATGACGAAAAAAAAAAAAAAACAATAAAAACACAAACTTTTTTTTTACTACACATGTCATAAAATTATATTTCTTTATCATACGATAAATTGTTTAATTAATTCCTTAATAAAAAAATGAAAAATGACAAATCAACCATCATCCTTTACTGTTAGTGGCAAACTAACCATCATCCTTTTTTTGCTAACAATTTAACCACTGAACTTTAAAAAATTGCCGTCATGAACATCACCGTTAAATTTTTCAAAATCACGTTAACTTTCTCAAAATCACAGCACAAAATAACAAAAACCCATGGAAAAAAATGGAAGAACTCGTGATTTTAAAATAGATTTTCAGTGGAAAAGAGTTAATGTTCATGGAGAATAAATTTAGAAGATTTTAGATTTTGTAAAAGAATCGATTTAGAAGAATTCAGGTTTTATAATTTAGAAGATTTTGTAAAAAAATGTTAATGTTTGTAGTTTTCGGATGATTTACAATTGTTTTACAGTACATGGGAGGTAGAATTACAGTTTGTCTGAGTTTTTGTACGAAGAAGACAATGAATTTTTTTTATTTGCAGATGAACCGTTGCGGTTTCTCATCAAACCGTAGTGGCTTGATGACAAACCGCCACGGCTCGTCATCAAACTGTCGCGGTTCCTAGTTTATGGAACAAGAATCATAATTTTGACCTCTTCAACTTCAAATGATCATAACTTTGGCTACAAGTATCAGAATTGGCTCCGAAAGATATCAAATTGAAGCTCTCTTAGATATCTACGACTTGTCACAAGATTTACCCCGTGCCCCACATGTCTCAATGCCAAAATCACGCATGTAAGCCCTCAAATTTGCGATCAAAGATTTTAGACAAATCGAGAGTCATGAGACCGCAGCGGTTTTAGGACAAACCGCCGCAGTCTGATGACAAACCATTGCGGTTCGTCTAAAACCACCGTGGTCTCATGAAAAACTGCTGCAGTTCATCATCAAACCATGGCGGTTTCATGACACACTGCGGCGGTTTCACGATAAACCATTGCAATTCGTCATCAAACTGTCGAGGTCGTCATCAAAGCGTTAACGGCAAACGTGACAGCAATGGTAACGGTGTCAATTTTTCATAATTCAGTGGTTAATTTGTTAGCAAAAAAAATGATGATGGTTGGTTTGTCAAAAATAGTAAAGGATGATGGTTTTTTTATCATTTTCCCTTAAAAAAAACATGTGTCATTCTATCTAGATCCAAACCATATTTTTATTTTCCAATAGACATACAATTCTAAAAATCAAATATTGATGATCAAGCACTATTGAATATTAACAAAAAAATAGAATAAATAATTCAAGGTGATTTTCATGCATAATAAGGAGAAATAAGAACTAGATTAAAGGGTAAATGACAAATTAACCATCGTGGTTTGCGGTCAATGACAAGTCAACCACTATCCTTTATTTTCTAACAAATTAACCACTAACGTATGAGAAAATGACAAAGCCAACATTGCTGTCACGTTCCCAGTTAACAAGATGACATAGCGCCGTGGCGTCTTGTCTACCAACCGCGGCCCCATGATTTAAAAAAAAAAAAAACAGAAAGGCGGTGTCTTGAGACTCGTACACACCGCGATGCCGTCCCAAGACACCGCGGTGTCTCTCTTTTAACTCAGGGGTATACATAACCACAAACTCCCGGTGGTTTATTCTCAGGCATTTTGTAATCGATTTGCTAACCCTAGAAAATTTGGAGAGCTGAAGAGAACGACTGGCGATTAGCAAAGTTGAAGAATTTTTTGAAAAGCAAATGACATCTTTGAGTGATGAAGAATCTATTATTAATCTCTCAACTTGAAGTGGGACCCACAACCACATGTTTGCCCAATGAGAATGAGATACGTGAAATTGGAAATGAAGTTGCGATTGTGTTGCATTCTGTATCAGTAACTCTACACGAGGAGGACGATAAGGCCTTCTGTTCATTATGTCAATCCACTATTGATGAAAACATGGACATGGGCGAGAGTAGGCCTAGACGCCCAACACAAGCAAAAGGCAGCTTCGCTGGAATGAGCCTTGGCAAAAAGTACAGTTCATTGAACAAAATTAGAGAAGAAATTGTTGATCTTGCATTGAAGAACGAGTATGAGATAAAATTCACCCACAGTGACACATATCGATTGAGGGCTGCTTGCCAAGAAGGATGCCCGTGGCGGTTGCACGCCTAAAAAATGCAAGGTCAAATGACCTTTCAAATAAAATTTTACAATGACGTTCACACATGCTCGAGAAAGATGGAAAGTCGTCATGCTACTGCCAAATGGGTTGCAACGCATTACTTAGACAGATTTAAAAGTCAGGCAGATTGGGACCTTGCTTCCATAATTGAGACAGTGAGGAAGGAATTTAATGTCAACATCACACCCAGTCTTGCTAGAAGGGCCATAAATGCGGCGAAAAAAATTAACGAAGGTGATGGCAATGAGTAATACAAGCTCATATGGTACTATGCCGAGGAGATTCGGAGGTCGAATCCTGGAAGCTCACTGCGTGTTGACCTTGACATGAGTGTATTTAAAAGGATGTACATGTGCTTGGATCGATGCAAGAGGGCCGTGCGGAACTGTGGTAGACCGGTTCTTTGTTTGGATGGTTGCCACCTGAAGGGAGCGACTCCGGGCCAACTGCTCACCGCTGTCACCATCGACAGGAATGATGGAATGTATCCGGTTGCTGTAGCAGTGGTTGAAGCAGAAAATAGGGCTTCATGGAGCTGGTTTCTTGAATTGTTGCTCAATGATCTAAAAACCCCATCTGGCAATGGATGGACAATCATTTCTGACCGACAAAAGGTGCGGTTGATTGCTTTTGCCTTATGTGTTTATGTTATGCATTTTGTACTAATCTGACTAATATTATGAATCTTTGCAGGGTCTAGTGCCAGCTGTCAGAGAGGTGGCAGGGCAAGAAGACCATCGATTTTTCATCTGACACCTGTATGGTAATTTTAAAAAACAATTTAAAGGCTGGATGTTAAAGGATGCAATGTGGGCCTCATCTAGAGCCACAACTGTGAGGCAATTTGAGAGAGAGATGTCCAAGTTATTTTTGCTTGATCCGGCAGCCCACAACTATCTACAAGGAATAGATGTGACATGCTAGGCGAAACATGCCCTCTGCTCCATCCCAAAGTGTGACATAAGCCTTAACAACCGGAGTGAGTCATTCAACGCCAACATTCTACCAACCCGGGACAAACCGATTCTAAGTATATTCGAGATCATTCGGAAGGGTATTATGGGTAGGATCGTGAAGAAAAATGAAAAGATGGCTCGCTCGACGGGCCTTTTGTGTCCAAAGATTAGCAATCGGCTCGCAAAACTACAATTTGCCGGTTGAAATTGGTGCCCCCAGTTTGTAGGAGCTGTCCAATTTGAGCTCACCAATGGTAACAAATAATACTCTGTCAATTTGGCCAGGCGTACATGTACATGTTGACCGGCATCCCATGTGTCCATGCAGTCCCGTGCATTCACTTCATGAGGAGATCTCCTAAGGAATTTGTGCATGCGTGCTATCACTGGGAAACATACATAGTGATGTACTCCCACTTTCTCTGCCCTGTCAATGGACCAATCGAGTAGCCTCCTGTGACAAATCTTGATCCAATTATCCCACTGCCATTTAAAAGGCTTCTAGGAAGGCGCCGCAAACGTAGAATATGAGATGTGGACGAGGCCCAAAGCCAGACAGTGCTCACCAAAAGACATTTGAACGTCACTTGTGGTCGGTGTGGGCATGTTGGGCACAATTCCCGCACCTGCGATGGTGGAGGCAAGTCAAGTGCCGGGGCTTGCAAAGGGCGTGACAGAGGCAGAAGCGGCAGAGGAAGGTCAGCGGGCACATTTATGGGGTTCAGAGTTCAAGAGACAGCCCCCGAAACAATTCCTCACGTAGTCCCTGAGACAGTTCCCGACAGAGTTCCTGACACGCAGGTGAGCCCATTATCACATTTTGTTTTCAATTGTTCTTTGAACTATGCTAATTTCATTTGCAATGTGTTCTGCAGGAGTCTGATGCGCAAGGTCCACACACACAAACGTACACAAATGTGGACATTAACCTTCCGTGATACAACCATTAGATAGAATAGGTTTCATATATATGTGATTGGACCAGTTGCTATATTTGTAAATTTTGAATTGATAAATATGAATTGGTTCTTTTTTGGAATTTTGAATCATTAAGACGTATGTTTGTTGATTGATGCCATGGATAATTATTGACAATTGTTAATTGTTGACAATTGTTAATAAAAGGAATGTAACACTATCAATAATAGATGATAAGGAAATTGGATTATGATTGTAAAAAGCTCTCTGTGAAGTGCATTTTTTTAATGGCTGGTTTCTATTAAATAAATGCCTTGTGAATTGTAGTTAGCCGTGATGAAGGAAAATGGACAGTAAAGAATTGCTTATGCATGAATTGCTTCCTGTCAAGTAGTTGCTCTCTGTTAATTTGTACTCTGTTAGTTAACAAATTTTTACCAGAATCTCCCTTGTTTCTTTACTCCCCCAACGCCATTCTCATACATCCTGCACAAAATCCCAAAGCAATTCCAGTATCGTCTCAAGACATCATTCATCCAACATAAACTACAACGAAAATCCTTGAACTATACATAAATTACACCGCAAATGTACACAAATTAAACTAAACATTAACTACAACAGAAATCCTTGAACTAAATTATGGCGCCTTCTTCCTGGACCGTGGCAGTGGCCGTGGCGGGTGCAAATCCTTGATCTCAAAAGTTCCCCGCGGGTCCAAGAGAATTGCATCTGCTTTCTCGTACTACTCACCCTCATAATAAAAGATTGCAGGCTCGTGCTCATGGAATTTTTCTGGAATAGTGCATTGTTGCAGTACCCTCATCCCCTCACTCGTACACCTGTAGATGGCGTACGGACTGCAATGCAAAGGGAACAATTGCCGGTCAGTGACACGAAAAGCAATATTAAGAATTTACACAAGATAAAATAAATACTCCTTTTTTTCTGTGGGAGCTACAATGATAGAGATTGACTCCGACAACAATCGCTGGTAAGCAAATTGAGTGTCCAGGTCAACAGACAACATAAACAACCCTTGCTTTGGGTGTGTCTGAAATGTAACCAAATCATAAGATTATCTCAGTGAACATGAACATGAACTCACCCGGAGAAGCGATATGGTGACTTCGTGAATCCACCCTAATGTCAATAGATGCTTCTCTTGATGATACGCGAATACGGCTTCGTCATCGACCGCATAGCATTGCATATAAGTTCGGTTGAGAACTAAGATAAAATCTTATACACTAACATACAAAGAAGGCTTCTCACCATATCTGCCGTCCCGACTTGATCCAGAAAGATGATATCAGTGATGACCTACTGATCGTTGATCAGCTTTCCCCCAAGAACTGAACACGTCTCTTTGCTCTTCCGTGTATTTGTCTGGACATACATCTTGAATGTGGCCATAAGGTCCAGAGCCTAACAAAAAGTGAAAAGGCCGGCAGACTAACAAAGCATAAACAGGAATGAACACACATATATAACGAAATGAAAGACGTACCACGCGCACAATTCTATTGGGCCGAAGTTGGACCTAACTGCTCCCCTACACAGCTGGAGGTGCTCCTTGGCAGCTTCTGACAGGTTGGCTGCAAATCAACAACACGTCATTACGTGAAACAAAAATAAAGTAAAAAGTGGACTTTGCGTACAATGTAAATAACTTACAAGCGGAATGTGGCATCTGGTGCGTCAAAGGACGATGACGAGGATGCTGAACAAGCTGATCGCCTCTCACGTCTCTTGAGTGCGTCCAACATCTCATAGTTCCTCTCCTCTTCTTGAATATGCCACTGTTCTGCTTCGCAATGCCTCTTTGCTGCGAGCTCCACTTCTTGAATATGCGACTGTTCTGCTTGGCTATACCTCGTTGTTGCAACCTCCGCATCTTGCATATGCCACTGCTCTGCGGTATGATGCCTCTCTAATGCGATCTCCGATGCCTGCAACTGCAACTATTGTGCTATGGCCCACCTCTCTCCTGCGAGCTCCTCCACTCTTCGTAGCTGTATTTGTTGCATTTGCATGTGCTCCTCCATCATTTGCATTCTGTTCATCGACGCATGATGGTGCTCCTCTATCCTGCTCATCCAGGAGGACATCTCCTCAGGCATCGAAGTAAATTGTGATGACTGTGGAGGAGGCGACATTTCATATGAGGGGGCTGCATATGAGGCTCTAAGAGGGGTGGAGGTGTTGTCTTCTTTTTGGACTTGCGGAACCATTCCCCTCCAACTTGGGTGATACCCAATCGGTCCAAATTGGCTTTGTTGTAGACGTCATTAGCCCTCGCTTCAATTCTTGGCTCTTTCGCAGAGATGGGTACCTCAAACTACTCAACTATACTCTGGATGAGGCAGTTGTATGGTAGATTATTTGTTGGGTGGTTGAGCACCTCTTGCATGTGGCTCACGATGATATATCTGATGTCCACCTTTTTTCCTGTAAACACCTTCTCTAGAATATAAAGATTCATGCTGTTAACACGGTCTCGATGCCCATTCCTAGGCAAAATCGTGTAGGTAATGATCACGTGGATCACTCGGGCTATTGCATTCAACTCCTTGTCCTTTGGCTTTTTGTACTCGGCAACCTTGGGATCCCCATGCAACAATTTAAGCACCGCTAGACCTTCTTCTTGGTTGACAAATGGTGGCTCCCGAGACATGTGATAATATTCATCACTTGGCCCGTCCAGCACACATCCAAGTATTCTATTGACATCATTGGGAGTGAACCTTAACTCCCATCCAAAAAGGTACATCTGCACCTCTACTAGCTTGGTGTACAGTTGGAAATTTGCGTAAAACATTTTAATAACTCTCTCACAATAAGTGCCCCCCATCCAGCACAACCCGGCTAATCTAGCCTCTTCCAGCATATGTTGAATTCTCATTCCTATGAGAGAGTCAAAATCTACTATTTTTGAAACAAAAATGCCACGGTGTTGTACATCTTCTTCATACCATCTTTGCAATTGCCTGTCTTGAATAGTTTGGACCTTAAACCCGCTGTAATGGGTTGGAACTTGACCAATGAGGCTCCTACTTCTCCTTGTTCAAGCTCGATTGTGTCTTCATCTTCCACCGCCTCCGCAGGTTGAACATCTTCCACCGCCTCAGGTTGAACTTCCCCGAGACGTTCGATTACCCCCCGGGAGGCTTCGACCGCCACAGCTGCAACGGGTTCAATAGCCTCCCTCGTTGCCTTCCCACACTTCTGCCTCAATTTTTTAGTGCGGTAAAACATTGTGCTCACTGAGAGTAATTCGCCAACCTGCAGTATAATAACCCAATGAACAGTCATAAGTTAGTATAATAGTATTTTCTCAAATCGTCTCTCAGATATAAATCAAACTAAAGAACAAAAAATCTTTTTCGAGCAACACAATATTTATCACAATGATGGACCGAAAAGACAAAACATCATCAAATAATATCTATAAATCAAACTTCTTATGCAATAGTCAATAATGGCAGAAACAAGATTTCCCAACAATTCCTTTTTCTATGGAAGCATATAGTCCTACGATTTCATCAACTAATAAGGTTATCAAAAGAATTGTAATTACAATTGAAATGACTGACAATTATTGAAGTAACAAAAAAATTTAAGTAATTCAAGTCAAAACAGTACATTAACAATTATAACCCATCAAATGAACATAGCATATCCTCAACAAGGTTTTCATCAAATCTAAATTGAAAATGTCAATTTATAAATATATAATTTAATAAATCTAATAAAAGAAGTTATCTAGAAGGCAAAAATCTATCAGATCCGGCTCATTCACCGTGATTGAAGACACGCTCAGATGGATGGAGCTACGGCTCGATGCGCTCGGGTCGAGGTAGGGCTCGGTGCGTTCAGGTCTAAGCTTCGCGGTGATGGAGTTCGTCGGGACTCGATGCGTCGCTCTCGCTCAGGACGGTGTTCGCTCGTCTCTCTCAAACTCTGTTTCTTTTTCTTTTTCTGGTGTCTTGAGACACCGGCTTTTATAGTGTCTTGAGACTCGGGTGTCTTAAGACTTGGAGTCTCAAGACACCACCCTTCCGTTTTTGTTTTTTGAAAAATCACGAGACCATGATTTGTAGACAAGATATCGCGGCGCCATGTCAGCTTGTTAACGGCGAACGTAATAGCGATGTTGGCTTTGTCATTTTCTCATACGTCAGTGATTAATTTGTTAAAAAATAAAGGATAGTGGTTGACGATGGTTAATTTGTCATTTACCCTAGATTAAATAATAGATTTCATCGAATCCTAGATGACTAGCTTAATTCATGATGGTACTTCACATCTTCAAATCGGGATTTGTGATGGCTTCCAAAAGTGTTCGCTATATTTTGCTACATGACTCCTCCTTTTATAGTCTTTCACAAATCTTTTTTTATCTTGCATCAGTCCTCACCATGTGTTGACCATTTTACATTAGATAAAATATCTCTTTAAATCCTCTAAAATCTCACTTTCTCTTCTGTTGGATATTTTAAAAGAAATATGATATCTCATTTAATTTCTTTTATTTCATTGGACCTCCTCTCAAGGAATTATCTTCTGCTCAACTTTCTTGAATTATTTAAATGTTGATAGAATATTCTTTGAAGCATTTTGAACTCCATCTTATCATTCACTAGATGTTTTAATGAGACAGCTCATCTAATTAAATCTTTTTCAATTCTTCGACATCCAGATACATGGGATATAATCTTTGATTAATTCATTTAAATCTTTTTAATGCAGAAGATTAAGTTTTTTTTTTTATTAAATTTGTAACAATCAAAGCTTTGTGTACTATCCGTGATGTTGTGGCATTCTTATAGCAAAAGTATAATTTTATTTAAATAATATAATTGAAAATAAAGTAATATTTATACCAAATGAACCGATATAATAATTTTTTTCAAGATTTATCACATTTAGATGATTATAAAAAAGTTATTTCTCCCACCTTCTCTCCTTTTTCCTTTCACGACCCTCCAACATTCTTGTTTCTAAATTGAAGAAGTTTGATAGATATTTGTAAGGGCTTCTTGTCATGACATGGAGCTGGGCTAAAAAATTGTCAAGTTGAAAGACTTGATATTTGAAGAGGACCCGATTACTTAGCCCAAGTCTAATGGTTATTAATTTGTAGAGGAAGACTTAAAACCAAATTAAGTCACAGCCTACACAAGATAGGTCAAATTTCACATAGTGATCACAAGAATATAAGATATTACAATAAATTAAATGCATGTAGTACTATGCAGGAAATAAAATGTGCAACTTTCAATATAATTTATACAGATTGGAATGAAAGAAAAGTGTAACGACTAGAAATTTTATAAATCGTAACTTGATATTTGGTGAATCTTTTGTGTCCAAATTTATGATCTTGTCATTTTGTTCATGCTTGATTGAATAACTGAAATATATGTGATTTTAAGGATGAAAAATATTTATAAGTTAATTGTGTTTGGAGCACCCAACATAGGATGAAGCACGTCTGTTGTAAGTTAAAGGACGTCCATTGTGTTGAAATATATCCATGGTGAAAAGGGAAATTGCTGGAGTGTTGGTGTATGCGAAAAGGAATGAATCTGCGAGAGTGTTGGTGTATGCAGAAATGAATGTGTTTGCGAGATGTTGTGGTGATTAATTATTAGCAAATTTTTGCTTGAGGAGTGGATATTCGCAATGGATGTGCACATATCCATAGCGATAATGCATACTTCCAATGCATACTTCCACAATAAAAGGAAAGTGTCTACATGATGACTTGTCTACGGGATAAAAGACATCTATTTTAAGTTGAAGACATTCATTGCGCTGAAATATGCCTGTGGTGAATAGTTATACGGAGTTTTGATGTCCGTAGAAAGGAAAGTGTCTGCAGGATGACGTGTCTGCGAGAGTGTAAGTGTCCTTGAAAAGGAATGTATCTACAGGATGTCGTGGCATTTATGGATTGGTGAACTTATGTTTGAAGGGTGGATATCTGCAACAGATGTAAACATATCTGCAGTGGTAGCGAACTCTTCCACGATCAAGGCAGATGTGCTTGAGGCAATTTTTTTGGACATTTTGTCCATAGAGTAAATTCGTTTGTTTGAGAGATGAAAATTGAGACTTCTTGGCTAAAGGGGTGTGATCAATAATTGATTTAGAATGTATTAGGACACACTCTATGAGGAGTAGGAGAACAAGAACTCTTCATTTCAGCTAGTGACCCATTGATTTAAATTACGAGAAAAACTTGAAAGTCTGGGACAAACTATCATGAAGAAGATAGTTTTATCTGAATTCACAGAAGATTCTTCGACTTGAGGAAAGGGGAGGAATAACTCATTTGTGATACATAAAGACTTGAGGTTAGTAGTGTTACATGTGTATGGCCTAACTGCCTACATCACAAGGTGATAGGAGGCCATAATTTCTTGTATTCTACTTCTGGTTTGTGATGACTTGAGGATCTGTGTATTGGTTTAAATTATGATGTTAGACGTTATTTTCTATTTCAGTGCATTTATGATAACTCAATGATCTGTTGTTTGGTTTGAATTCTGACATAGGTATTATGTTTTTAGTGAGATGATAATGTTTCAAGGATTCGTTGTCTTTTAATTAATGTATGATGTTTGCTTGCATATGTTGTATGTAAGAAAGATGAAGAAGAAAAATATACATAAGTAGGTATGAGGACAGTCTATCCCAAAGATTGGACCAATGGGTACATATGCCCATTAGTTAGTTTTCGATTGATGTCAAGGCTGACTAATAGAAGGTGTTGATGTCAGTAAGTGTAACACCCCATAATTTCTTATCGTAAAACATGTAATTTGAATTACTTTTCTCTTTAAAATGCGTAGCGAAAGACTTTTTCTTTAGAAACAAAATTTGTCAAACAATAAATACATTTCTTTAGAAATCTCATTCATAAAATTTTGAATTCATGTTTACATACATTTTCTTTACAATTTCTAACCTCACATGGTTAGTCTTGTGATATCAACACAAGTCTGCTTCTGGGAGATACTTCCTCAATTGTGTCATCCCTTTTTGATCTTTCTTTCTTATGTATTATTGTTTGACTCATACCTACACCACAAGACTCATCGATAAGCCTATTGCTTAGTAAGTAATGAATATCTAAACATGTCATCAAATTTATAAATTTGTGTTGCATAAATATAAATTCGTGTTGCATAAATAAACATGATATGCATTTCTATAAAACCATGTTGTTTTCTTTTTTTTTCTTTCCTTTCTATACTTCAATATAATTAGCTCCACCATCAATCAAAAGCTTTGCTAGTGGCCGTACACATCAATGCATAACAATCTATCAAGATATTAATCAAAAACTTGCTAGCTACCATGCACTTCAAATGCACGACAAGTCTTGATAGACTCAACACTAATCGATTTGTCCATTATCATCTACCACGCACATCAATGCATGACAACCTATCACCTCTGGTGTAATCAACTCCAACATCAATCCAAAGCTTAGCTAGCGGCTGTACACATCAATGCGTGACTATCTGTCCCAACATCAATCGAAGACTCACTAGTGGTCATGCACATCAATGCACAATGACCTCACACCATTAGCCAGTCTGTCCTAACGTCAATCAGGACAAAACTAATAAACTCAAGCATGTCTTTCAATCCTCTTTATCATTCATACTTGAAAAACATATGCATGAAAAATCATTTTCATTCTTTTTCTTGAAAACATGATGCATGAACAATACATATTGTCATCATGAATCATATCCTCGAAGAACAATATAATTCTAACATTACATCAAAAAACACATCCTTGAGTATTACTTGTATCAACAATTTAACCTCACAACCTATTACATCTAAACATATCATCATGTAACTAAACCTAACAGCTAAACAAATAGCACATCATATAACAAGGCATAACATCAATGAACAACAACAATGCATCCATGACAATCCTTAATTTAACACATCATCGTAACATAACATACTAACATATACAACAACCTAGTATCTTATGGTGTAGACCATACCAAAAGCATACAACCATTACTTACCTTAACTTCTTAACATAACTTCCAGTAGTTAATGGACTTATCCCCTTGATCTTCAATACCTAGAACATGATTCAACATTAGCATCCATTCATGCACCAATTCCATTTTACCTTCACAGTTTTTATCCAACTTCAACAATTCATAACTCACGATATACTGAACCAATTATACTAATTCTAAAGCCTATATTTTCCTTGATGTGTCTAATATAATACAATAGAATGATTTTACATAATAATTTCATTAAGATGACCTAAGCTTCCATGTACCAAAACTATGCAATTTTTACCTATTTCATATCATTCAATGTTTTCTACCCCTAAATCTAACCAAAATTCTTAAAATTCCGTAAAACCATAAAGAGAACTCAAATTACCTTCAAAGGGTAGAGATAAAATCACAGTCTTTTTTAGGGATTCTTCTTCTCCAAACAAAAAGGATGGCTTCTTACAACTTATCAGCCTCTATGCATGGGGTGTCATCCTCTTGAACAACATACATGTTGATTCACCCCCATTTCCTCCTCTTAAATTGTAACATGTAATCTAATTTCAAGTAACTTTTTGTATTCTCAGTCGATCGCTCATTAAATCCAATCAACTGCTCCCTCATATATCAAAGAAAATCCTTTGCCAGATGATATGTTGCGGACGCTCAACCTTCTGTTGAAAGTCATTTATACACTATACCGGATGACCGCAACCTCTTATCTAGTCAATTGCATTTGCATCTGAGGCTAAATCCTTTCAATCTATCCATGGATCGGTCGACCGTACCCTTAACGTCGGGCGACCACAAAACTACCCGAGACAGATACATTCTTCATTGTCTTTGGATCAGTAGATCGCACTCTTAATCTGGCTGACCGCAAAATGACTCGTGAGCTTCTGGATGTGTGATCCAGATGTTTGAACTCTTTCGTAGATACTCAAATTTGCCTTGGACTGATCGACTGCACTCTTACCTCGATCGACCATGAATTAGTCCGAGACCATCACATCTAAATCCTTGTACATTTAACCTTTATTCTTCCTTTAACATCAATTTTTCCATAATACCAATCATCTTCTACAACTACAATTAAACAATATTTACATCCAAAATCATTAAATATCATCATTGCGTTTGTATAAATAATACGATAAAATTGGGGGTATTTCATTAAACATTTATGTGCATGACCGGTAGCGAAACTTTTGATTGATATTAGGGCTGTCTTGCTAAATGTTGTGAAGTTTTTCATGCATTGATGTGCATGGTGACTAGCAAAGCTTCTAATTGATGTCGAAGCTGATCAACCAAAGGTGTTAGGTGCGTTTTGTATTGATGTGCATTGTAGTTAATGGAAGACTTGATTGATGTCAGGTCTTTCTTCCAAAGGTTGGGGACTAGTGGTGGGTGTTTCATTGTAATGCCTACCCATTCCTAGAGAGATGAATAACAAAAATAAAGATAAAGAAAGAAAATGAACTAATGGCATAGAAATAGATATGACTTGCATAAATATAGAGACTATAATATACTCTTGAAGTTTACATGTTGCTTACTGAGTATTAGACCCATAGTTTGAACCTTGTGATGTAGGTGATGATTATAGTGAAAATACTTGTAACAACAACCTCAACCCATCCCCAGGCTTCTCGTGCTTTGCCACAAACATGGAAAGCAAGTAGATTTCTTGTATTAGAAGAGTGATAACAAGAGTATCACAAGTATATATGTGTTGAACTTTCATATGGGTTTGTAAATTAAGTTTTGGATAGTTCTATATGGATGCTAATGAATGCAATGGATAGATGTATTGTATTGGGAACATCTAAATATCAATGAAACCATCATTTGAGCTATGAATTTAAATTGTAAATCATGAGTTGTGAATTGACTTTAAAATTACGTCATTTGAGTGAAGAAATAGAAATAGAAAGCTATATCAATTCAATGTTAACACAACCTGAAGGTAGAGAGAGGAGAGAAATTGTAAGCTGAAGGAAATCCATTAGGGGTTGAGGAATGAGACAGTGAGGGTAATGGTTGGGAGGGTAAGGGTTAGGGTTTGGAGTTTGCTGAGAAAATTGCTCTGACTATTGTGCTCTATCTGCTATGGAGAATACTCTTTCTACAGCAAAAATGTGCCTTCAGCTGACGAAAGCAACTCCTTGGATCAAAACTTACTTTCCACAGTAGAAGGCACATTTTCACTACAAAAATCGCTCTTCCTGTGGCAAAAAGGTGCCTTCCACAACAGAAAGTTCTATAATCCTATATATAATCCAACACTACTGAGGCTTATCTTAGCAAACCCTAGATCTTTTTGAGAGCCGAAGTGGATTGCATCCAAGTGAATTTGAAGTGTTCTTAATTGTTGCTCACCAATGGCGTTGAGGAGAGGTAATGTCCGTGCATTGATAGCATCACCACACCCCCATGCACATACAATGTTAGCCTAACTAATTCTCTTATAATAAATACATTTATATAATGTAATTGGTGTGTGAATGTTTTGTTTTTCAGACACAGAAGAAAATAGGGATCAGGAATCCATTAACTGCGGATTGGAGGTGGAGTCGATGTCGACATTTTTGGCTCATGAGCTTTGTGCATTCAGACACAAAGCTGCTATAAAGATGCTTGCAATCTTGGCAACTGTAAATGATGAGGAGATTTGTTCATTATGTAAAATTGAAAACAAAGACTTGGGGAAGAGTAGGTCACAACCACAACTGAATGTTCTTTTATAAGTATGTGCTTGCATAAAAAATATAGTTTGTTGAATGAAATTTTTAGTGCCTCAAAAGGGTGGGTGCTGCAATTCCACATTTACTTGGTGGAAGGAAAGTGCATGAGATATAAGTGGGCACCCATCTATTCCAAGTGGACGCGTTTTGGGCTAGTGGTAGTAAACACTGGCCCAAGAACAAATATGTGTGGACAGAAGTTCATCTAAAGCAATATATGGTTAGGCTGAATGGTTACCCACTTAATATCAATATGGTATCAGAGCCAACCCAAGTTTGGTGTGGCCGATGAGGATGTCAAACCCAAAAAGGGTGGGTGATTGTAGTGCCCCAAAAGGGTTGGTGCTGCAATTCGACATCGATTTGAGGGAAGTAAAGTGCACGAGATATAAGTGGGTGCCCATCCATACCAAGTGGATGCATTTTGGGCTAGTGGTATAGGATGCTGACCAAAGAAAAAATCTATGTGGATCGAAGTTCATCCAAAGCAGACAATATCTGCTTAGGCTGCTTGATATTAAGTGGGTAAGCATTCAGCCCAAGCAGATATTGTTCACTTTGGATGAACTTCGGTTCGCACAGATTTGTTTTTGGGCTAGCGTCCTATACCACTAGCTAAAAATGCGTACACTTGGTATGTATGGGAACCCACTTATATCTCATGCAATTTATTTCCCCCAAGTTGATGTGGGATTGCAGCACCCATCCTTTTGGGGCACTACAATCACCCACCTTTTTGGGGCTTGACATCCTCGTCAGGCACACTAGACTTGGGTTGGCTCTGATACCATATTCATATGAAGTGGTTAACCATTCAGCCCAAACAAATATTGTCCATTTTGGATGAGCTTCGGTCAATACGGATTTGTTCTTGGGCCAGCATCCCATACCACTAGCCCAAAACGCGTCCACTTGGTATGGATGGTCACCCCCTTATATCTCATGCACTTTACTTCACCCAAGTCGATGTGGGATTGTAGCACCCACCCTTTTGGGGCAATACAATCACCCACTCTTTTGGGGCCTGACGTCCTCATCGGCCACACCAGACTTGGGTTGTCACTAATACCATATTGATAATACCATATTGATATTAAGTGGGTTGTCTGCCTATTGTGAATGGCCAAGGCCATTCTTTTAATTCAATCAAACCGGTTCACTCAGTGAACTAGTCCATCCCCTCTCCCTCCCTATTTTAAATTTTCCCCTTTTTATTCCTAATCCATTTTAATCCCAATTAACCAAATATATTATAATTCAATTTAATTAATATTTATTTTATTTTGATTACATTAATTTCCATAATATATAATCTAATGAGTACGGTCTTGGTAATACCCCGATAATTACTCCACTTAAAAAGTTAGGGTGTCACATACTCTCCCCCTTAAAATAAATTTCGTCCTCGAAATTTGCCATTCCTAGTACTCTCACTAACCCAGCTACGCATCAAATCTCTTCTTAGCTACCTCATTTGATGACGTGGTCCTTCTAGTGGTCCTAATACTTCATTTTATCTAGGCTATCTACTCCCTTCACATCAGAAATTTTGTCCCCACTACCGCCTTTTGATCAACTTGACTTCATCCAAGCTCGTCTCTCAATACCAAAAGTCGATCCAACCATCGTATTCCCTCACCACACTTCCACTGCGACACTTCGATTACATCAATTCTAAGAAAAGAAATGTCTCAATCAAAGCCATTCTTCAACATCAAGAGTAAAATGGCAACTTTCTTATATCCAATCATCGCTTCATTCCAATAAATACTTCATCGTTGCCGCTCCGTTCTTGAATTTGCAGCACCTTTCTCCTAAATTTGACATTTCACATCAAATCTTTCCCCACAAATCCTAGTGATTCAGTGCCAAGGAAGAGTCCCCACAACCTTCACACCACCAAAAACTCACAACTTGACGTCGTTTTCGCCTTTCCTATATGATTCTACCCCTCAAACCCATCGCACTTCGCCACTTAGGACCAAGCACTTATATTATTCGCTCACACTCCACGACTTCGGCATGTGCAAATGTACTCTCCACCATCAATCTGTCCATCTGTACAACTTACTCCAATACCCAACTTCAATGCTTAATTCGAATCCTACTGACGAACATGGAGTACCTCACATCAGAAACCACCATCAAATCCAAGTTGGTCGTACTACCCTACTAAACCTTGTCCTTATTGAAAATCTAACATAGCGCATTCTTAGTCAACTACCCTTCATAACCCTTCTTGTCCTTTGGCTTCGTCCTTAAACCCATACTTGTCTAGGCGACTTCGTTTAGCTATCTAGTTGATCTAAATTCACTTGAGATTTTTCTTTTCACTCATTTTCCAAAAATTTGGTCAGAGTCTCCCCTGTTTTTACACTCCCCCAAAGCTATATATCCTATATAAAAATCTCAAACTGTTCTAGAAATTTCACTAATCATTCATCCAAACTCAAAAATTCAAAATTTTATATCCAAATCCAAAATACATCATCCAAAGTATATCAGGTACACTCGCGAATCTACAATCTCAAAATACAAAGCAAAATACTCGTCATCACTAAGTCCACTAGTCCCTACAGGTTACCTCCTAACAATTCATCTATCAATTTAGAATAAGAAATCATGTATTAGTAAAGTATTAGGAAATATACTTACAATGGATGAAGGATTCCACATCAAGACATGTGCTGGCAGGCAGGCTACATTATCATTTTAACTTCTACAAAAATCGTTTTACTCAGCAAAACGTACCAGAGCTCATTTTAAAATGCAGTAAAACAAAACAAGTGAGCTACTGCCAATTTTAAAAATGATTAGAGCAGTTCACAGAATCATTTTTAAAACCTCTGCTCTGATACCAATTGTAACGACCTGAATTTTCGTAATTCCGTGAAAATGCGAGAATTTTAAAATTTCCAAAATACTCTTTTATAAAATGAAATCAGAGCGTGACGCTAAACATGGATCACTACTGACCTTTCGTTGAACTTGTTATGAAAACCAATTAATAAAATGCAGAAGCGTAAAATAAATCGTTTATTTAAACCATTGCGAAAGCGTAAATCATTTAAATGAAAGAACTAAACAATTAAATACAAGTTATTACAACAATTTTCTCTTCCCGCTCTAGCCTGGCTAGCCACATCTCGCTCGTGCAACCCTTCATCCTTACTTTATTATTTATTCATCTTTATCCTTGTTTTTGCATACAAGTACCTACACCTACACCACAAGTAAACTGTAAGCCCGAGGGCTTAGTAAGGAAAAGGGTTTAATAAAGTTATGAAATGCCTCTCTTCAGTCCTTTTTGGAATGGGGGCCACCCAAACTAATCATTTCATTACGTCTGTTTGTTTATTACTTTACTCTTACTTTACTCCATTTATTCCTTACTTGTATCTCGAGCTGGACTTGGGAGGTTTTTCTCGTGCAATGGCATAGTGCTCGGATCTAACCTTTTACTTGCAATCTAGAACTCCTGTACCCTATGAGGGAGGGGCTCCGCCTAGATTGCAGACTACATCCGCTACCCATTCACTCCCAATTCCCTTTTCTTCTTCTTTTTCTTAACATTTTACCTCACTTATGCATGCTTGCGTACCACCACCAAGGTGACACTTCCTACTATTTCTATTACCATGATGCATGACCATACATTCTCAACCTAACATGATGCATGATGCGTTATAACATAACATCCATAAGAATTGAAGTGCGCATTAGAATAAAAGTAAAACAGTAACTGTAATTGAAAGCGCGTATAAAAGGATAACAGGAATTGAAAGCGCACCACAAAGAACAATTAAAATATTGAATTGTAAATAGCGAAGCACTTAAGGAATTTAGCAATGATAATAGAACGCAAGGATAAGCGAAAGGGAATTCGAAACATACTATTAATTACATGCTTCCTACATTCATTCTTCTGAGTGATAATCCTGGTTAGTTATCTTTGGTGAGTTACATGCTCAAAACAGATTACAACTATTAAGTTGGTTAGTCATTTTAAGTAATTTACATGCTCAACTAGTTAGTTAATTAACATGCATCAATTACTTAACATATTAATATTAGCCTAGTTGGTTAATTAAACATGCTTAACTAGTAGTCAATTACTGTTGTTGTTACTCAATTAAACATGCTAACTAATTAAACATGCTTAACTAATTGATATGCATAAGTCAAGTAATAATTAACATACTTGGGTTAATTTTTATGTTTAAGTTGATTAACATACTTACGTCTAATTAAATTGTTTACATGCTTTAGATTACTAGATTGATTAACATGCTCAATTTCTAGTTAAGTTAATTACGCTAGTTAATCGGCATGCTCGATTACTTTAGTTAGTTGCCCTAGTTAATTAACATGCTGCTAATTTATTTACACATGCAAATTAAACATGCTAGTTAATTAGTTAAACATGCTAGTAATTACTTATTAGTCAATTACATGCTTAAAGAAGGGATTACCATTTATTAATTAAACAACTAGTTAAGTTAATGAATACATTGGAGTAATAATCAACATGGTCAAGTTAATTAACATGCTTATAGCAAAGCAAGGAAATGGCAGCTTATAACTCACACGGGGATAATTCAATCAAATACAACAGGATAATTACAACAAGTAAAGCTATAGAATATCTCAACAAGTAGTTCATTCTTTCTTTAAACATTCAGTAACCATTCATCACGTCTAACCATTTCATTTCCCTAAGCATTCTCTAAGCATTATTTGCAGTAAATAAAGTACAGGAAATAAGGAAACTAACCGTAGAAGTAAGAATATTGCAGTAATCGAACTACAAGAAAACTTAGGAAACTAACAGTAGTAAAATCAACCAAGAATAAACTTAACTCACACACACTACTTGTGGGTAGGGACTCCAAATGGCCAAGACACACCCAAATTCCTTACCTCGAAACTTTATCGTGCATTAGCACTAAATCTTTATTCTTCTTCTTCTTTGTACCTAATACCACCTACATACTAATAAGTACTCAAACAAAGCCAACAACCAATAATAATATCCAAGAAGGGTATGAAACCAACGACATTAACTATCAACCAATGTACGACATAATTTTTGATATTCAAAATATATTAATCCAACCCAACAATAGTATATTGTCAAACAGAGAGCATTATCCATAAACCAAATCAAGACAACAGACAACAACCAATGCATTCTTAACAAAACACCAGTTGAATCGTCCAAACATTTAAAGCATTCATCAACGTGCATAACACTCACTTAAATCTCACAATATTCCCACAATACATTACACTTGATATCAACCAACATAAAATTAGACCAATAGATTATCCAACGTAACCAATTAACTAACCAATTCCAACATATCAACATTCCATTGCGAAAACATAGAGAACATTAAGCTGTAACTAAATCGCAAATTAATAATATTCGATAATTCACAGATAAGCTTCACAGAGCAATTTCCTTATATCTCAATATAGTCATTCATACAACGAGTCCAAATTCAATAATCAATTCAAAGTCTCAACCCATTATTAGTTTGTAACAATCACAACAAACAACTAACACTACGTAACTATAATTAACAGAGCATATTTCCATCTCAACAATTTATTCTAATTTGATAGAAACAACATCTAATATGGACAGTTCATACCAATAGAGCCTAACCGATCATAACCTAGCAAATAACCGACGATCAATTATTCCAATAAAATCAACAGAGCAGTAACATCCAAACCAAATACAATATTCCAACATAACAGGATTCTTCCATTCAACACAATTTAAAAGGCAAGACATTTATCCAAACAGAGAACACAAACCACGTCCAAGCATAACGTCGAGAAATACCCAGCCAATAACAATCAAAATGCATAACACAATTTCTTGACAACAACATCCAGACATAACCAATTACCGGGAAAACAACCTTTCATCAACAAGTAACAAAGTCTTAATGGTTTATCTAATCACAATTATTTCAGAAAGCATACTTAACACCGCAGTACACACAGTTATCCAGAAATCCCACTTAACACCACAACACATATACCCTTAGTTATACAATTTGAATTTCGCATAATCAACATCACAACACATTAACTCAAGCAACTGAGCATTAAACATACACTCAACGTACCCCCAGTGCAGAGTTAAATCAAAGACTAACACAACATAATAAATCTTCCAACAACAGTGTACATTATCCACTTATTGACCAATAACAGAGCAGTAAACGGAAGGGGACAGAGAATATAAACTACAGGTTATGCATGCAGGAAACAATTCATCAATATTCTCCAAAAACCCAGATTATAAGTCTTAACATAAACCATACATTCATAAATAGAAAACCATACATTCACAAACAGAATCCAAAACATCAGAGGAGGGAACCTTACCAGCGAACGCCAACCTCTAAAGTTCCCAGCTCTGCCTCTAGCTTCATCTTTCTCTACTTCTCTTCTTCTCTTCCTCCTCTGTCATCCTTCAGCTCTCGGCCCTCAGCTCCCTCCCTGGAGCTCCTCGCCCCTGCAGGTCACGTTCCTTCTGCCTTCCTCCTTCCTCGGCTCAACCTCCAGAGAGCAAATTCTGCTCTCTACCCAGCTCACCCGAAGCACTCTACCAATCCCTCGTCCTCCAATGCATTTCGACATCTTACAGAGGGTACCCATCACTCTACCTCTGCCCCTCTACGTAGAGGCACTCCATAACCTATCCCTACCATCCACAGCTACAAGATCTACAATGTCTCCTCTGTCGACTATCAGCTAGAGCTAGAACCAGGGAAGAAAACAGAACCACAAGCTGGACCATGGCCTTCAGCCTGTCCAGCTTGAACCGCCAGCTCTCCCATCGACCCCAGGCATCGCCGACAGTCCACCGAAGCCAAATCCCCACTGCTGAGTACCACGCCGACCATCTCATCACTTCCGATGCCATTCATCCCCACTATTTTTATTCCTCAATCCGACGCCAAATCATTGCCGCAATAGCTCGCTTTGCCACCCACTGGGAAGGAGCTACCCAAGCTCGAGCTTTGCCAGACCCGTCGTTGCCTCGCTCGCATCTCCCTCCTTCTCCCTCGTCGCCTCTCTGCTCTCCCTCGATTTCACTCTCTCTTCTTCCCCTCTCTCTCTCGTTTCTGTCTGCCTATCGCGAATGGCCAAGGCCATTCTTTTAATTCAATCAAACTGGTTCACTCAGTGAACCGGTCCATCCCCTCTCCCTCCCTATTTTAAAATTTTCCCCTTTTTATTCCTAATCCATTTTAATCCCAATTAACCAAATATATTATAATCCAATTTAATTAATATTTATTTTATTTTGATTACATTAATTTCCATAATATATAATCTAACGAGTACGGTCTTGGTAATACCCCGATAATTACTCCACTTAAAAAGTCGAGGTATTACACAATACTTTATATCAAGATTACTACTAAAACTAAATAACTACAAGCAATTAACACTAACACATCAATTCTACACTAACAGAACAATTCATACTATTAGCGCAATAAACAATGTAACAAAGCACTTACAGTTGAAGAAGCATGCTGCAACCAATCTTGCGTTACCAGCAATCTAGAGAACCGCTTTAGACCCTATTATGCTCTGATACCATAATTGTAACATCCCATTTTCGTTTATGAATTTTTTGTAAAATTGTGAACATTTTAACAACCCATTAAAACATACTTAATTGACAAAACATCAGAGTATGTTACGGGGAATAAAAACATTTAAATGTCTTATAGAAATAACATAAATAAATTGCTTAAAATCCATAACAAAGTCTTTATGCATTTAAAATTACTTTTATTCATTAGAGCCATAACCCCTGAGGTTGTTTCGCGTATGGTAACACAAGCTTCCATCGCATCACACTTCTCTAACGTTCACTTCAATTGGCTCACCATTCATACCTACATCACAGGAGGAAAAAATGAGTCTATTGCCCAATAAGGAATATAAAACGAAATGCAACTGTAACCTCTATGACAACAGGTCTATAAGCCTCATATATCCGTAAGCTGGGTGAGAGTAACTTCTTTAGTTTTCAAACCCACCACTTAGATAAGTTTTTATGTAAGAACAACCTCTTTAGTTTCTGAACTCACTAAAAACCGGCCCAGTTACATTTACATTCATTTACCTTGGGTGAGAGCAACCTCTATAGTTTTCGAACTGACCCCCCCCCCCCCCCCCCATTTGAGTAAGAGCAACCTCTTCAGTTTCTGAACTTATTCAAACGAGTCATTTTCTACATGTGAGTAACTTCTTCAGTTTTCAAACCCACGTAGAAAACACCATTTATTATCTTCATTAGTAGCCCATGCAATGCATTACGTGCAATCCTACTAACATGTCTACATGAATGTCACACACAGCAGTTCATATATTGCAAACAATATTACAAACAATGACTATGCTTCAACAATAACATTAATACTAAACACGTTTCTATTAACATATTATACTATAATATCATACATCTATTTCTCTATCCTTGCGCATTATTTCTAACTTAGTCTTTAACAGTATGAGTACTATCTATGGTAACAACCACTTGAACATGAATTGAGGACTTATACTAATTAACTATTTTTATCATGTAATTAATTTAATTTTCCATATCTATATAATGTACTCATACATCTAATTTTTCCTTTTAATATAATCTAATAAATTTCTATTTATTCTAATTCACAGAGGGAATATCGTTTTAAGCAAATTATCTATTCATAGATTTTCACTAATGACTTAGTTACAATATTTATTTTAAACCATACAATTATCGGACTTACATTTATCAGGAAAACCTATATTATCGAAAGAAGAACACATGTAAACTTTGTTTACAAAAATATACTCCAGTCATCATGCTCTTTATTTATTATTTGCAACCACTAATTAGATCATTAACCAACATATATCAACTGGTTGCATTATCCTAAAACCTAACGAAAGTGTACAAAAAGTATTCATTCCAACAACAACACCTTTATTCAAGGGTTATATATCTCTAAAGAAAGTCATACATAAAGAAAATTATGTATGACTAAACTGTTGATTGGAAACATTTGCGAATGCTAAAATGCTGCTAATGCTAAATGTTAAATTTCTGAATTAGAGTATTTTTTAAAGATTGAGAATGCTAAATGTTGACTGAAATGTTGATTAAAACTGTTCATTGGAAATATTTGTGAATGCTAAATGTTTAGTGTTGATTGGAAATATTTGTGTTATTTGTAATGGTTTAATTTTACATTTTTCATGTTAGGATGGAAAATAATATTAATAATAGCAGGAAAAGAAACAAAACATGTGAAGCGTGGAATTACTTCACTAAAATAGAACCAATAGAGTCAGATAATCCTCGAGCAACTTGCAATTATTGTGGAAATTCATATGTTTGTCATCTAGTAAGAAATTAGACTTCAAACTTGAACAAGCATGTTAGTACTTATAAGAAATTATTGGCTAGTTTAGACGAGACACAAAAAACATTATTGTTTCGTAAAAAAGAGAGTAGGAGCAAGTAAAGTTAGTTCTTTAATGGTAAAATTATTTAGTGCAGAAAGATATCAAGATATATTGGCTAGAATGATTGTGATTGATGAGTTACCTTTTAATATTGTTAATGGAAAAGGTTTTATAGATTACTCAAATGAGTTAGTACCAAAATTTATTGTTCCTTGTCACAAAACCGTTGCGAACGATATATTTAAGCTCTATGTACAAGAAAAGAGTAATTTGAAGGTTTTTTTTTTCTCAATTGCTTGGAAGAATATGTTTAACCACTGACACATGGACTTCTATACAGAATCTAAATTATATGGTTGTGATTGCTCATTTCATTGATGCAAATTGGTCTTTGCAAAAAAAAAAATATCAATTTTTGTGTTATCCCTAATCATAGAGGAGAAACTATTGCTATGATTATGGAAAAATGTTTATTAGATTGGGGGATAGAGAGAGTTTTGACAGTCACGGTTGATAATGCTTCTACCAATGAAGTTGCTTTGAATCATTTGGTTAAGACAATTGAAAATTGGAATGGTTTGGTGCTTGATGGAGATTTTATACACGTCAGATGTTTTGCTCATATTGTAAATTTGATTGTTTGCAATGGCCTAAAAGAGCATAATGATTCAATTATGAAGATTCATAATCGGTGAAATATGTCAGATCTTCTCCTTCTATGATGTAAAAGCTTAAAGCATGTGTGGACAGTGTGAAGATTACATGTAAAAGTAACGTATGTCTGGATGTTCCAACTCGATGGAATTCAACCTATTTAATGTTGGACACTGCTGAAAAGTTTGAAAAAGCTTTTACGAAGTTGAAAGAATATGACACTCAATATGTATACGAATTTCACCAAGATGACAATGTAAAAGTTCCTCCATCTTATGAAGATTGGTGTGTCGTTCGTCAATTCACAGTATTCTTGAAAGTATTTTATGATGTGACATTAAACGTTTCATCGACTTTATGTATTACTGCCAATATATTTTTCTCAGAAATTTGTAAACTTCATAGAGTTATCAAGAAATTTGCTGGAAGTGATAACTCATCACTAAGAATCATGGCATTTAATATGCAAATTAAGTACGAAAAGTATTGGGGAGATTTTAGTAAAGTCAATCATTTTATGTATGTCACTGTTGTGCTTGACTACAATATAAGTTGAAGTTCGTGAAACATTGTCTATTGACATTGCATGGATTGAAGATGACCAATGTGTTGATAATAGAATTAGAACATACAATTAAAAGGTTGTATGTTGAGTACAAAATTGATTCACCAACAAATAACATAGAACAAGTTTTTACTTCTGGCTCTATGATTGAAGTTATTCATGACGATTTTGATGACGGTGAGTTTAAGTCTACATTTCACGCATCATTGAAAAATGAAGATGAGTCTGCCAATGGAAATGAAGTTGAAAATTATTTCTCTGCAAAGCTTAAGAGTTTTTCATCTGAAATGGATATATTGCGTTGGTGGAGAATGCACACTACAGAATATCCAACTTTGAGTAAAATAGTAAGAGATGTGTTTGCTATTCCTATTTTGATAGTTTCCTCAGAATCGGCATTCAGGTGTGGTGGTTAAGTGTTGATTCATTTCAGAGTTCCTTAGCTCCAAAAACTGTAGAAAGCCTCATTTGTCTTCAAAGTTGGATTCGTGATTCCAATAGACATGCAAATATTTACGAATCAATGGAAGAAGTCATGCCGTTTGAAAAAGGTATAATTACTATTAGTTCTATTCAATATTATTACTTATTAGTTTGTTTATACGTTAGTTTAATTGTTTATTATTTTTGTAGATTTGGATGATTTTAGGACGATATCAAACAAAGGGTGACATTTTCAAAACAACTTTCTCTCAAGTGACACTAACAATGTTTCTGTTGATTCTTCCCTTTGATTATTTATTTCATTTTTCATTGATAATACTAATATAGTTTATACATTTGCAGAATTTTTCCACTGGTTCCTAGTGAAAGGTATTCCCGTCGATTTTTCAACCTCCAATTTTTTAATCAATTTTTTTTAGAGGCATGAGAGCTTGAAACTCAATTACATGGATTAATCAAATAATTATTTTGTTTGTTTGGTACTGTATGTTCTCGTTTTTGGCTATTCATGAAGTTTAGTTAAATTATTGTTTGATTAAATCATTGTTTAATTAAATCATTCTTTGAATTGTTCCAAGTTCTAGTAAATTGTTTAGACAATAAAGTCTTGTAATATAGAACAATTTTTGCATGATCTTCATACTACTTTATTGCTTAGAAAAATAAAGACTTGTAATATAGAATAATTGTTGGAGGCTCTCCATAATACTTTAGTCTTTAACCTTGGAAGACTCAAGTAGAACAGTTTTTTTAATCTCATTTTTTAACAAATATGCTGTAGGCGTATAGACTAACGTATAAAATGAATAAACTATAATGGATATTCTCCAGGGGTATAAACACAGCAACTAAATGAATATTATAAAATGAATATTCTCCAGGCTTATAAACACAACTGCTAAATGGTTCTACTAAATCTAAAAATTGCTATAACCGAACTTAAAATTGGATACCAGAATTTTAATTTCAATGTCTAGAAAAAAACTGAATTAAATAAAAAATCGAACCGATAAAAACCGAAACCGAGGTTCAATTTTGACTCGGTTTCTTATGGTCTTTGGTTAAGTTTTTATAACTTCCCGTAACCTTTTTCCGTATAAATTTTTCTTTTCTTTAAAACCACCATAAAACCATTGCGTAATAAAACACCAGAGTAATAAACAGCGAAAGTCTTAACATACAAAACACACAGCGGAAGTCCTTTACATTTTCAATACTATAAACCCATTGATTAAATAAAAACATTAGTTAAAATGTTTATTTAAAATCATAAAATACTTAAAAGTCTTTAAAACATTTATTTCATTCCATGAGGCATAACCACAGGTCAATGTCGCCGATAGCACAAACGCCTACACACCAACACTCCATCAGCTACATCTATTAACAGCTTTATCTATTCATCTACTCCTTACCTACATGAACGGGACTTAACTATGATCCTAACGCTCAGTACGTGATATAAATGTAAAACATAGAATTCACATATAATTACTATAACATTGCATAAGGTTTCCTGTTTTGTTTATCTTTTACTATTCATGTCTTATATCGTTATTTTATTTGATTTTATATCGGGCGTATTCAACCGAACCATATAAACATCCATTTACTATTAATATGTCGGGCGTATCAAACCAAACCATATAAACATCTGTGCCGAGCGTATCCAACCGGACCATAGTTGACTTCTGTCTCGAGCGTATCAAACCGGTCCATAGTCGTTTACTTGAAATCTGTGCCAGGCGTATCAAACCGGTCAACAGTTGTTTACTTGATATTTGTGTCGGGTGTATCTAACCGGTCCACAGTCGTTTATTTGATATCTGTGTCGGGCATATCTAACCGGTCCACAGTTGTTTACGTGTATTCCATTTTCGTGTATTTTAAGATTCTTAGTCTTAACGTTATCATGCACATACAATCCTATCTAGCGTGTTCCTTAATCGTACCCTTAAAAAGTGATCCGTCCTAACTAAAGAACTGAACTTAATCTATAAACATACAATTCATAACAATCAATAACACAAATAGTAAACACCCCCTAATTCCCTGAGATGTAGGTCCTTTCGGACAAAGCACATGCAATAGCACGTACCTGAAATCCTTAGTTTTATGGTTTAACACTTTAAGAGTCTTCACAAAAGCCTAATTATTAACAACATGAAATAATCAATAAATATTCCTCAATAAATAACCCTAATTACTAACAATTCATAGCCCAACAATCTCCTTAACTCATCCTAACAATTTACTCCAATAAGATATATCTTAACAATATGTCTAACAATGATAAATCCTTAATCCAATAATCTAACTTATTCATGTCAATATACTTCTTATCATAGAACTAACAACCTAAACCAATAATCATATATTCCCAATAATATATGTTCATACATATGCAGTGACCAATTTTTATCCAACTAGCAGAGTACATAATCAATACAGAAACTATTCCCCACAATTAACTCCACATATATCTCATGTTTAAACAACTTATGCTCATTGTGTGATATCCCTAATCCAAAACATATACTTTTTATTAAAACCATTAATCACCTATACATGTTCCTCAACTAACATATTAAAACAACAAAAGAACACATACCTCCATATACTTTCCGCACGATAGTCTATTGTATTAAATAGTATCCTCCCTCCAAAACCATACAACTCTTAGGTTTCACCTCTATCATTCACAAGCCTTCACACTTTAAACTCACAGTTTCTCTCACTCTTACCACCAATCTTTCCCAAAGCCTTCACTTCTAAATCCCCAGAATCACAACACTTTGACAGAGCTTCTGCATGCTTCTTCTTTTTCCAAACCTCACTGTCAATTCACAGACTCAAATTCCTTCACTTCATGTCTGCTTTCTTCTCTCAAGCTCTCAAACCTTATCGTATACTAAATGTTTCACCATTCATTCTTCACATTATCCTTCACTAAATCCAATATAGTATAAATCATATACTTTCAACCTTATAATATCCAAAGGTGTCCAAATACTTCTTCTCTTAGTATTTCCACTGACTATCAAACTAATTGATATCGTCCAATATAACATTAAGTTTCACTAAAGAATTCTCTAATTGACTTCAATCCTTCTCTTAATCTAACTATGAACATAACGAGGTATCATAATTCACTTATTTCAATTGTATTTCTCTTTACCAATATTTTTACTTGTCCAACTTAGCTCCTAATATCCAAAAATTATCACTTAAGCTATACTTTCAGTTCAGTGAAGATTTGGGATATTACAATTTCTGTTTTAAAATTACAAAATCGAACTGAGTCGGTTCAGTTCTATTTTGACAAAAAAAAAAAAAATCAAATCGAACCGACCATTTCCACCCCTAGTTGCTCCAAGAGAAAAGAGAATGAATTACATTCATCATGCACCCAAAAATATGATGGATTTATTCAAGATCAAGCATAAGTGGAGATTCAAGTACAAGATTAGGAGAATTATGAAGCTATCTCAAAATCCGCCTAGAATCTGACCTCCGAACACTCATGGGTATTTGTTGCATTCTAGAAGATTTTATATCAAAATCTGTTCTTCATGAAGATTATAGCTAACATTTCAAGGTATCCACAACATGGTTTTTTGTTACAAGTGGATGTCATTTTCTATGTTAAACATTTCAATTACAGAGACCTAAAATCCAGCCAAGGACCTATTTTGTGTGATTTATTATTTTGAGGTTACTTTTGTAATTTGGTTTTTAGGGCATTTTTGATATAATCATTAAGGCACCTTTTAGGGGGATACTTAAGGCCTCCTTAAGCTCAGTTGAACATAATTTTTTAACAATTTGAAGCTGAAGTCTTTTGTGTTTTCGGAGCTCCCTCCAATATGCCCCAAATCGGTTCTAGCCAAGGAGACTTGAGGCATGATTCCAAACAACTTCCCTCCTCAGGTGTGTCTACTTTTTGAGGTTGGATTTTATGTTGTGAATCTCCCAGTAGCTTAACATAGCTGCTAGTCTAGATAGGAGGACGTTTAGAAAAGTGGAGAGAAAGCGAGGTGGAGAGGTTTCTTCCAAGAGATCCATTGAAGTCACAGCTACAGGGCATAGGGTTTCCATGGACTACTCGCATGTTTACTTTTGTTCCATTCTATTCTTTTCGAGACTGGTTCTGTAATTTTTAGGGGTTGAAGCCTTGCCCTGTTTAATAGGAAGATTTGAGCACCAATTTGGAGTCATTTGGATTTATATTCAAGAGTATATGTACGTTTCTTTGCTCGTCTCCGTTTTTGTTTCTGTGAGGATAGTTTTAGAGCAGAACCTTGTTCCATTCATAACTTGCATTCCACAATGAGTTTAAACAAGATTTTTGAACTGCATTATCTTCTCTTATACTTTTTCAATTTCTGAAATTTTGGTTGTGTTTGGCTGTATGCATTTGAAGACACGCTTGCTTGAAGTTACTGCATTGTTTTTTAGTTAACCGATTGTGCTCCTTTTTGTTGAATTGATAACCTTGCACTTGGAAGTGCACCATTTGGTATCAGAAGCCAGCCAACTTCGGTGTAACCATAAGGGCAAAGGCCTTTCCCGACAGGGAGAGGGTGATGGTAGTGCCATCCCACATCGGATTTTGAACAACTGGGCTGGTCCCATATAAGTGGGTGGTGGTCATTAGCGCTTGAGACACATTTTGGGTTAGGCTTCTCGAGTCTTGGCCCAAGAACAAATCAATTTGGGCCTCGCAAGCCCAGAGCGGACAATATCTCCTTGGGCTGTAGTGATTACCCACTTATGGTACATCAGTTCTCCTCAAAGACATACAACTTGCATGCATGGAAGTAAATTGACATTTCAACCATTTTATCAAACTATTAGCAACTAACCACAGAAGCAATGTGAAGAGGTATCTTTTATCAAAGGCATGAGAGACATACAGAGAGACCATGATCAACAATAATCTTATCCTTGAAACGAAACCATCAAAGGATATAAGTAGTAAGAGCAGTAAAAACCATTGTCAAAAACCATAACTTGCAGGAAACAGACCAAACAACGTATTCATCAAACAATCCTACTCCTGCGACGTAGGTCATTGGGGACAAAACACAAGCATTATTCTTTAAATCAGGTAGTTCTTCTTTTCCTTCCGCAGCACCCTCCTTCACCGTTGACAGTACTCTCAAAACAAACTCATAGAGGTAGTTTTCTCTCCAGTTTTTCCAGAAGGAAAATCTCCTAACCCCTATGTCCTGTTTATATATCATTCTAATGACCATTCAGTCTCTCCTCAAGGTGAAATGTCGAGAAAGAAGCGTTGGATGTCATCTGAAGTGCCAAGAGTCACAGCTTTCCGTTTCTGCCATTTGAATATCATTTCTGGAAGGTGATAAGAAACGGCAGTCAATCATTTTAACTCAAGGGTGATCGACCACTAGTGCATTGAACGTCCGTCAATTTTGGCCTTCAATGTTGCCGGTTGATCGCGTCGGTCGATCGATCTGGATGCGATTGACCACCATGATCGACTGCCAGTTCCATCCTCTATTTTTCGTTTAATATTTATCTTTAATTCCTTAATTCCTTTAAATCCTTATTTCCTTTACATCCTTATTTCCTTTAATAACAAATATTTATATACCTAAAATTCCAACACTTTATGAAAACACCAATATCTCACATTTTCACTTAATTCAATAATTAAATACCCTGTACATTACAGAAGGGCTTAATCTCGAGTCTACCCGGTTACAATCCGAACCACCTCCCCAACCTCCAATTCCCCTTACATTCATTTCTTTTATCCATTTTCTTCTCAGAAATGAATACCAACCCATACGTGGAATTTGTAATGGTTTCCATGATGCATGTCAATACAATATTAAAATCACAAAAATATACACGAATATATCACTCCTATCACCTACGCAACCCAAACCAACCATCAAAGAATCCACAATCCATATCACCAAGGAATTTCTAAGATAAAAGAGCGGTTCTGAGATATATTCTAATTAACAAACTAGAAAACTAATTAACGAAGAATTTAACGACATTTAACATTCTAGCATATTTAAAATAGAATAGAAAAAAATAGCAAGGCAACAGATATCAAACATGCTTGATAATTAAACGAAATACAACAAATATTATCCAACCAAATAGTTTCCAAATAGATAGTTTCCAAACATATATTATCCAACCATAAATTATCCAAACATATATTATCTAACCATAAATTATCCAAACATAAATATAAACATATATTATGTAATACCCTGATTTTCCATAACGGATATCAAACGTGCTTGATAATTAAAGAAAATACAACGAAAGTTAACATCCTATTATACTTAGAATTTGACAGGAAAAAAATAGTGATATCATGAAGGAAATTCAATGTTATTTAACATTCTAACATGCTTATAATTGAATAGAAAAACAACAGTTGAATCATGCTTGATATTTGAAGAAATACAGCGATAGACAAGTACCAACATGCTCAGAACTGGACAGAAAACAATAATGAATTCATGAAGAATATGCAGTGATATGCAATGTGCTATCATGTTTAAAATTGAATGCAAAGACAGTAGCAAAACAGATATAAAATGTGCTCAATAATCGAAGGAAATACAGCAATATTCAATGTCTACCATCCTAACATGTTTGGCAAATGACAAGAAAATAGCAACATATAATTTGGGAAATGACAGTGTTATGTGAGCTACTAAACATGCTTGACGGTTAGTTGAAGATGTAACGAATATAAACATAGTGACAAATAATAGCCTAATATCTAGTGAATGAGGACAGTGGAGTAGAGTATAATAAGACGTTCTATTTAACAGCAGAAAATTCGACAATGGAGTTGTTAACGAAACCAAAATCCAGCAGAAAAATGAGTAATACAATATCCCATATAGAGCAGCAGAACAACACTCTAGAGAACTAATAACAACTCATAATATTGTGATTGTACATGCTTGACAGGTTAAAGGGACAAGCAGTAATATCAATCCTTGCATTAAAGAAATTGAATTAGAATTGTAACACCCTGACTTTTTAAGTTGGATAATTGTTAGGGTATTACCAAGGATGTAGTTGGAACATTAAGTCAAGGGGGTATTTTCGATAATGTTTTTCCCGTATACGCGATGTAAATTAAGGATGGAGTGACTAGGACATTACGTTGTGTATTTATACGTGTCATTTTATGACGCATATTTATGGGGTAAGTGTTATGGGATGAGAGCTAAGTAGGGAAAAAGGTGAGGAAAGGTTGTTCTGGGCTTTTTCGGATGCCTGCGGACAAGTTATGTCATCCGCAAGTGCATTGCTTGGCGTCCCCGACGCTTTGGATGCACTAGGACGGGAATTTGCATCCGGATGTGTCTGGAAATTGACTTCCGGACGCATGCGGACGAGACGTGTCATCCGTAAGTGCATTGCACGTCGCTCTTTAGCCTTGGGAAGACTCAGGAGTTGGTTTCGCGTCCTGACTTCACTGTTGTCTTAGAGTTCCGGACGCATGCAGATGAGTCTGGACGTGGATTAGCCGTGTCTAATTTGAATCTGTCCAATTCCAGGACACTATCGGACGCATGTGGACATATGCGGACGTGGCTTGGCCTCGTCCGAATTGAATCTGTCTAATTTGTGGACAGATTTAGACGTGTGTGGATGCTTCATGAGGACACCAAATTGCGTCTGAATGCTGGTTGAAAGCGGTACGGAATGGGTGAGGATGCCATTTCTCGTCCGTGGCCACGATTTTTGCCTTGGGGATTTTACTCATGCAGATGAATGCAGACGAGACCAAAGCATCTGCACTCATTCAAAAGTCCCAGTTCAGCATAAAATTAGGGATTTAAAATCAAAATTCTTGTTGTGTAGTCATTTTACTCCACATGATTTGTCGATAGGAAATCTCCTATAGTGTAGGCGTCGACCTCCCCCTGCCCAGCCCACCTCTCCCTCCCCCTGGGTGCCTATGAATTTTCTCCCTCTTCTAGGTATAAACTACCTCTTCTCTTCCTTTAGTCCTGCATTTTCTCCTCTGCTATGTGAGCTCTTCTGTCCCTGGGATAGAGCTCTTCTTGCGTGTGGGTGAGCTTCTGAGTGAGAAAAATTATGTGCTAAGTGTGAACGTGAGTGAAGTGAGGTGAAAGCTGAGGAGTGAGCTATTGTGTTGGAGTGCCGCCGTGAAGCTGCTGTGAGCTGCTAACCATGAGCCGAGTGGTGAGCTGTGGAGTGCTATCCCTGTTAGTTCTTCACTTAGGTAAGGAATTGGGTGAGTCTTATGGAGGCCCTACACCACAAGTAGGTGTGTGTGAGTTAAGTTATGGTTGGATGGTTTCTGTCATTAGCTTTCTCTGTATTGGTTGACTCTACTGCTATTAATTTCTACAAATTTATATGTTGTTGTTGATTTCTGTAGATGATTTCCTTGCGTTGGTTCCTGCAATTTAATTTCTGCAAATCCGATATTATGTTGTTATTTCCTTGCTATTCCTTTACTGACATCCAACACGTTTAATTTACACAACTCATAAATTAGAAGGCGACCAAGTTAATTAGCTAGAATAACTAATAGGAATCACACTTAACTAACTAGAATCTCATTGAGTATGTTAGTAAATTAGAAGGAAAGTATGTTTAACTAGGTCGCGCATGTTTAGTTAACTATTTGAGAATGTTTTAAGCATAAATTCTTGTTTATCAAATGTTTAGTTTTCCAAGCATATTTAGTTAATTAAATTCTATTTTTCACTGTTAACCCTTTCCTTACTAAGCCGTTAGGCTTACAGTATATTTGTGGTGTAGGTACTCGCAGGCAAAGATAGTGTACATATTAGAAACATGGATGAAGAATTTGCACGTGCGAAGCTTGTGGCTGGCCATACTATGAGAAGTAAGAGACAAATGGGTTGTAATCAAATTGTATTCACTTGTTTAGTACTTATAAAGCAAAACAGAGGATTTTATAAACGATTTAAGTTTGCAAATCAGTTATGTTTTCACAAAAGATTTTATAACTGCTTCCGCTATGTTTCAATAAATCAGCTATGTTTTCATACAACTGCTTCCGCTAAGTTTTAACGAAGAAAAAGGTTTCTAACGGCCCGACTTGCACACTGATATTCTCATAACAAGATTTTTAACAAAATTTTTTAATTTCAGCGAGTTTTTAAAGGAGAATGAAAAATAGGGTTGTTACAAGAATGAATAGCCAACCCTTATACGACAGCCAATTTAAATCAAGGAGCAGCATGTAACCAAAGTAGCAATCAATAGCAGGAAAATACCCTAGATGAAACACTACCGAGAATTGATCAATCAACAGTGGCAGAGGGTTAACAAACCAAGGAGTAACCAGAATTTCTGGCATCATAGATCATCCAGAATGCATCCAAAATATAGGAATGTCAATCAACAAAACTAAGTAGGGGACAAAGTCCAAACCATAAAGAACTAAACATGCCATTTTGAATTGAGGATTAACCTAACCACTGATAACTTCCAGCTAACAAACCAGAGGGTAAATCAAAATCCAACCATAGTTAATACTTCATATAACAGGGAAATAAACCACAGTTCAAACGTTTCATATCAGAGGCTAACTAAGCAAAGACTAACATTGCATAATCGGCCAATTAACCAAACCAGGAGCAGGAGTATCCAACAAAAGTATTATCAAGAATCATCCAGAATATGGAAACATTATCAACAATCATGAAAAATAGACGCTACTTATGGTGTAGGGCCTCCACTAGCCAACGACTCTACCCATTTCTTACCTCACAATTACCAATCGTTGAAGGTTTTCTACACAGGGAGAACACAACAATGATTTTCCAAGACTAACAGTTGCTCCAACAAACTAATCTCACCAAACACAAGTGTAATTCTCCTTCACTCTCTCTTCAATACTCTCAACTCACCCTTTCTGTCAACACCCAGCCACAAAAAGGAATCCCCCACCTTAAATCACCCCATTTCACCGTTCCATCATCGTGGTCCTTGGTTCACTCAGCAAAACATGGAGGTGTCGCCCAAAACTTAGAGGAGTTCGTCGAATCATGGAAAACTCTTTATCGCCTTCGGGAGAATCACGTGGGGTCATCGGGAGAAGCTGCTAAAGTAAACCTACTTTGGTTTGGTCCAAGAATATACAGGTCAAATCGGTGATCAACCCTGCCACTTCACCTCTACCATTTTTCTATTCCTCAACCAACCATTTCAACGGCAATAGAAAATGCAGAACACGATCAACAGAGCAGAATTCAACCGCAGTGCTTACCTTGAATCGGCACTGCATCATTCCATCCCGTGAAAGCTTTGCTCCAAATCTTCCCACGGCTCAGTTGTTCCGAGCTCTATGTGATACCCTGATAATTTTTTTCCGTTTATATAATGTGATATATTTTGAGGAAATAAATATATTATATTTTGGAACTATATTTTGTTGGATTAATACTGTGTAAACGTATGAGAAATTGTTAGGTGTGATTACGGTATGAAATTTTAATGGAAATTGTACAATTCAGATTTTCGGTCGACCCGAGGTCGAGGCTAGGAGAGTGCCTTGATCGAAATTCATTTTGGGGGACTCCTTGCAGTTTGGGTCGAGGTTGGGTCGATGGTTTGCATCCAAAAATGCACCTCTGTCTGCATTGTGGGTTTACGGTCAATTTATGGTCAAGTTGCGAACGCGGAGGATTTGAATCTGTCTAGTTTTTGGACATTTCGGTCGATATGCGGTCAAATGTCGGTCGGAAGTTTTCGACCAAAAAATGGGATAAATCAAGGGGAGAAATGTGGACTGAACCGGTTTGGTTCGGCTCGATCCAAAAATTTATGAGTACTAAGTTTTTAGTTAAAGGAAGAAAAAGAAATGGAAGGATTGTTGGAATTGGAAATCTAGAGAGTAATTAATGAGGGATTAAAATGGAGTTAAAATTAAAAAGGGGTAAAAATGGAAAGAAGAAATTATTAGAAGAGGGGGAGAAGTAAATCGGTTCACTCTGTGAACCGGTTTGGTTGAAGACAAAAGGAAACAGAAATGCCTGCGGCCATTTTGTGAGGGAGAGAACAGAAGGGAGAGTGAGAGGGAGTGATGAACGAGAGGGAGAGGACCGTGTTATTGAGACACGGGAAAGGGACAACGGGAGTGTGCGAGGATGGCGGCGGTGAGCTCGGGTTTGGCCAGGTCATGCGCTGTCCGGCGCAACATGTGGAACGATGCCACTCCATGGGATGGTTTGGTGAGAAGCTTCGGGTTCAGGTAAGTCAAATGGTTAATTTGGTTCTGTAATCTCATCCTCCTGCATTCTACAGATGTTTTGGGTCATCATTTTTGTGTTGGCAGAGGAATGGCCGAGGTGTTGAGATGGCAGGGGCAACGGTTTGGACTGGAACGGCTGAAGGCCGGTGGTCTGGCTTGCGGTTTCGTCGTAACCGGTCCGTCCTTCCTGGTTCTTTCTCTGGAATGGGTGACATCGTGGACGTGTGTGAGGAATGGTGCAGAAATAGGGTATGGCTTAGAGATATCTGTGGGTTTCTGTGGCAGAGGCATGGTGGGGTGTGCCTCTCTGGTGAATTAGAAATGCAGAGGAAGGGAAAGGCTGGGAGAAGAAAAAGGTCTAGAGTGAGCTAAGCTGAGAGAGAAATAGAGATAGAGCAGAGAGTGCTCCTAGAGAAATTGTGAGGTTGTGAGCCCTTGGATAAAATGGAAATATAGAGAAGAGAAATGTGAGAGAGAGAGAGTGAGATGTTGTCACTGAGGGAATGGCCGAGGGGAAATAAAGAAGCAAAGGAAGGAGGAGCAGGGTACTCTCAGGTGTTGCTCACTGTGAGGTATTTCTTCACTTCTTTATGGATTTTATATTGGATAAATGTAGGAGATAAAGAATTAAATGGATATTGAAATTTGCTTTCTGTAATTGGGTTTTATGTTCACCGTGTGGTTGTGTGAACTTCAGGCCGTGAGTTTATTTAGAGTGTTTATATTCTGTTTATGATAAGTGATTAGTTAGAAGAAGTTTTTGAGATAAATTGGAATTTGTTCTGTGAAAGGGAGATTTATGTGTTGTTGGATAGTGTTTTCTGCTAATGATGCTTGGTTTATAAATGATAGAGAAATGGAATAATGTTGGAATTATGCTCCATTGGTTGGATTGCTAGAGTTAATTGGAATGTTGAGTGATGGACTATATTATCTGCTCTATTATGGATTTTAGTTGGAAGTTATGCTATATGTTTGGAATCGATCTCTGATGTTCTGCAAAAATAAGCTACAACTATAGAAGAATAATGAATGGTTATGTTCCGTTTTAGGTGTCAATGAGTTCATGGAACTAGTATACAACTAAGGATAGGAAAAGACAATGAAATTAATAAGTTGTGACTTTTAATAAGTAAATGTTTTTAATTATGAAGGTATTGAAAAGTAGGAGAAGGATAATGATTAAGTGCTAGTACACGTTAAAGCTGCGAGGTAAAAAAATGAGTAGTGTCATGGCTAGAGGAGACCCTAAATTATTATTGTTTCCTTTAATTTGCCAAGCATGCCTACATTATTATTGTTTCCTTTAATTTTTCAAGCATGCCTATATTATTATTGTTTCCTTTAATTTGCCAAGCATGCCTACATTATTATTGTTTCCTTTAAATTGTCAAGCACGCCTATATTGTTATTGTTTCCTTTAAATTGCCAAGCATGCCTATATTGCTATTGTTTCCTTTAAATTAGCAAGCATGCCTATATTGTTATTGTTTCCTTTAAATTGCCAAGCATACCTATATTGCTATTGTTTCCTTTAAATTGTCAAGCATGTCTATATTGTTATTGTTTCCTTTAAATTGCCAAGCATGCCTATATTGCTATTGTTTCCTTAAAATTTGCAAGCATGTCTATATTGTCATTGCTTCCTTTAAACTACCAAGCATGTTTTAGAGTATATTGCCATGCATAGTATGTTAGTAGATTTTCCATATCTCATGCTTTTATGTTGTTGTGATTACTGCTTCTCATTGACATGCATCACGATAATAGAAACAAGTAGGAATGTCTTGCTTAGGTGGATATTCATATGCATTTACGTGAGGAAAATGGATAAAGAAAATGAATATAAAAAGGAGAGTTGGAGGATGGAGAGGTAGATCAAATCTAACCAAGTAGACTCGATGAAATTATTCCCTTCCCTTATCGGGATGCAAGAGCCTGTCAACCCGAGGTGGTTAGAAGCCGACAAAGAGACTATTCTCTCTGCCACGGATTCCTCTAATGTCCCAACTCAACGTACGATTAATGTATGGAACGTAAAGAAAGGAATAGTTTGGGTGAGACCCATTCCGATATAATGAGTTAAAGGCATACATCATATTGCATATCTCATTTTTTTATGAGCCTTACGCTCACAGTTTGCTTGTGATGTAGGCACGTACACGAGAACAGGTGAAGGAGTAGTGATGAAGGATTTGCATGGGCGGGACTTGTGGCTGGTTGGGCTAAAGAAAGTAAAAGAGAAAAGTATTTTGTAATTAACACATAACAGTTTGTTAAATGAATTATTTATGCTTCCACTACGTTTTAAGAAAAAATATTTTATAATTATAGTTTTCCACTGCTTATAACTAGTTTAAGAAAAAAGGATTTTGGGTAAATGACAAATCAACCATCGTGGTTTGCGATCAATGACAAGTCAACCACTATGGTTTTCTTTCTAACAAGTTAACCACTGAAGTTTGAAAAAATAACAAAGAAAACATCAAGCGGCGTTCTCTGCTCTAGAGAACGCGCGGTCTCTTCTCTAGAGACCGCATTTTTCGTAGTCTCTGGAGCAAGAGACCGCATTTTTCGTGGTCTCTTGCTCCAGAGACCGCATTTTAAGCGGTCTCTGGAGCAAGAGACCGCGTTTTTACGCGGTCTCTTGCTCTAGAGACTGCATTTTTTGCGGTCTCTAGAGCAAGAGACCGAATTCTCTGCAAAGAAAAGTGTTTGTTCTTCCTGTTAAACTCTCCATTTCAAACAAATATGAACTTCCATTACATTCTAAATCATCATAAATTGCAGTAGAATTTGCAGAGAATTCAATCTCTTTTGGTTGTGAATTGGAATCCCATGAAAACAGTGAAAGCCTTCTCTCAATGCTTAAGGACTTGTCTCTTTTCCCCATTGCAGGACAGCCAAATACCTCCAGCGACTTCCTCTCTTTCTTGTATTCTTCTTCTTGAAGTTGCACCTTCAATGGCGGATTTCCTGCACAGCCGGAGTATGGGGAGGTGAAACAGGTTTCTTTGTTCGACCCAATTCTTAAAATTTCTAGTTTTTGAATGTTCGTCCCGGCTTTGATCCAACTCGGCATTTCATCAATTGGGTAGCGATCAGAGACGACAGGAGGCTTTGATAATGGCGTTTTTGCTTGAAAGTTTGTAGCTTTATAGGAGCTGATTTCTCCAAAATCTTCATTAACATCAACAGAAGTTTTATCAGAACAATAACATTTGCAGTGGAAGGCAGTGAGGAAATTTTTGCCATTAATCTTGTTTGATTTGCAGGGACGAGAAGAATTTTTCAGAAAATTCTGCAACAAAGCGGTTTGGCTGGTCCAGCTTGATTCAGAATGAACACTCGGAGTTGTAGTTCGATTCTTTTGCCTCATTTGATTATCTGAATCGTCTTCTTCGTCGTCTTTATCATACTGGTATTATCTGGCTGCCACAGAGTAGATCTTGTAAGCTCATCGTCCATTCCATAATTAATATATTTCTCAGCTCCAAACACTACCAGAGACCGCAAAAAACGCGGTCTTTGGAGAAGAGACCACAAAAAAAGCGGTCTCTTACTCCAGAGACCGCAAAAAATGCAATCTCTGGAGCAAGAGATCACGAAAAATGTGCTCTCTTGCTCCAGAGATCGCAAAAAATACGGTCTCTGGAGGAGAGAACGCCGCTCGATGTTTTCTTTGTTATTTTTTCAAACTTCAGTGGTTAACTTGTTAGAAAAAAAACCATAGTGGTTGACTTGTCATTCACCGCAAACCACGATGGTTGATTTGTCATTTACCCAATGATTTTTAACAGTCTGGCTTTTTAGAAAGGAACTCTGATCACACTTTAAAGGAGTTTTAAACAAAAGATTTTCCGTTGTCTTATAAAGGAAAAGAAAAGTTTTAAATTTAGCGCGATTTTTGAAGTAAGAAAAATCTAGGTCGTTACACCCTAGTTCCACAATTCGTCAGGCAGTCAGAGATGACTTGACTCGCCCGTCGTACCCAGTTGCCGAGCTTTTTCCGATCTCACTTCTTCCTCTCACCCATGATCGATTCAACTGAAGGAGAAATCACCCACGGAGACATCTGAGTTCTCCCTCTCCCTTGCCTCTCGATTTCATTCTCCTTCCCAAAAATGGCTAGGCCATTTGTTTTCTTCAGAAAACCGCGAGCCACTTCTCTTGTTTTCAAACCGGACCGGTTCAAGATGAACAGATTCAACCTTTCCCCCTTCTCATTTTAATCCTTTACTTTTATTTCTTCATTTATTTAATTACTTTAATTTAGTTCCATTTTATCTCAATTCTCTCTTTTAATAACTTAACCCTTTTATTAAATAATCATTTCCTTCACTTATTCTATTTCAATTTATTTAATAAATCTATAACTATCAAATATATGTATCGTATATCAATTGGCCCAATTTCTAATTCCTGATTTATTCTAAATATCTTAATGATAATTATCGATCCAATTTAATCTCTTCGATTTGGTTTCCTAAATTAATTTTCCATTATCCTTACTTAATTCCGCTACAGGAAATCAGGGTATTACATAATATATGTTTATGTTTATGTTTGGATAATATTTGGTTGGATAATATATGTTTGGAAACTATCGGTTTGGATAATATATATTTGGATACTATATGTTTGGATAATATATGTTTGGAAACTATCTATTTGGATAATGTCTGGTTGGATGTCTGGTTTTGATAATGCCATAGAGGGGAGAGACTAAAACAATGGAAACTCTTGCAAAATTTTCATTTTTTTGAAAGAGAAAAAAAGAAACTTTGACTCAAACCAAATTATTCATTTTATACATCATCAACAAACAATTAACATGTTTATTATAACAATTTAAACAACACGTGCATAACACCGAAATATATAAGGCAGAGGAATGTCGACGTTCTGCTGTGGAAAGATGTCGTTCCGACGGGAAAAGTATTACTTTCTGTGGTGGAACATCAACTTGTTGTCGCAAAATGACAACTTTCCACGGATGTCAACATTTCTCGGCGGAACGTTAGAATTCCACTGCAAAACATTGACATTTACTATGGGTTTAGTTGACCGCAATTCCACTTACTCTGGTTCTAATATGTGTCAATTCCACTTTGTCCAAAATTACATTTTCATACAGGTCAATTTCATTAATCATTAACAATCAATTTCATTCAATTACAACCATAGAATGTACATGTGCATTACAGACGCAAACTAATTTATCAATGTACATGTGCATTATAGATGCAAACCAATTTATTAATTCCATTACAACCATATAACGTACATGTGCATTACAAACGTCATGCCTCTTAAAACCAGTGGAGTACTCAATCACATTGCTGAATCTTTTGAGATTGATGGAGCAAAACATATATTAAATGAGATTTTCTTCCAAGAGAAAGTGGTCGAAACCAAATTATAGTTCTAAGGATGTTCATACGGAGAATCAATTTTTCCTAGGCTGGTAGGATGCAGGTGTTGAAAGACTTGCTCAAGTTGTTCAGGCTTATGTCATACTTTGGGATGGAGATAAAAGCATATTTGGACCAGAATCTGGCATCTGTGCCTTATAGATATGCGTGGGCTGACGGACCAAACAACAATAGCTTCCTCATCTTATGTACTAGCAAAGGGAATAAGAATATAACCTACGGAAGAGTTAAATTGTTGAAGAAGTTGATGAAGTGAGCAATCTGGTGCTGAAGAGAAATAGGTGAGGCGTAGGCGAAGTGATCGAACAAGAGTTGGAGAAGACAAGCAGTGATCGACGGCAAACTTGCATACGAGTTAGCGGTCGATCAGTAATGGAGAATAATATTACATATTCAAATGATTTTGGCGAGTGGTTGGTCTGCTGAGGTGAAGGTGACCAACCGATTGGCTACACTTTCTATATTTTGCCGCAAATTCTCTTTATGGAAACTTCAGATTTGGAAACTCATATCTCCCTCAATTAGGAAGCTTTTTTTATGAAATTTGCAACACGACCTCTTGGGTGAATGAAGAAAGAACCACTTCAAGAATAATGGAAATAAACACCATGGATTTGGAAATATGCTTGAGAGAAATAGATTAGCTGAAAAAAGCAAGTATTGCCACTTATACTCTCGTATGGATGTCTTCGCCAATGAAACTCCTCTTAAAATTTAGACACCTCTTCACACACTTTCCCTTCAAGAAGTAAAAGTACAAATGTTAATAATAAAACTCACTCAACTCACAAAGTAAGCTCAATCTTGTGATGCAACACACACAAAGACTTTGGATGCAACTCACCAAAGGATTGAAAAAAGAATCACTCCAATTTTGAAAGAAAGCAAAACAATTTTAATAATCGAATTTCAATGTCTAAAATACACATATTATGTGGCTTTATATAGCCAATTACAAATAATAGAATAGGAAATAACAATAAAGGAAATAAGCTAGGTATTCAGCCATATACAACCGATTACTATACTAGTAATAAGGTAACGTTCTAAAGTTATTATTTAATTATTCTTTGCTAGCTTTGCCTCCACTTTTTGGTGGCTTTTTGGCTGCTACTTTCTCTTCAAGTTTTGCCACTTGGATGGTTGTAATATACATGCTTCAATCGACCTTCCTTTTATTTACTAGTTTGGCCGATTTTGGGAGGTTTCCATATCTCCTCCTCCTTTGCTCTTCCTTGTCCTTCAATCTTGTCTTCTTGTGCTTCTTTCCATATTGGATTATGTGTGGGCCTCTCTTGGCCCTCTTGGGTTTGTAGCTCTTCCATTTGGGTCATTCATGAGCCACCTTCCAAATAGTTGGAAAGGAAGGTGTTAGCGAGACATTGGGCCTTTGTCTTTTTGAATGGACTTTGTAGTTCATCATCATCTCTCTCTCAAAGTACGGTGATGTTGTGTCTCTAGAAGCACCCCACAGTTTTCTTACTTTTGAAAATGTGTAAAATTTAAGACTTTTTCTTTTCTTTATAAAAACGGCTGAAGAATTAATAAAACAAGTCAGTTCAAAATGCCATTAATAAAACTCCTTTTTTGAATCGCAGCAAAAATAAATAAAATTATTTTCTTTTACAATTAAATGCTTTACAAAATCTGTCTCTTTTCAAATCCCTTTAGCCTAGCCAGCCACATAATTCGCATGTACAAATCCTTAATCAACTGCTCCTTAATCAGTTTTTCTATTCTCGTGTGTGTACCTATATCGCAAGACATAAACTAATAAGCATAACATTCAGTAAGTGATAAGAATAAAATATCTGAATGCACATGCTATGCCCCTTTAAAATCTATAAGCAGTTTCTATTTTCATTTTCTTTTATCTTTTAGATTTTAGTCTTTTTCTCTTATGCACCCGACCCCGACGCCCTCGGCACAGTAGTAATGGCATAGTCCGAAAGCTTGTTAGTCGTTGACTGGTTGGGTCAATGCACCCTACCAGACACCTCCGGTATAGTGTCAATGGCATAGTCTGAAAGCCCACTAACCATTGGCTGATCTGTCTCGGCATCATCCAGGGACCTCACAACCGGTATGATCAGCAATGGCATAATTTGAAAGCTCAGCTAGCAGCAATGGTATAATCCGAAAGCCCAACTAGCGATCGTGCCCACCAAGGGCTGAAACGGCCTCATATCATATGTTGCCTTTTCCGTTAACTTTACTTTACTTTATCATTTAACCTTCGTTTATTTTATGTTTCACTTTCAATGGTAAAATGGATATTCCTACAACCCAAATGATGGTAGTCCGCTTCAAGTGATCAGCCCTAGAGAACACCATACACTTAGTATGTGTGAGCATCCATTGAACCATTCTTTAAAACCATGCATGAAAATCATTTTCATATCATTTGAAAACTACGATGCATGATGCTTGTGGATGCATACAGTGTCTATCATATCATTACTATAATCTCTAAGCAAGCTCATCTATTAAACATATCATTAAAATAACCTAATTTTAATAAACACCCAGCAAGCAGTAGTACAATTTGCGAAACATGCTCAATATTTGGCAATTCTAGTAAAGCAGTAGACATGCTCAATATCTTACTATTCTAATAAAGCGATAAACAATCAGCATGCAATTCCTAACTCTTGTGATTGCCATGTGACTCACCCTCAAGGAAATGTCTCCTTGATCTTCTTTATCTTTGGTTGACTTTCTATTAGCTGTTGGGATTGCATTTTCTTTACTACTTCCCTATTACTCTTCCTAAACTTCCTGACTTAGGCAACTCTATTTAATTTGCATTACATTTCCACATTCACTACCAACCAAATGCAAACATTACAAATGGTACGCCATCCCTTCATACCTTACATCTTTGGACAATCTTTGGCAAAATGATCAGTCTCCCTACATTTAAAGCATTGACGAGATCTAGCCAAGCATTCTCCCACATGTCTTCACCTACACTTTGGGCATCGATCTCCTTGTTGGATTTCTTCTTCAATGGACCGCTTTATTCCTCTGGACGTGTCCCTTTCTTCCCATGAATGTGGTTAAAACCTCACAACAAAATCATTTTGTTCTAAAATCTCATTCTTTACTTCTTCAATGTCAAGAGCTTTTGATACGATCTTCAAGTGGGCCACATCTTGAGTACCTAATATCTCAACACTCTCATGAATTTTCATCTTAAGTCCTTGCACAAAGTGGTGTACCTTATGCTCATTATTGCTCACTAGATGCAGGGCAAACCATGACAAGGCTTCAAACTTGCGCACATACTCTGCAACCGTTCCCCTCTATCGTAGCGGAATAAACTCTACCAACTTCCTGGTCCTTATTGTATGGTTGAAATACTTGTCATAAAAGTTTTCCTTGAATTCTGTCCATGTCATTGTAGTCACATCTTTGGTTATTTTGATGGAGTCCCACCAAAATCTCACATCCTTAACCAGCATAAACATAGCACATGCTATCCGTTCTTCTTCCTTTATCTTAGCATATGCAAACATGTCCTCCATAGTCCTGATCCATTCTTCAGAACCGACAGGATCAGTAATATCTCCATCAAATTGAGGTGGCTGCAATCGTTGAAATTTCTCCCAGCTTACATCTTGCTGCTCTGCCACTCTTTCATTTCCACGCGCAATCATTTCCATAAGTCTTTCCAAGTTTTATGATTGTTGTTTCAGTTGGTGAGATTGTCATTCAACTAACTCAGTCAACCAATTGATAGTCTCCACTCTTCTTGGTTCAACTCTTCCTTGTCTTCTGGCCATGATACCTTTTTCATCGCAAGACAAAATAATTAACTTAGAAAACAAAATTATTAACGTACTTACTATTGATGGAGTATTTCCATGTCAAAGCTAGTGCTAGTAGGCAGTCTACAAAATCGGTTTTAAAACCGGGTGCTCTGATACCAATTGTAATGACCCAGTTTTTCTTAATTTTGAAAACGTGTAAAATTTAAAACTTTTTTCTTTTTTTTTAATAAAAATAGCGGAAGACTTAATAAAACAAGTCAGTTGAAAATGCCATTAATAAAACTTCTTTTTTGAATCGCAATGGAAATAAATAAAATCATTTTCTTTTACAATTAAATGCTTTACAAAATCTTTGTCTCTTTTCTAATCCCATTAGCCTAGCCAGCCACAAGATCCGCATGTGCAAATCCTTCATCAACTGATCCTTAATTGGTATTTCTGTTCTCGTGTGTGTACCTACATCGTAAGATATAAACAAATGAGCCTAACGCTCAATAAGTGATAGGTATAAAATATCTGAATGCACATGCTATGCCACTTTAAAATCTATATGCGGTTTCTGTTTTTATTTTCCTTGATCTTTTACGTTTTAGTCCTTTTCTCTTATGCATCCGACCTCGATTCCCACAGCATAGCAGCAATGGCATAGTCTGAAAGCTCGTTAGTCGTTGATCGGTCCATCCAATACACCCTACCAGACACCTCTGGTATAGTGGCAATGGCATAGTCTGAATGCCCACTAACCATTGGCCGATCCGTCTTGGCATCATCTAGGGACCTCACAACCGGTATGATCAGTAATGCTATAATCTAAAAGCTCAGTTAGCGGCAGTGATGTAATTCGAAAGCCCAACTAGCGATCGTGCCCACTAAGGGCTGAAACGACCTCACATCATACATTGCCTTTTCCGTTAACTTTACTTTACTTTATCATTTAACCTTCGTTTTTTTTATGTTTCACTTTCAATGGTAAAATGGATATTCCTACAACCCAAATGATGGTAGTCCGCTTCGGGTGATCAGCCCTCGAGAACACCATACACTTAGTATGTGTGAGCATCCATTAAATGATTCTTTAAAACCATGTATGAAAACTATTTTTGTATTGTTTGAAAACCATGATGGATGATGCTCGTGAATGCATATAGTGTCCAATTATGTCATTACTATAATCTCTAAGCATGCTCATCTATTAAACATATTATTAAAAGAACCTAATTCTAATAAACACCCAGCAAGCAGCAGTACAATTAGCAAAACATGCTCAATATCTGGCTATTCTAATAAAACAGTAGACATGCTTAATATCTTACTATTCTAATAAAGCGGTAAACAATCAGCATGAAATTCCTAACTCTTGTGATGTAGGGCCCCAAAGACCAAAACACATGCATATCACTTACCTGTTGTCCTTAAAGTGTTTAGCACTCCGATTTAGCCTTCGCACTACCTTCCAATAAATAACATTAAATCATTACTTTCGATTCTTTAACAGCCATTCACGAAGTTCCATAACTCAAAACATTTAATAAAAAAACATTCCCAAACCATTAACAGAGCAGTAGCTATAACAGAGAACAATTTCCATTTACAAAATACCACCCTTTATCTTTTATCTGTAACCTAGTATTCATGCAGTTGACAGAACCACATCTAATCAAGCACCAGAGAGAATTTTTGTAACGTCCCCCGGTACACGCAATACAATATTGTCCACTTTGGGCCGAAGCCCGCATGATTTTGTGCTTAGGGTTAGCCCAAAACACGTTGTACTAGGTAGGGAGGGAAATCCTACTTATAAACCATGCATTTCTACTCTCCCAAGAAATCTGGGATTGTACACCCCCACTAATATAGGCCGGACACACACCTGGGTCTTTCCTAGTTTTCATAGGGCGGGATGCCACAATCTCCCCCCCTTGGGCACCCGACATCCTTGTCGGCCACACTTCCGGTTGGGATTTCACTCTGATACCATTTGTAACGTCGCCCAGTGCTCCCAATACAATATTGTCTGCTTTGAGCCGAAGCCCACACAGTTTTGTTTTTGGGGTTAGCCCAAAATGCATTCTACTCTCCCAAGCGATGTGGGATTGTGCACCCCACTGATATGGGTCGGACCCACAACTAGGACTTTTCTAGCCTTCACAGGGTGGGCTGCCACAATTTTAAACTAAGAGAGCATTCCTTAAAGTAGTAACTAAATCACATTTGATAGATTATCCTTTTCGATAAAACCATTAAGTAGGGATTACAGAGCATACACTTCAACCGTGACCATAATCAACTGTCGTGCATCACATATACCACCCATTACCTAAAGACAGAAGTGGACCCGAGACCCTAGTTCTTCACCTCTCCTTCTTCCTCTCTCTCTCTGATTCTGTTTCTCCTCACTGCTTCTCACGGCCAACACTCTCTTTTAGCAAGTCCTCTCTTCCTCTTTTTCTTCATTGCCTCTCTTTTCTCCTCTATTTCTAGAAACCCCTTCTCTACATCACAGATTTCCACTCAGCCTTAAGAGAGTTTCCTCTCTTCTATTTTTATTCAGAAGCCACCCACTCTTCCCTTTGTCAACTCTCTCGATATTTCGCTCTTCTCACACGACTTCACTTTGTGTCTTTCATTTTCTCTTCATCTCTCAATTATTTCATCACGATAACGCCCCTGAAAGCAGGATAAATCCATCCCATGCAGCCACATATGAAGGAGAAAGACGCATGGAGGATGCAAAGAAGAAGTCACGCCTTGATATCATCAATTATCATCTCGGGGCGTTGAAATACATGAGACCGGTTGATATGCTATATACCGCTCCCAAATGAATCTGTCGCTGCTTCTTCACTTCTCTAAACACTAGTATTTCATCCATCTTTCTTCTTTTATTCTTTTATTTTATTTCAATTAACAATTTAATTTAATCCATCCCCTTTCATTATTTCTATTTTATTTTAATTCCAATTAATTCCTAACCAAAATTCATACTTAACCACTTCCCATAATTCTCATCAAATATAATTATTCAAATAATCCCATTACATCCAAATCATTTTCCAATTATCCTTACTTAATTTCATTATGGGAAATTGAGGTATTACATGAACAACCTACCGTTAAATTATTTTTGAAAATTTTTATACAGGTGTCAAATGCAAAAACGAGGCTCCGCTAACCCTGCAAACTCTCTGACAGCTGACACTAGCCCCTACAAAAATTAACAATCTGATTCAAACATTCGTACATAACGCATAACATAAACATAGATGGCAAAAGCAATCAACTGTTCCTTTTTTTGGTCAAAAATGATTGTCAACCCATTGCCGAATGGGGTGTTTAGTTCCTCGACAACAATTCCAAAAATCAGCTCCAAGAATCTCTACATTCTGTTTCTGCCACTGCTACAGCAATTAGATAAATTCTATCATTACCGTTGATACTGATAGCAGTGAGAAGCTGGCTCAGAGTCGATCCCTTCAAGTGACAACCATCCAAACAAATAACTGGTCTGACCCATTTTTTCATACACTTTAAACGTTGAGTTTTTCTTTTATGAAACATAGTGTAACAGAAGACTTTTCATAAAAAAAAAAACCATAATGAAACATTTAAGAAGAATAATGAAATGAACACCATACATAAAATTCTTTTCTTTAAATCATATACAACTTACAAAAACATGAATCCAATTATGAATTGAAAACCATTACATTTCACTTTTTCCTTTATCCTTTAGCCTAGTCAACCACAAGGTCTGCAACACACAAATCCTCCATCAACCGCTCCTTTTCTCATTACAGTGTATACCTACATCACAAGACATATTCACTAAGCCTAATGCTTAATAAGAAATTATATATACAATGAATTATGAAATGTGCTTTACATAAAACATTTTCCATTTTCATTTCTTCTCTTTACGTTTTCCTTTTTTCTTAACATTGGAACTCAACTCAAAGTCTCAATCATTGGGGGGAAATCCACCCGAAGCCTCAATCATTAGGGACTAGTCCCCAAAGCCTCTAACAGTGAGTCAAATATCTAAAGCCTCACAATGGGAACTTGTTCCTAAAGCCTCAACATATCATTAAGTTCTTAACTTCTTTTATCTTTCTTTGCTAAAAACCATATGCATGACCAACCATTTTCATAACATTTTGTGAAAACTATGATGCATGAGCATGATCACACACAACTTTATAAAATCTAACACATCATCATTACAACATATCCTCAAAACATTGCATTAATCATTTAACTTAAAATCAATTAACAAAACATCAAATAACATATCAAGAGCAATACATCCTCAAGCAAGAACATGATCAAGACTTAACATCTATCATAAAACAATTAAACCCTACCTCTCGTGATATAGCCCAAAAGGGAAAAACAAAAAGAATCACTTCTTACCTTTATTCCTTAAAGAGGATGAGAGCACAAAGATTTCCCTTTTAAAGTTGAAGCCTTATCCCTCTTCTTCTTCTTTCTCCCTTAGACTCCTCTTCTTTTCTTCTTCTGAAGCTCTCTTTTTCACTCACAGTTACCATTCTCTTTCTCTCAAGTTTTCCTCCTTATATTAATTTAACATTTCTTCTTCAACCTTCACAAGCAAGAAGTGGTGTCTCCATAGCCAAGAAATGGTGAGTAATCAATCTTTTATCCAATAAAAACATGACATTTTCCTTATTCTAGCGACCCTTCGCATTACCGGTCGAACAATTCCCACAAAACTATAATATCCCAAGTTTTTGTCATATTAAGTCAAGAATAAGAATGTTTGATGATATTAGTTTATTAGGTTGTAATCTGTTCTTTTGGGAAAGGAAGGATTTTACATGTTTTAGAAAAATAAGCAGATGTGTGTGTGTGGTCGATGAAGAGAATGGATTGACCACCCATAGAGGGTTTACATTAAAGAAATTGGAATTATGTAGTGTTGTGGTCGATCATGGAATGAGGAACGGTCGATCACGGTCAATGCAAAATGTTACAGATTCAAAATAAAGGGGTTGAGCGACTGATCAAGGTGTTAGTGATCGACCAGGTTTGAAGTAGTTTGTGAAGAAATGGGATTGGCGGTCGATCAAGTTGGACGTGCGGTCGATTGACAACGAGACAAACTATTACAGAGGTGAAATAAAGATTTTTTGGTTCATCGTGTGATGTGTTGATGATCGACCGGCTTCTCCAAATTCTTAGATTTGCAGTCGATCAAGGCAGGAATTGTGGTCGATCGTGGTCATGACTTTGAAATTTGCGATCGATCACATGAAGGAGGATGATCGATCGGAACACTAATAGCCGCTTAGAAAATGGCTAACTGTCATCTGGAAAACAAAATGGTGCATGGAAAGTGAACTGTCTCCTCTCTCTGTAACATTTATAAACATCTCAGATGACAAATTTGGCAAAATAGAACATGGAAACCTTCTAGAGTTCTCTCAAGGCAACTCCTGCGTTTTTGGTTTTCTGGAGAAGTGTTGTTGTAATGCTAGTGCAAGTAGGAGCTTCAACAGGAGGGGAATTGCAAAGAGGCGTAAGAGATTTTGCTTGTGTTTTGCCAGAGGTGGCCTTCATCATAAGAATAAGAATGTTTTGTCTTGTTTTTTTTTTTTGTTGTTTGTTGGTGGTTATAGATGAGAAGTACACTCTGCTAAGTTATTTTCTTCAGTTTTTGGTTGATGAAATTTGTAGTGTTGAAGTTGCTCTCTGTCATTGTATTGTTGATGGAATTTGGTGAAAATAAGGTTTGGTTGATTGCTCTCTGATGAAAATAATTGATTGAAAATAATGCTCTATTAGAGGAAATGGATCTATGTTGATGATAAGGTTCCTGCTATGTGAGTTTAAGTTCATTCTCTAATATCTTAATGCAAGTTTTATTCTATGTTTTGTTGTTTGAAGTATTAGGAGATTATGTAGGATTTGAAGAAAATGTTGTAAATGGAAAGAATTTATTGAGGTTGGTGTTATAATTCTCTTTGGTTGACCTTGATGGTTGAGTAATTATAGCATGGTTTGAGGAAATCTTTAGAGATTTGTTGACTACCGTTGTGAGATGATTACTATTTAAATAAAGTTGTTGGAAATTATGTAATGTGATTTGAATTTCTCTCTAGTGTAATTTGATATGTTGTTTAATGTGATGTTTGATAGATTAAGTGCAATTGATCACATTGTTGTTCAAGGATGTATTGTTTATTGTTTTGTTTAAATGTTTTGACGATCATGCTTTGAGATGATTTGTTGACTACTGTTGTGAGATGATTACTATTTTGATAAAGTTGTTAGAAATAGTGAAATGTGATTTGGATTGCTCTCTAGCGTAATTTGATATGTCGTTTAATGTGGTGTGTGATAGATTAAGTGCAATTGATCGCATTGTTGTTCGAAGATGTATTGTTTAATGTTTTGTTTAAATGCTTTGATGATCATGCTTTGAGGTGGTATTGATGACATGCTAGAATATGCTTAAGTTGTGTTCAGTCATGCTCATGCATCATGGTTTTAAAAATGTTATGAAAATGGTTTTATACATGGTTTTCAAAATGGTAAATGGATGTTCATACATATCAAGTGGATGTGTTCTGCGTTAGTGGTATGGGACGCTAGCCTAAAAATAACTCTGTGAGGGCCAATCACCCAAAACGGACAACATTCATTTGGGCTGTATGGTTATCCATTGTATCATTAACTGTAAACGACTTAAATGAAATAAACGTAAAAAGGGCACGTGGGGGTTCGAGAGATTGGTGATGGTCCTAGGTGGTAACACCCCTGATGGATACAGCTCAACCCAAATAGTGATAGAGTGACAGTTACGCCCACATGGACTATAGGCATCTTTTCTTCTATACCAAAAATCCCTAACGTTTTGACTGATAAATGAAATGTAAACTGAATGACCACAAAAATAGATTCTATTCTGAAAACAAAAAACAGCATATGTTTTATAATTTTTATCTCTTACTGAGCGTTAGGCTCTAGTTTAAGTATTGTGATGTAGGTATGCATATTAACGAGAAAAAGAGCAGTTGATGGAGGATTTGCGCGTTGTGGACCTTGTGGCTGGCATGGCTAATGGTTTAAGGAAAAAAGTTTTCAAATTGTAAAAAGAATTTTATTTATGCATTTCCTTTTATTTCAATTAGTTTTCAAATGCAAAGTCTTCCGTTGTGTAATGTAAAAGTTTTAAATGTTATGTGCCTATAAAAGAAAATGTCTTTCAAATTATACGTTTTAAAATGTACAAAAATCGGGTCATTACAAAAATAGCCTGAAAATAGAGTCTCTATATTCTTCAGAATACCGGTCGATCACCTTCCTTCAGCCGATCGACCGCAATCGACAAATCTTTACAATAAGTATAGGCACTAATCAACTGCCCTTCCATAGACGATCGACCGGAAAAACATAACTTCACAATTCGTGATGAACCTGGTTGTTCACTGATCATTTGCAAAATTCCTTATTTTGAATCTGCAAAGAAGTCGAACGACTGCTCATCCTTTTGATCGAACACTAACCAACAGAGAATTCCCATGTTCCTCATACAGAGCAATCTTGATCGATCAATCCCTCCACTGGATCGACCACTCCTTCAACAATTGTCCCACAGCCACTTAATTTATTATTCCTCCATAAACCATAACATCACACTCATTATTTTATGAAAATTTCACTTATCCAAACACCAATACTATCAATACTTTTTATAGTATACCATCAAACACAATTCAAAACAAAACTTAGACAATAAAATTTGGGATATTACAACTACAGTTCAACAGCCCCATCTTACATGCAGCCAAACTTATATACATCCTTTTAAATGTTGAACTGTGAGAAAGATCAATCCTCTTTAGCTGAACACGCAACGAGCTTCCATGATTATACCTCCGAATCTCCTTGCCTTATGACCATATGAGCTTGTAGTGCTCATTGTCATCCCCTTCATTCATTTTTCTTGCCGCATTTCTTGCCCCTCTAGCAAGCTAGGTGTAATGTTCATGTTAAAATTATTTCTAACTATCTCAATTATGAAAGGAAGGTCCCAATTAACCTGAATTTTAAATATGTCCAAGTAATGCGTTGCCACTCATTTGGCAGAGGCATGGCGACTTTCCATCTCTCTTGAGTAAGTGTGAACGTTGTTATAGCTCTTTATTTAAAATGTTAGTTCACCTTGCAATTTTTAGGCGTGCATCCGCCATGTGCGTCCTTCTTGGCAAATAGCCCTCAACCGATGAGAGTCACTGTGGGTGATACCCATTCTTTTACACATGATCCACGATTTCTTCTCTAATTTGATTCAAATAACTATATTTCTTGCCAAGACACATACCAGTGAAAGAACATTATACTTGTGGTGGTCGTTGAGGCCTACTATCGCCCATGTCTTTGTTACTAGATTCACATAATGAATGGAGCTCCTCCTCATCTAAAGTTGTCGAGAAGGAATGCACCACTATAGCAGCTTCGTCTCCAAATGCACATACATCATGTGCCAAGACTGTGGACAGGGGCTCCACTTCAAATGTACAGTTAACGGATTCCTAAACACTCTCAGACGCCATTGGTGTTCAACAATTACTAACTCTTCAACTTCGCCTGGATACGATAAACTTCAGCTTTTAGAAAGCTCTAGGGTTCGATAATCGCTGAGGAAATCGCGATGAATGTAGTGTGAATTTATATAATGTAGAGGATGTATGGCGTTCCGCCCAAGAATTATGATGTTCCGCGATGAAATGTCCACTTTCCGCGGCAGAAAGTATGACATTCTGCGAGGGGGAACGACAGACAAAGGGAACATTCATTTGTAATGACGTTCCTCCACCGAAAGTATGTCGTTCTACTGCAAAACGTCCACGTTCCGCGGAGGAATGTATGACGTTCAACAAAGAAACAACAAACAAGTAACTTCATATTTAGCACTGACGTTTCGAGGAGGAACATGTATCGTTTCGCCGCAGAATGAAATTTAAATATTTAACGGCAAACATGACAATGATGTTTGAGGTGTTTATTTTTTATAGTTCAGTGGTTAAGTTATTAGCGAAAATACGTTAGTAGTTGACTTGTTATTGATCACAAAGTATAGTAATTGATTTGTTAATTTCCAATTGTATTATCAATCTTTAAAATGATCACAAATCGATTTGACATTTTTTTGCTACTGCAAGTGGTTAGTTGTCTAAACACGTTGAAAACTATTTACAAATTGGTAAAAAAATAGGATCGGTGGTACAAAACTATATAATTTCTCATTTTAATTGTTTAGTTTGGTACAAAAAATCATCAAAATTTAATTATTTGTTAATTAAGGTTGTGTAAAGTACTGATTACCCTCGATTATTTTAATCTTTTGATGTAGGCTTACGTGGAAATACAAAACACAAGGAGAAAAAAGAAAAAAAAATTCTGAAATTTACATTACAAATTCATATAGAAAAAACTACGAGAAAATGAGGTAAATATTTACTATAAAATAAATAATACAAATACTTTTTTATATGAACCTCACCAAGAATAGTGAGATCCAAATAAAATAAAAAAAGATCGTTTTAAATTAGTTTAGAAAACAAACGTGATTAGTAGACCTTCACCCTTTATCTATGAAGAGACAACAACCAACATAATAATATTAGTGGAAGATAAAAAAAAAAACTTTGACCCGTCATCTGTAACGACCCGGACTTTCGTAAAATCCTTTTTAATTTCGAATTTTCTTTTTGAAAGTAAATCAGAGCGCATCTAAACTGGATCTCTACCAACCGTTCATAAAACTAGTTATAAAATCCCTTTTTTTTTTTGTAAAACTTATGCAGAAGCGTTAAAATAAAAACCATTTGAAAACATAGCGGAAGTGTAGTTAAAATCATCATTTAGAAACTTAACGGAAATGTTATTCATTTGAATGAAAGGAGTAACCAAATTAAATACATTTTAAATATAACTTATGTTAATTACAACTTAGACAACTTAATTAAAACCATTTCTCTTTTACCCTCTTTATGTCTGGCCAGCTGTGAGCATCCCTCGAGCGTGCAAACCCATCATCCCTGCTTGCTATTGTTTGTTCTTTATATTTCGCTACTCCCAGTCCGTGCATTCCTCTACTTACAGTACCTACATCTACACCACAAGCAACTGTAAGCCCAAAGGGCTTTTAAGGAAAAAGGGTTAATGTAATATGCTTACGACTCTCTTTAATTCATTTGGAATGGGGGCCACCCAAACCAATTGTTTTCTTACGTTTCTTTCTTTCTTTCTTTCTCTCTTTCTTTCGTTCTTTACTCGTACTTTGAGCTGGAGATTAGAAGAACCCGTATAGAATGGTATAGTGGGTCGGACATAACCTCCTATGGACAACTAGGTCCCGTTCCCGATATGGTAGGGGCATTTCCTAATTATCATACTAGGACCGCTACCCATCCGCCTTCTAACTCTCTTAATCCTTTCCTTTGGTCTTTTCTTATCATTTTACTTCCCTCACCATGCATGTGTATACCACCTCGTGGGAGTACTCCCTACTTTGTTTCTATTAACATGATGCATAAACATACATTCTCAACCTAGCAAGCATGATGCTTCACAACATAACATTCATAATAATTGAAGTGCGCATTTAGTAATTGAAAGCAGTAACTGTAATTGAAAGCAGAACTAAAATTGAAAGTGCATATAATGAAGTAAAGTGTATAAGAGAAGGAAATAACTGCACATAATAGAAAACAAATACAATGTATAATCGAAACAGCGAATGAACAATAAGCTAAACATGCTGAGGATGACAAGATGATTATTCTAGTCCTTTAGTTGTTTGGCCTAATTAATCTACTAGTCCATTTACATACATCCTACGTTTATATTTCTAAGTCATTATTCTAATCAGTTATCAACATACTCCTACGTTGATTTCATGCCTTGATTCTACTTAACTAATTATACTTGGTTTAACAGGAAGTACATACCAAGGACATATAATCATAATCGAGATCTTAACCAATACCGAGAAAACAATAACAAAAGTATTTATAAAACATTCATTCACTTAGTCATTGAACTCTTAACACCATTCACGTTTACTTCGTTCTCTTTTTATCCTCTTTATCATTCTATTCTTTAGAAAGTAAAGCATCGATTATGTATTTGAAGCACGCATTGAATGAAAGTGAAAACGCATATGAAGAAAGGTAAATAATATTTGCATTGAAAGTAAAGCAACATTGATTCGAAACAGTGAATGCATACAAGTACGGCAAGCATACGAGGAAATCATTAAATCTAACATGCTTAGTAATTAAACATACTCACTAATTAATCATAGTTAATTAACATACTTACTAATTATGATTAACATGCTCACTAGTATTCATATTCAGTTAATTAGCCTAGTTAATTAACATGCTAGCATTATTAATTATCATTAAGTTATTAACCAGCTTGCATGCTTAGATTACAGGATTAGTTAAATTGCCCTAAACATGCTTGCTAGTTAGTTCATTAATATTTAATCAAGCTCATTAATTTGCTAATTAATTACCCTAATTGATTTCATACTCAATGATAGGTTATTTCTTGCATTTAATTAATTAACACATTTAACTAGTTAGTTAATTAATATGCTTTAGTTACTTAACAATTTAATATTAACCTCATTAATTACAGCATTCTTAACTACTAGTCTTTACATGCTCAATTGTTTAAAGTAACTACATGTTTAGATTTAGTAAATTGGTTGACATGCTCAATTACTTAACAATTAACTAACTTAATTAGCAATTAAACATGCCAGTTATACACTAAATTAAACATATTCAACTGTGAGTCACCCTAGTTAGTTTAACATGCTCGGATTATTATTTTGATTCATGATTTAACTCTAGTTCATTTACATGCTAACTGCTAATTACATAGAGGGTTAAGTAATTACACTAATAAATTATCATGCTCATACAACTTACTTAACATTTAATCGGGCAAGAATAACAGAGAAACATAATGCGTAAGGAAAGAAAAACAATACTACATAGCAAGTAAACATCCAAGATTAGCATAGAACTCTTAACTCTTCTATCGTTCATTTGCTCATTCTTCATCTATTAAACATTTTCCACAACCTTATCTAAACATAAAGGAACTATAACGAGGTATCTGCACAGCACGAATAAATAACAGAGTTAGCCTTAACGAAACATCACATAGCAATGAAAACAAAGGAACAAAGTATCATTCGAAGAAATATCACAGAGCATAAATCTACACTATCATTAACACGGAGCATTTCACAACAATTAACATACTAAATCAACTAGTGGTAACAATCAACTAACATTAAGCATAAGCATTAAACTAACAATAGCTAGCATTAACACTAAACTCACCCACCCATACTTGTGGTATAGGGCCTCAATGGCCAAAGCACCCCTATTTCTTTACCTCGAGCTTTAATGTGCAATGACACTTATTCATTGTTCTTCTTCTTCTCTTCAACACCTTTACAAATTAATAACATTTATTATTAATATAATCGAAAAATCAACTTATAATTTCATCTCTTCCCTATACTTAATTCCTACACATTCCTTAATTTCGTAACCCAAACTCAACATACATTTACCCAATTGATGACTCGAATCCAGCCAACAAAACTTATCATTTATTTATCATTTTATCCAAATAATAGCGCAACAGATAATTCGTCCTATCGTGCATGTCAACAATATGCTTCACCAATTATCGTAATAGTCAAACCAACAAAGCAAGGGTATTACACACAGCAACAGTTAACTCCATATATCTTCGAAAACCAACAAAATCGCTAATTAAATTCCAACTAACAGATGAGTTTCAATTACTAAGCAACCTATTAACATTGAGCAATCAATATCCATTTTCAACACTAGCACATTATTGCTTCCAACAGGTGATCCAACATTCAACCAAAACAATCTTATACATAACAACCATTTTTCTAGTGTATAACTCCACTTGCAAATTAAAACACAACATCAGAAACACTCTATCTCAATAGCTATATCATCAACCAACGTCATAGTCAACATAAATCCACACATCAGCAGCATCAACCCATTCTAATCCATTCTTATTTAACAATTGAAATACCAAACAACTTAAAACAATTTCTGCATAATCACAATAACTAGCTGACATGCCCTCACCAGAATAAAGCAGATCCGAGGCATCCAAGAGCAACACCCTCGGCCAACAACATCAATTCCAGCTCTTCCTTCCCCTGCCTCACAGTCAATATCACCTCCAATAAATCATCCAAAATTCATCCAGATAATCCATCTCAGTGTAATAGTAGATTAATAACAATTAGAGGAGGATTTCGTTACCCGAAGGAATCTGAGAACAGCAACTTGAGCTCCAGCAAATCCTACTGAGTCGGAACCCGCAACCTCACCTTCCCCGACCCTCCTCTACTGATCACCGCCAGCTCGTCGAGCCACAGCCATTCGTAGCCATCGCCGGCCACCAGGAACAATAGAACGTTGGAGTCCGCCTTTGCCCGACGCCCAAAGTCGACAACTCAAGCTCCAACCCGCGAAGCCGACGCATCTTTGACAGCCTGAGCCCTAGCCGCGCTCGCCGTTTGCCTGATCGGAACGCACTTGAGCTCGAGTCTGATCGTGTTCATCGCTCGTCTCCCGATCGGTTCTCTCCCACGTCGCCGCTCTCTCTCTCTCTATTCAGCAAAACAAAACATCCCCTTTAACCTAATTTTTATTTCCCTTTTAACCCTAATTAAATAATATTAAAAGATTTTTAAATGTTAAATATTCATATTGAATATTAATCGACCAAATTTCTAACTCCCGACTTATTCCTAATTATCATTAAAGATTATTAAAGGTCCAATATAAATTTCTTAATTCTATTTCTTAAATTGATTTCCATCAATTAAACTTCCAATAATTCTCTTAAATTATAACCTAATAGTTATATCATCGGTAATACCCCGATAGTCAACCCACTTAAAAAGTCGGGGTATTACATACTTACCCCCTTACATAAATTTTGTCTGTGAAATTTGCCCTACATCGTACTCTCACTAACGTTACCCACACATTGAACTCTTCTTTACTACCTCATTCGATGATGTAGTTCCCCTAACGGTCCTAACTACTCCCTCTTCTCGATCAACTAAGCTCGACTTTACCCAAATATCCTTTGTTTCCCAAAAGTCGATCAAGCCCTCACATTCGTTCACCACACTTCCGCTGCGTAACTCTTATTACACCCCTTCCGAGGAAAGAAATGTCTTAATCATAGCCACTCTTTAACATCAAGAGTAAAATGACGACTCTCTTATCTCCAAATATCACTTTAATCCGATAATTATTCCACCCTTGCCATTCAACTCCTGAATCCGCAGCATTTTTCTCCTAAATTTGATGTGGAACATCAAATTTTCCACTTATTCCCAAGTGATTCAACACCAAGGAAGAGTCTCATCGAACTTCATATCGCCACTAGACTCATAACTTGACGTCGAACTCATCTCCCTTTCACCATTCTTCTCTTCAAGTCCCTTACACTTCATGACTCGAGGCTTAGTACTTATACTTTCCCCTCTCACCTACGACTACAGCATGCTCAAACATATTCTCCACCATCAAATCTGTCCATCCAAGCTTTCCCGAGTTATGAATTACACTGCTCCATGGCTAAGTTGGATGCTTTCCGTCTTGCTTCTCTTTTTGTGTCTATAACCATTCCCGTTTCTATATCTGTAACTGTTTCTGTTCTGTGTCAGTATCTGTATCCGTGTCTGTATCTGTATCTGTATCTGTATCTATTCCTAGAAATTCATTTCCAGAAATTTATGTCTAGAATTTCACTTCTAGAAATTTGTTTCTAGGAATTCGTTTTCGTTTCCGTCTCTATTTCTGTATGTGTCTATGTCTGTATCTGTTCTCGTTTCTGTTTCTGTTTCGGTTACTGTTACTCGTTTCCAGAGAAGTTTGATTGATTGCTTCCATCGTTGCCGTATAATTGTGTAATCATATACTTGGTCACCTTGATTGAATTCAGACCGAGATGGAGAACATAATCCCAGTCCGACATAAATCTTACTAATCCAACACTGAATCCACATTTGAATATTAATCCGATACAAAATCCAAGTCCCATTGACGGGTATGAAATATCTAATGTCAGAAACCGCCATCAAGTCCAAGTTGGTCATACCACCAGATTAAACCCTGAATCTCTCGTCTTTGTAGGAAACCTAACCTAGCGTATTCTTAGTCGGCTACTTTCATCACCCTTCTCATCCAAGTAGGAGTTTTAACCTATGTAGGGATCAACTTATTTTATTCAACAGATTCCTCTTTCGACTACCTTCCATAAAAGTCTGACTTTATTTGCTAAGTTCCCCTTCAAGGTCATATTAAGAAGATAACTAATTGGTCAACAGAATCATCTTCTTCCACTTTGGTTTAGTCCCAAGTGCTGTTGGTTTTTTTTTTAATATATATAACTAATTTGTCCTTTATATAGTCTGTTGTGACCTAGACGACCTCGTCTACTTATCTAGTTGGTCAAATTCCATTTGGGATTCTCATTTCACCTTATTTTCCAAAAAAATTAAGGCAGAGTCTCCCTTGTTTTTAGACTCCCCCAAAGCTATAAATCCTGTATAGAAATCCCAAACAGTTCCAGAATAGTCGTAGAAATCTAAATCCAAAATATAACATTCAACAATATCGAGTACATTCCGAACCTACATCCCAATTACAAATGAAATACTAACCGCGTCTCTGTAATCCGTTAGTCCAGTAGTCCACTAATTCCTACAAGTTATCTCCTAGCAATTCATCTATCAAATTAGAATTAGAAATCATATATTAGGAAAGCATTAGGAAGTATACTTACAGCGATGAAGTTCTCACGTCGAGGCCCATGCTTGCAGGTAAGCTGTCTTTACTTTACTTAGACTGAATTTTACAAAATCTTTTTACTTAGCACAACGTACTAGAGCTCATTTAAAATGCAGTAAAATGAACAAGTGAGCTACAGACAGTTTTAAAAACGAGTAGAGCAGTTGCAAAAATCGTTTTTAAAACCACTACTCTGATACCAACTGTAACGACCCAGATTTTCAAAAAATCCTTTTTAATGAGTTAACATTTCGAATTTTCTTTTTGAAAGTAAATCAGAGCGCGTTTAAACCGGATCGCTACCAACCGTTCATAAAACTCGTTATAAAATCCCTTTTTTTTTGTAAAACTTATGCAGAAGCGTTAAAATAAAGACCATTTGAAAACATAGTGGAAGCGTAATTAAAATCATCATTTAGAAACTTAACAAAAACGTTATTCATTTGAATGAAAGGACTAACCAAATTAAATACATTTTAAATATAAATTATGTTAATTACAACTTAGACAACTTAATTAAAACCATTTCTCTTTTACCCTCTTTATGTCTGGCCAGCCATGAGCATCCCACGAGCGTGCAAACCCATCATCCTTGCTTGCTATTGTTTGTTCTTTATCTTTCGCTACTCCTAGTCCGTGCATTCCTCTACTTACAGTACCTACATCTACACCACAAGCAATTGTAAGCCCAAAGGGTTTAGTAAGGAAAAAGGGTTGATGCAATATGCTTATGACTCTCTTTAGTTCATTTGGAATGGGGGCCACCCAAACCAATTGTTTTCTTACGTTTCTTCTTTCTTTTTTTCTTTCTTTCTTTCTTTCTTTACTCGTACTTCGAGCGAGAAATTAGAAGAACCTATATGGGATGGTATAGTGGGTCAGACCTAACCTCCTATAGACAACTAGGTCCCGTTCCCGATATGGTAGGGGCATTTCCTAATTACCAAACTAGGACCGCTACCCATTCGCCTCCTAACTCTCTTAATCCTTTCCTTTGGTCTTTTCTTATCATTTTACTTTCCTCACCATGCATGTGATTACTACCCCGTGGGAGTACTCCCTACTTTGTTTCTATTAACATGATGCATAAACATACATTCTCAACCTAGCATGATGCTTCACAATATAACATTCATAATAATTGAAATGCGCATTTAGTAATTGAAAGCAGAACTAAAATTGAAAATGCATACAATGAAGTAAAGTGTATAAGAGAATGAAATAACTGCACATAATAGAAAACAAGTATAATGTATAATCGAAACAGCGAATGAACAATAAGCTAAACATGCTCAGGAAGACAAGATGATTATTCTAGTTCTTTAGTTGTTTAGCCTAATTAATCTCCTAGTTCATTTACATGCATCCTACGTTTATATTTCTAAGTCATTATTCTAATCAGTTATCAACATACTCCTACGTTGATTTCATGCTTTGATTCTACTTAACTAATTATACTTGGTTTAATAGGAAGTACATACCAAGGACATGTAATAATAATCGAGATCTTAACCAATACCGAGAAAACAATAACAAAAGTATTTATAAAACATTCATTCACTTAGTCATTGAACCCTTAACACCATTCACGTTTACTTCGTTCTCTTTTTATCCTCTTTATCATTCTATTCTTTAGAAAGTAAAGCATCGATTATGTATTTGAAGCACGCATTGAATGAAAGTGAAAGCGCATATGAAGAAAGGTAAATAATATTTGCATTGAAAGTAAAGCAACATTGATTCGAAACAATGAATGCATACAAGTACGGCAAGCATACGAGAAAATCATTAAATCTAACATGCTTAGTAATTAAACATACTCACTAATTAATCATAGTTAATTAACATACTTACTAATTACGATTAACATGCTCGCTAGTATTCATATTCAGTTAATTAGCCTAGTTAATTAACATGCTAGCATTATTAATTATCATTAAGTTATTAACCGGCTTGCATGCTTAGATTACAGGATTAGTTAAATTGCCCTAAACATGCTTGCTAGTTAGTTCATTAATATTTAATCAAACTCATTAGTTTGCTAATTAATTACCCTAATTGATTTCATACTCAAGGGTAGGTTATTTCTTGCATTTAATTAATTAACACATTCAACTAGTTAGTTAATTAATATGCTTTAGTTACTTAACAATTTAATATTAACCTAATTAATTACAGCATTCTTAACTACTAGTCTTTACATGCTCAATAATTGTTCAAAGTAACTACATGCTTAGATTTAGTAAATTGGTTGACATGCTCAATTACTTAACAATTAACTAACTTAATTAGCAATTAAACATGCTAGTTGTATACTAAATTAAACATACTCAACTGTGAGTCACCCTAGTTAGTTTAATATGCTCAAATCATTATTTTGATTCATGATTTAACTCTATTTCATTTACATGCTAACTGCTAATTATATAGAGGGTAAATTAATTACCCTAATAAATTATCATGCTCATACAACTTACTTCACATTTAATCAGGCAAGAATAACAGAGAAACATAATGCATAAAGAAAGAAAAACAATACTACACAGCAAGTAAACATCCAAGATTAGCATAGAACTCTTAACTCTTCTATCGTTCATTTGCTCATTCTTCATCTATTAAACATTTTCCACAACTTTATCTAACCATAAAGGAACTATAATGAGGTATCCGTACAACACCAATAAATAACAGAGTTAGCCGTAACGAAACATCACATAGCAATGAAAACAAAGGAACAAAGTATCATTCGAAGGAATATCACAGAGCATAAATCTACACTATCATTAACACAGGGAGCATTTCACAACAATTAACCTACTAAATCAACTAGTGGTAACTATCAACTAACATTAAGCATAAGCATTAAACTAACAATAGCTAGCATTAACACTAAACTCACCCACCCATATTTGTGGTATAGGGCCTCAATGGCCAAAGCACCCCTATTTCCTTACCTCAAGCTTTCATGCGCAATGACACTAATTCGTTGTTCTTCTTATTCTCTTCAACACCTTCACAAATTAATAAAATTTATTATTAATCTAATCAAAAAATCTGCTTACAATTACAACGTCTCTTCCCTATACTTAATCCCTACACATTCCTTAGTTTCGTAACCCAAACTCAACATACATTTACCCAATTGATGACTCGAATCCAGCCAACAAAACTTATCATTTATTTATCCTTTTATCCAAATAATAGCGCAACTGATAATTTGTCCTATCGTGCATGTCAACAACATGCTTCACCAATTATCGTAATAGTCAAACCAACAAAGCAAGGGTATTACACACAGCAACAGTTAACTCTATACATCTTCGAAAACCAACAAAATCGCTAATTAAATTCCAACTAACAGATGAGTTTCCAATTACTAAGCAACCTATTAACATTGAGCAATCAATATCCATTTTCAACACTAGCACATTATTGCTTCCAACAGGTGATCCAACATTCAACCAAAACAATCTTATACATAACAACCATTTTTTTAGTGTATAACTCCACTTGCAAAATAAAACACAACATCACAAACACTCTATCTCAAAGCTATATCATCGACCAACGTCATAGTCAACATAAATCCACACATCAGTAGCATCAACCCATTCTAATCCATTCTTATTTAACAATTGGAATACCAAACAACTTAGAACAATTTCTGCATAATCACAATAACTAGCCGACATGCCCTCACCAAAACAGAGCAAATCCGAGGCGTCCAGGAGCTGCACCCTCGGCCAACAACATCAATTCCAGCTCTTCCTTCCCCTGGCTAAAAGTCAATATCACCTCCAATAAATCATCCAAAATCCATCCAGAATATCCATCTCAGTGTAATAGCAGATTAATAACAATTAGAGGAGGATTTCGTTACCCGAAGGAATCTCAGAACAGCAACCTGAGCTCCAGCAAATCCTACTGAGTCGGAACCCGCAACCTCACCTTCGCCGACCATCCTCTGTTGATCACCGCCAGCTCGTCGAGCCATAACCATTCATCGCCATAGCCGGCCCCAGGAACAACAGAACATCGGAGTCCGCCTTCTCCCGACGCCCAAAGTCGACGACTCGAGGTCCAACCCGCAAAGCCGACGCATCTTCGACGGCCTGAGCCCTAGCCGCGCTCGCCGTTCGCCTGATCGGAACGCACCCGAGCTCGAGTCCGATCACGTTCATCGCTCGTCTCCCGATCGGTTCTCTCCCACGTCGCCGCTCTCTCTCTCTCTCTCTCTCTATTCAGCAAAACAATTTTTATTTCGCTTTTAACCCCAATTAAATAATAGGGAAAATAACACTGCAGACCCTATAGTTTGTGTTCAACGACAAGTCAAACCCTGGAGATTATTTTTTAACAAATAAAATCCTGAACTATGAGAAAATGTCGCCTGCGACCTCGCAGTCACGATTTCCGTCCAGAACCGTCGAGGTTAACGCCCCGTTAGTACCCTGTCTAGCGGCGTCGAATGGAGTCGAAGGACGATGGCAGAGACAGACGTCGAACGTTTGTACCTCGTTCGTCCTTTCCTGCGGTTCGAAGAAAGATGAGGTCGAGTGGCGGGCGATGGCAGAGACGACGCTCCAATAGTCCAGAGCCGACGGAAGGATGACATTCGCTAGCCGTTGGATCGACGAGGAACGTCCCTCGTCTGGATCGACGGCCAGGATTGAATCTGGCGTCCCTGCCAGATGAGATGACGGACGTCGATCCTTGGCCATTGGATCGAGCGAGGGACGTGCCTCGGATCGACAGCCAGGATTGAATCCGCTAGGCGAAGACGGACGTCGATCCTTGTCCGTTGGATCCTCGTCTGGATCAAACGGTCAGTATTGACTCCAAATTAATTGGGTCACATGTGGGTCACATGCGATCTTAAATCGCCAGAATTCCCCATTATGACGGACGTCCCTAGGAAGACCACGGACGTCCATCGTTCAATAACACGTCATCAGCCTCTGGACGACGTCCGTCTTAACATGACAGACGTCCATATGAAAATTACGGGCGTCCGTCACTCTCGGATTTTATACTAAAACCCTAACAGAGTCGAACACAAAAAGTCCAACCATTGCCATAGATATTCGAGAGAGAAAACTTGTCTTCCCCTGACCAACTCCCTCAACGTAATCGAACGAACAAGAGTGTTGCACATCACATGGAATCGTCAAGGTGTGCTTCTTCATCATACATGGTTGAAGAATCCATTGACTGTGGAATGGAGGTGGATTCTAATCCTATTTCGGCAATAGAGACCAATGAGAATCGGTGGTTCTACCATGAAGCAGGTATAGAATTGCGTTCAATCTCGGGATCCCTGGAATCGGAGCTACGTTCGATATGTGACTCAGAGGATGATGATTGGGCAGAGAGTATGCATCCCCAAATTGAATGTTCGTCCTCGGAGCTCTGTCTGGGTAAGAAGTATAGTGCGTTGAAGGATATTAGAGATGAAGTGGTTAATTATGCTTTGAAAAATGGGCACGGGATCAGGTTTGTTAAAAGCAAACGACATCGGATAACTGCTGTGTGCAGTGATGGATGCAGTTGGCGGCTTCACGCTTCAAAAATGAAAGGTGAGCTGACCTTTCAAATTAAGAGCTATAATGAGGAGCACACATGTGCACGACAAATGGAAAGCCGACACGCTTCCTACAAATGGGTGGCAAACCAATATTTGGATAGATTCAAAAGTCAACCCAAGTGGGACCTTGCTTCCATAATTGAGACTGTAAGGAAGGACTTTAATGTCAATATTACTCTGAGTCTTGCTAGAAGGGTAAGGAATTTAGCACAGACTTTAAACGAAGGGGATGGTGACGAACAGTACAAGCTACTTTGGTCCTACGCAGAAGAGATTCGAAGATCCAATCCAGGTAGCACACTGTTGTTGGTGGTAGATTTTCCAGATTTGATGGCCCGTCCAAGTCCAATATTTAAAAGAATGTACATGTGTTTGGATGCGTGCAAGAGGGGTCTGAAGGAGTTTGGTAGACCCATTATTTGTCTTGATGGCTGTCACTTGAAGGGGTCGTGCCCAGGCCAATTGCTCACAGCTGTCAGCATTGATGCCAATGATGAGATTTATCCAGTTGCTGTGGCACTTGTTGAATCAGAATGCAGAGACTCCTGGACCTGGTTTTTGTGTTGCTTGCTGATGGACTTAGACAGTGACATAGGCAGAGGATGGACACTCATTTCCGATAGACAGAAGGGGTTGGTGCCTGCTATTGAACAATATGCACCAGCAGCTAAGCATCGATTCTGCCTAAGACATTTGTATGCCAATTTCAAAAAACAATTTCCAGGAATACAATACAAAGATATCATGTGGAAGGCAGCAAGGGCCACAACATCACCGAACTTTCAGAAAGAGATGAGTAAACTACTTGCGCTCAACCATACAGCGCATGCATATATGCAGAAAATTAACCCGAGGTGTTGGTCAAAACATGCATTCAGTCCTGTCCCAAAGTGCGACATGGGCCTTAATAATTTGAGCGAGTGCTACAATGTCTGCCTCCTGCCAGCACGGGACAAACCAATCCTCACTATGTTCGAGATGATTAGAACGGGCATAATGACTAGGATCATTAAGAAACATAAGCAGCTGGCTGAATCAACAGATCTTTTATGTCCTAAGACCACAAAGAAGCTTGCCAAACTGAAACATGCGGCTCGAAATTGGTGTCCAACACCTTCAGGATGTAATCGATTTGAGGTAAGCGATGGTAACGAACGATACGCATTCGATCTAGACACGCGTACCTATAATTGTTACCGATGGGAGCTGACTAGAATCCCATCCGTGCATGCCATCCCTTGCATCAATTTTATCCAGACTTCAGCGGAGGATTATGTGCATGCATGGTACCATCGGGACACATTTATGAGGATGTATTCCCATGTATGATGAAGAAGCACACCTTGACGACTCCATGTGATGTGCAACACTCTTGTTCGTTCGATTACGTTGAGGGAGTTGGTCAGGGGAAGACAAGTTCTCTCTCTCGAATATCTATGGCAATGGTCGGACTTTTTGTGTTCGACTCTGTTAGGGTTTTAGTATAAAATCCGAGGGTGACGAACGCCCGTAATTTTCATACGGACGTTCGTCATGTTAAGACGGACGTCGTCTAGAGGCTGATGATGTGTTATTGAACGATGGACGTCCGTGGTCTTCCCAGGGAAGTCCGTCATAATGGGGAATTCTGGCGATTTAAGATCGCATGTGACCAGCACGTGACCCAATTAATTTGGAGTCAATACTGACCGTTCGATCTAGACGAGGATCCAACTGACAAGGATCGACGTCCGTCTTTGCCTGGCGGATTCAATCCTGGCCGTCGATCCGAGGCACGTCCCTCGCTTGATCCAACGGCCAAGGATCGACGTCCGTCATCGCATCTGGCAGGGACGCCAGATTCAATCCTGGCCGTCGATCCAGACGAGGGACATTCCTCGTCGATCCAACGGCCAGCGAATGTCGTCCTTCCCTCGGCTCTGGATGATTCGAGTGTCGTCTCTACCATCGCCCGCCACTCCACCTCATCTTTCTTCGAACCGCAGGGAAGGACGAACGGGGTACAAACGTTCGACGTCCGTCTCTGCCATCGTCCTTCGACTTCGTTTGACGCCGCTAGATAGGGTACAAATTGGGCATTAACCTCGACGGTCCTGGACGGAAATCGTGACTGCGAGGTTGCCGGCGACATTTTTTCATAGTTTAGGGTTTTAGTTGTTAAAAAATAATCTCTAGGGTTTGACTTGTCGTTGAATGCAAACTATAGGGTCTGCAGTGTTATTTACCCTAAATAATATTAAAAGATTTTTAAATGTTAAATATTCATATTGAATATTAACCGACCAAATTTCTAACTCCCGACTTATTCTTAATTATCGTTAAAGATTATTAAAGGTCCAATATAAATTTCTTAATTATATTTCTTAAATTGATTTCCATCAATTAAACCTCCAATAATTCTCTTAAATTACAACCTAACAGTTATATCATCGGTAATGTCCAGATAGTCAACCCACTTAAAAAGTCGAGGTTTTACATCATCTATAAAGAAATAAGAACTAAAAGTACATAAAAGATTATAGACGTCAAACTTATGAAAGAAGAGAAGATTGTTAGTGGATAAGTCTAGATTGATTGCTACAAGAAACTTTTGATGAATTCACAACGTTTTTTAAAGAACAAAAAAAAAACTCTTACCATAAAATTATTAATCAATTTTTTTTCAAACAAATAAGTATGTATACTATTTATAAGTTACAAAAGACACTTAAAACTTCCTAACACATTCTAAACAATAAGGAAAGCAAATATAATGGCAAAATAATGTGTACGTGTTTTTCAATAATAAGGAACTAACTAGTTGGCTTTTTAGGCCTTACACAAGAAAACAACTATCGGTTTTTTATAAAGTTACCATGAATCAATCTATAATATTACCAAAAATTGATTTCGGAACTTACCATAAATCAATTTTTGTGCATACCACGCCCAAAGCCTCTAATAAGCTCATTGAATTGTCTTTATGATATTGGTTAATTCTTTGTCTCTTTCTGGATTGATCGGAGAGTCTATAGCCTTAGAATTAGGACAAACATGTTATATTAATTCATGAAGTATTTCTTTGACTTCTTTTTCTTTTGCCTTTCTAATTGGGCTATTTAGAACAAATAATGAATGTTTCATTGCAGTCCCTTTATTCGCATCACTTTTTGTGCCGCTAAAAGAAACATTACTAAAATCCTAAAACAAAATTATGAAATAAGTGCATACCATAGAAACTGTCAAGCCTTGATTATTCCTTGGTTCACATAACAGATTCTCTAAAATATAAATTATTTTATTCTTTAATTATATCGCACGGGAAGCTTTTCAATCTGAGCAAAAATTTTATTATGGTAATCAAAATCTAACATGTAGCATGGTTGATTAAAAGGGTTGAGAGAATAAGGATTGTAGAGCTGCAACTTCATGGCCTCTGACCCATTTTCACTTGCATAATCATGTTCAATTGTAGACAAGTTTGTTGAATGATATGATGAATTTGCTGAAGCTTCAAGAAGGGCTTCCCATTCCATATCTTCACTAACTTCTAACTGGATTAAATCTTCTTCATCTTCTCCTAACTTCATTTGGAACTCACTGTCCTCAAATATCTCCCATTGGGTGCTTGTTATTGTTTCCATTTGTTTGACGATTCGATCTCTGTCATCATCCTCAGTTAGCGACAACTGAGATGATTTGGACGATGAAAATGCGTTTTCCGATGATGATGACTCCGCCAACTGCCACATTCCGGCAAGCAAAACCTGGAGGGAACGCACTTGCAATTGTGGTATCCTATCGATCAACGGATACTCGTAGGAACCGCAAACTCTTTTGGTTTTACACCAATCATAAAATTCACTCAGCTGACTTTCTTGCATAGCAGTTTTCTTGTATATATCAAAAGCAGCTATACTACTTCTATGTGGCATTCTCAGAAGATTATCAAGAACAAGAACAATTTCCTTGTGAAATATTGTGTGACAATGAAAGCTGTCTCTGATGATATGCTTCATAGAAGATTTCACAATGAAGCTTCTCGCTGCTAATCCAACTGGTCTACAATCCATCACTCTATCAATCAGGCTTTGAATTTGTGGCAACAATTCAATTGATTCACCCACTTCTTTCATTACATCTATTATACTTCCATTCACATCTTTTCTCTCTTCTTCATGCTTGTGTTTCTCAGCAATATAATCTAAGGAAAAACAACTAATTGTTTCGTCAAGGAAGCGAGCATACGAGATGATAAAATTGGTATAATCGTAGGGATAAAACGAAGAATCGTCCCGAAACCGACATGGGTAGAGCGATATCAAGGCGCTTTCTCGGTTCCAAAAAAGTTCAGCTCTAAACCGGCTGTTTTCTGGAACGGACTGGAGAAGGCGGTGGAGAAGGAGCAAGCACTTGAGGGCAACTCGCCAAGATCGAGTGGTGCCGAACCGACGAGAGAAGCTGAGAAAAAAGGCTCGATAAGATGGCGGAGAGACGGAGAAGATGCTTAGAAGCTGACGAACATATCTCTCAGGCAGTGGCAGATCATCAGGAGTTGTTGCCTTTGTGACAATGAGATCAACACTGCTCAACCCTCTAATCGATGCTAATTTTGCATACCCAACGCAGCTATGCTCTCTGAGAGCTGTAAAAGCTTGCCAAAATCTCCTATTCATGATTTTCTAATTCACAGAGAGTGCAAAATTTAGGGAATTACCAGACATATAAAGAACCACGCCATATGGTATGAGCATATGAATTGTTAGTTAGCGAATAAATTGATCGAACATGACAAAAACTAAGTAGTTGATGAATCTTCGAAAGAATCGAAAACCTACAATTTCAAGAAAATAAGCACAAGCACTGTTTGTGAGAGAATAAAACAGAAATATTCTGTGCAGAAGCTGGTGGGTCAACTCCTCCTGGATTAAAGCGTTAGATAAACAGAGAATCACAGCCAGGGCTGCGTCTTTACTTGATCGAAAAGCCTAGAATGCATCTCCACCTTCATATCAATAGAGGGTTCATATTTCCTCTTAACACCATTACTTATAAACATTTTTCTTTGTCAGTCGTTCTTCTGCGCAGAACAATGTCATTTCACAGGAGAAAATATGACATTCTAGGACAGAAAGACATCATTTTTGGGCAGAAAGTATGAGTTCCTCTGCCTTATATAAATTCACACTATTCTCAGAGCAATTTCCTCGGCGATTATAGAAACTTAGAGCTTTGTGAGAGTTGAAGTGTACCGCATTTAAGCGAAATTGAAGCGTTAGTAATTATTGCTCACCAATGACGTCGAAGTGTTATCAGAAATTTGTTAACTACTCATTGGAAGTGGAGCCAATGTCGACAGTCATGGCACATGATGTTTGTGCATTCAGAGATGAAACTGCTATAGTGGTGCATTTCATTTCGACAACTCTAGACGAGGAGGAGTTTCGTTCATTGTACGAATCTAGTGACGAAGACATGGGGGATATCAATAGAGGGTCCACATTTCCTCAGCGACCACCACAAGTGAAATATTCTTTCACTGGTATGTGTCTGGGCAAGAAGTATAGTTCTTTGAACCAAATTAGAGAAGAAACCGTGAATCATGCCCTATATAGATCGTTGTAATGCACATGTAGATTAAGCGGTTGTAATGGACATGTTGCTTAAATTGTTGTAATGAACATGTTAATTGTTTGTTGATGATGAATGAAATGGATAATTTGATTTGCGTCAAAGTTCCATTCTTTCTTTTTTAAAAAAATAAAAATTTTCCAAGAGTTTTCCTTGTTTAGTCTCCCTCTGTGGCATTATAAAAAATAAAGCAAACAATGAGGTTCTCAACAGTTATTCAAACATATATTATCCAAACAGATATTTTTCAAACAGATATTTCAAATCAAACAATTAACTATGCAAATAAACAAACAATAAGTATTTATGACAAGAATATCACAATCAGTATCTCAATCAGTATTCCTACACATCAAATAAACTACATCGGCGTCGCCTTCTTGTGAGATTTCCTCCATAAATCAGTGACTGTGAATGACAACTTTGGGTCCACATATACATTGGAATCTCTTTCATACAAGGGAGCCTCATCATGTAGATCTTTATGAGAGTGGAAGCCTCTCTCCTTACAATTTTGAAGCAATCCTAAATCCCCACTGGTACAACAAAATATGCCGTGAGGGGTGAAATGGAAAGGAAAAAATCAACACATAAGTGAAAACCAATATGAATCTACACAAGTGAAAAGATATACCTCACTTTGTATGTTGGTGCTATGACAATTGTAATTGTTTTTTGTAGCAACGCCTGGTAAGGGTAGTGTGTGTGTAGATCAACAGACGATAAAAAACACAGTGGTTGTGGGTGTGACTGAAAAGTAAACCACCCATTAAAAAGTGAGAAGTTTACTTACGTGAATCCACCCTAATGTAATAAATGATCTTTCAATTAGAACATTGAAGTATTCTTCTTCATTCACCGCATTATATTGCATACAAAGACCACAATGCAATGATGAGTACTAAAATAAAATCTTCTAAACTACTTAGTGTAACAGAACGTAATTCTCACAGTGTTTGTTGTTGCTTCTTGCTTCGAGAGAATGAGATTAGTGATGTGGTACTCATCATCTAACTAAAAATGAAAACAAGAAGCAAAATATCTTAAGCATCCAGTCCAAAACACTTAATGCCAGAAAATGAAAGTCTACCATAACCCCTACAAGAAATGCGCAAGTCTCTAAGTTTTTCTTAGTATTTCCACGAACCAATCTTGTGAAAATGACCATTAGGTCACCTGGCTGAAATGAACATTTTCAAACCGTAAGACTAATAAGACATGAATAAGTGCAGACATGTAGATAACCAAATTGAAGACGTATCACATGCAGAGTTTTTGTCACAACACGTAAGGGACCCGAGACAGAACAGAGAATGACCCAGCCCAAAAAATCGACTCGCCCGACCCTTTTTACTTTAATTTTAATAATTGGCAGCAGAAAACTTAAAACTTTTAACTACAAGTCAGGGCCCAACAAACATGAGCTTAACATGTAATACCCCTATTTCCCGTAACGAAATTAAGTAAAGATCATTGAGAAATTAATTGGTGTAATGGGGTATTTGGTGTAACATCCCGATATTTTAAGTTGGATAATTATCGGGATATTACCAAGGGCGTTCTTGAGCGTTAAGTCTAGAGGTATTTCCATTACGTCTTTCCCTTATACGCGATGTGATTAAGGATGGAGTAATTGGGACGTTGCATCGTGTATTTATACATGTCATTCTATGACATGTATTTATGGGGAAAATGTTACGGGATAGGAGTTAAGTGAGAAAGACATGAGAGAAAACTGTCCAAGGCGATTTCGGACGCCTGCGGACGGCACGTACGGATGCGATATGGCATCCGCAAGTGCATTCCGTTGCGTCCCTAACGTTTGAGATGAGTTGGGGACGAGATTTCTCGTCCCAACTTCACTGTGCTGTGAGGTTGCGGACGAGAAGAATGGCTTCCGCATCGACTATGTAAAAACTGGAGACTGGACGAGTCTCTGGACGATGCGGACGAGAAGAATGGCGTCCACATTGAATCTGTTCTAACCTGGACTATTCGGACTATAGGTTGCGGACGATGTGGACGAGAGAAGTAGCATCCGAATCAACTCTGTCCAATTTTAGGGACAATTCGGACGACTGCGGACGCCACTTGCGGACACGGTATGGTATCCGCAAGACACCTGCAGACGGTACGGACAAGACGGGGATGCCTTTTCCCGTCCGAAGCTTCGCATTAGCCTGCAAAGATTTGGACTTTCGGACGAATGCGGACGATACGTATGCGTCTGCACTCGTCCGAAATAGCCCAAACCTACGAATAAAATAGAAAGAAAATGATGAAAATCGAGAGAGTATCCCGATTTCCCGACAGGGAATGACCCTCCCGTTCGTCGCCTCCCTACATCTAGAGTCATCTTCCCCTCTACCCCTTAGGCACTCATGGTGTCCCTCCCCTCTTCCAGGTAATATCTCTCTCCCTACCATTCAGTCTTCATTTTTCCCCTTCTCTGCGAGAAGCTCTCTCCCCTGCGAGCTTCTCTGTCTGTGAGTGGAGAGCTAAGTGTGTTGTGGGTATTGTGAATAAAATGAAGAGAAGTGTTGAGCTGTGAGGTGTGAACGTGAGTGCAGAGAGAAGTGAGTCAGTGAGCTGGAGCTGTTGGAACCATGAAGGTTGGAGTGGCAGCTGTCCCTGTTTTAGTGTATCTTCAAAATCGGTAAGGAATTAGGGGTGTTTTGGCCATTGAGGCCCTGCACCACAAGTATGGGTGTGTGAGTGTGGAATTAGTTATGTGCTGTGATATTTCCCTTGAATGCTATTGTGTTCCGTTATTTTCATTGCTCTATGACTTTTGTTGTGAATGGTTGCTTGTAGATGTTATTGGCTGATGAATGAATGTTACGAAGTGTAGAGTAATTATGATGAAATAGAAAACGATAAGCTGGAAAATAAGTTAGCCTTAATGGATGGATTCCTTTTTGTTAGTAAATGTTTAATGTTAGTAAAGTTATTGCCAGTTGTATGTTTTGTTTGTGTGTGATAAGAATGTAGCTTGACTTAGAATGGTTAGGTTAGTTGTTAAAGCATGTTAATGGCCCTGTTTACTGCTAGTAATATGTAGGTTGCCTTGAAATGTTATTGTTAGTTGTTGATAGTATTATTAAAGTTCTGTGAATTGGGTTAGTGTAGTGACTCCCTGCTGTATGAATTGTTTGGTTGATTGGTTAGCATGTTAATTGTTTAGCTTGTAATGAACTACTGTAATCAAATTGTTTAGCAAATGTTAAGTATGTTAATAACCAACTAACATGTTAATATTAATCATGAGAAAGCATGTAAGTTAACTAAGTTCAAATGGGAGAGTAAGCATGATAATTAGGATAATTAAGTAGATGCTGATTGGGATTACTTGTTGAGCATGTTTAACTAGCTTGTAATTAACTAAACTAATAAGTAATAATCGGATTCAAGTATGTCAAGGGACTTAGATAAAAATGTTAGGAAGCATGTTAACCAACTAGTGTAAGTAATTAAAGTAATTAAACTTGAGCATGTAAATCACCTAGGGTAACTAAGTAGAATAATCGCCTAGGATGATAAATGTGGGAAGCGTGTAATTGGACTAGGAAGTTATTCGAAGTATCTAATTAGAGCAATAAACGTAATTAATAGTTGAGCATGTAACTAACTAGGATAATAATAATTGTATGAGCACGAGCATGTAATTGACTAGAGAGCAACTGGTAATTAAAGTAATCCACGAGCATGTAAATTAATTAGAATAACCAACTAGATTAATAATCGTAACTCGAAGTGAGCATGATAACTAATTAGGATATTTATTTAGCATGACAAAGGTAGTTAATTATTAAGCATGATAGTTTAGATAAATTAATTGCAGGTTTACCATACTTGTATGCATTCGCTGTTTCAATTACATATTGTACTTGTTTCTATTATGTGCAGTTATTTCCTTCTCTTATAAACTTTACTTTCATTATGTGCGCTTTCAATTACAGTCGCTTTGAATTCTAGTACTTTCTTTTATATGCGCACTTCAATTCTTATAAATGATATATGGTAAAGCATCCTGCATCATGATAGTAGAAACCCGTAGGGAGTGCCAATTGGGGTGGTACTCACACACGTATGAGTGAGAAAAATGCTAAGGAAAAGAATGTTCGGGATGGGTGGGACACGCCCATCACTAGAGAAACCCGCTCGACGGGATACGTAGGGAGGGAAGAAACCCTGAAGGCGGGATACGCCAGAAGGGGACGAAAAGGGAGTTGGGGTCGATGGATAGTCCGGATCTAGCCTAGCTGCTAGAATAGCCCTCACCAAGTCGGGAAAGGGACTAGTATGCACACAGGAGGTTAGAACCCGTACAGCTATGCCATCTCAAAGGACAACCTCCATTCTCTAGCTCGAAGTACGAGTAAAGAACCCAGAACCAGTAAACGTAATAAAAGAATTGGTTTGGGTGGCCCCCATTCCAATTGAACTAAAGAGAGTTATAAGCATTAAACCCTTTTTCCTTACTAAGCCTTCGGACTTACAGTTGCTTGTGGTGTAGATGTAGGTACTAGTACGCTATGAGGAATGCACAGACTAGGAGCGAAAGATAAAGAACAAACAATAGCAAGTAGGGATGATGGGTTGCACGCGCGAGGGAAATCGTGGCTGGCCAGGCATAATGAGGGTAAAGAATAATTAGTAGAGATTTAATTAAGTTTTCTAATTTGTAATTAACGTACATTTTATTTAAAGTATATTTAATTCGGTTAGTCCTTTCATTGAAATGGTTAACGCTTTCGCAAAGTTTTACAAAACGATGATTTCGTAACGCTTTCGCATAGTTTTATTTAATGAGATTTTTATAATGAGTTTTACGATGAGTCAGTAGCAATCCGGCTAGACGCACTCTGATACGTTTTGTTTTAAAAGACAAAAAATTCAAAATTTCACGCGTTTTTAAAAGATTTACGAAAATCCAGTTACATATGAAGCTAAGTTGGATGATAATGGCGTTAGTATAATTATTATATATTGAGGGAATTAATAATAAATGGAAAAATAAGGATTAATTGAGTGGTGGATGTCTCTTGGGAAGAGACGGACATCCAAAATAGAGAAAAATAGGAATGACGAACATCCCTTGTAGAGGGACGGACGTCGTTTATAGTGAGAGGGTCGACAGATGCTTTTGGGAAAGGTGGACATTGTTAAGGAAAGACAGGTGTTTAGTATGATAAAGGTTACGGCGTCGTTTGGAACAAGAAAGAAAATAGGAAGGAAGGGACATCCTTTATGGACAAAGGATGTCCGAGATAAAAGTAAAGGGAACAGCGTTAAGATTTAAGTGAGACGGCATCATTTATAGCAAAGAGGTTGACAGCAGTCTGTAGGAATGACGGACGTTTAAAATATGAAGACAACAATGTCGTTTATGAACCTTGTAATGAGTTTGCCCCCCTTCATGGTCGAACTTGCTAATTATTAAATCAGGAAAAATGGATTTTGTGTAATTCTCGATCATGTGCTCTTGTGTTAAAATGAGTTGATGTAAAATACTTCCTGTAATTGAGTGTATTCTAGGATCTAATTATTCATGTTGATTAGTGATTATAAATGCTAGATGAGAAGTAGGATTCCTGTAACATATTTTCTTAGGTGAAATTTACAACATGTTTTATGTATCCATAATAGGTTGATGACACTTTGTTATAGTATGTTATAGTATAGAAATTGTTACAGTTGCACTTCAATTCATATTACGTAGATTTTTGTTGATTCCTATCTTGATAATATATTAGTGAAAGCATGCTTAGTGTTAAATTATAGTTGATGCATGATTCTTGCTCATTGCTTGATAACTGTTTGTAATATTGTTTGCGATATATAAACTGTTGTGTAACATTCATATAGGCATGTCAGTAGGGTTGCGTATTATGCATTGCACAGATTAATAATAAACATAAATAACGGAAGTTTTCTACATGGGTTCGGAGACTGAAGAGGTTGCTCTCACGTAGAAAACAACTCTTTTGGGTGAGTTCGGAGGCTGAAGAGGTTGCTCTCACTCAATAGGTGGGTGAGTTTGGAGACTGAAAAGGTTGCTTTCACCCCAAATGAAAGGATGCAGAGAAAACTCGGGAGAATAACATCTGATTTCTCTACACTAAGCCCACCTAAATACATTTTGTAACACTCCTAAGGCAATAAGGAGACGCAACTATATAAATTCCAGCGACCCTTCGCACAGTCAGACATCAGTTACACACTTCAAGACCAGCGCTGCGTGTACCGGACAATCGGTTCAACGTCCACAATCAGCCGCCATCATCCAACGATCAGCCGTGAATTCCTCTAGTATTTTACCGGTATATCAACGTCAACCGCGGCACCCGACCGCCAATTTATCTGTAAAATTTATTGGCCAAAATTATATTAATTCATATTTTCCAATAATAAATAACCATATTCCTATAAATCCAATACTTAATCCAAAATTTACACGTAGCTGAATACCTAGGGTATTACATACTGTAACACCCCGAAAATGTATTTCTCTTTTTGATGATATAATGATTTTGGATAATCTTAATATATGAATATTGCGTCAAATTATCCAACGGTGAGCGTAAGTTGTACACGAAAAGTAGAGGGTTAATGTTGGAAAATAATCTAAATGTGAAAAACTTAAGAAAAATACACAAGTGTTGGGTTACGGATGCCGACGGACACTGCGGACGACACAGGGTGGCATCCGTTTTGAATCTGTACAACTCTGGGACAATTCGGACGACTTGCAGACGAAGTGGACGAAGAGATTCGCGTCCACAATGAATCTGTAATATGCTGGGACAATTCGGACGATAGTGGACGACGGCGAACGAGGAAGAATGGCGTCCGATTTGAATCTGACCTAAAAGTTGGACACTTTCGGACACTACGGACGATGCATGTGGACGACAACTTGCGTCCATAATATTGGGGATTTTCGAGAAAACCCATTTTAAATCGTCTCTTTCTTCCAATTTCTTGCAGAAATCAGCCAAACCTTCTCTCTCCCTCTACCCCTACTACGACGTCGAGTCTCCCATGTGAATGTGGAAGACTTTCCATGTGCCCCTTTTTCAATGAGTAACCCCTCCATTGGTTTGCTCAATGGTCAGTCTGCAGATCTAGATTATCCTCTGCTCAGCTTAGTCCTCTTGTTTCCCTTCAGTCTACGTCCATAAGAGGTATGTTGCCCTGAATATCTCAGCATTTGGCAACTGTGAATGTGTGAGTACTCTTGCTGTGAGAAAATTGGTGTTGTATTACAAATAGGAGTGTCCTCTGGAAGATTTGAAGAAATTCCACCGTGAAGTAAAGGTAAGAATTTTCTTGGAACATTGAGATAGTTAAGGACTTCTGTTAGGGCATGAATTGATTTTGAATGAAGGATTAATCTCCAATCTCCTAATTGTTAGGAACTGTTAAAGAGTTGGAAGGATTGTGGGTCTAATTAGGCTGCCATTTTGTTGAATTGAGCTGCTGAACGTTGAGGTAAGGATTTGGAATTTTTGTTGGCCAAAGGATGGTCCTACATTACGGGTTGTTTTTTATGTTAATGAACTGTTGTGGACTTATGACTGGAGATGATAATTCTGTAGGTTGCTGTATCCAAATCTATTATGCTCTGAAAATTTGGCTATAGTCTTAAGATCTGTATGCTCTTGATATTTGGCTTTGGTTAAGGATTTAGTTGGAATGAAGCATGATAGCCTAAGGGTCTCCACGTTGGAAACTGTCCTTGAACATTTTAGTGGAAACTATCAAATTGTTTGATTAAATGCATTCGAATCTGGTTACTGTAAAGAATGCTAAGTTGAAATAGAAATGGTATGAATTGTTCTCTTGATTCATAATTAGCGTCAATGTCATCAAAAACAATTCTGTTGCTATGAACCCTTACTGCAATGAAGTTTTGATGTATGCTCAATGATAAATGTCTTCATCAAGTTTAAGTTTATGTACATATAAGTGGTCGGATTATATCTAAGCCTTGTAAATGGATTTAGAGTTATTGTTCTTGCTCATGACAGTCGATAATTAAATCGATAACTGACATTACATTGCTCTAGTCATACATACATGTGAAAATGCTTACGTGAGTTTCAATCGTCTTGCTAATCGTGATAGGTGATTATGACTATCATGGATTTCATCTACGAATTAATGAATGTGTTTCTTTTTTGGGCACTTATATTTTGGATGTACTCTTGCACGTTATTTCTATGATTTATTTTCTAGCACTCATGCATCATCCTAGGGTTTATAAACTTGTTTACATTATGTATGCCATCCTAATATACGTAAATAGGCGTGTGGGGGTTCGGGTGAATTGTGACTGTCCATACGGTAGATTCCTCCCACGTAGGGAGTGGTAGGTTTAGAAGTTAGCTATGTGGATTCTAGGGTTCACAATTAACCCATTATGAAACCCCCAACGTCTTCAACAAAAGTGAGGATACCTGCTTGTGGTAATACCCTCGATGGATATATCTCCCTGTCAGAGTGACTGGTTAGGCCACATGACTCTAGGGAGTATTCCACCTTAACCTCCAGAA